>JAVKLA010000026.1:5243407-5309197 GCA_034782735.1 Sagittarius serpentarius
CCCCCCCCACGCGGCTGGGAGCCCCCCAGAGCCCCCACGTCGGGCACCGGGTGAATTGGCAGCCTATTGCTGGGGCCTGCATAGTGCTGGAAAATAAAGGACTCTCCAAGAAGAGAGAAACAAGAAACACGCTCTATGTCTATTAGTGAAAACTGCTTTGAGAAACTCGAGGGAAGGCTGATGCTCCGGGGAAGCCGAATTCGCTAGCTAGGGATGGGGCGTTATACGGCTCTTACTGCTTCGGATGGCAAACGCCATAAGGAGTCTTGTGAGGCAAGAATTTCAAACGTGTGTTGCAAAACACAATTGGCCAGGATAGAGGAGAACGAAGATCAGAAACAGGGCTGTAACAACAGGGAACACATACCAATTCGGTTTGGACAAGCCTGCTGAAATCAAATAAATGTTCTTGAAGTTTTGCACTTTGTCAGTACGCCAACACACACACTGGAACTAAACCACAAGCTAGATATGTTAAAGCCAAGCTCTGTCCACAAAACCTTGTGGACCTTCTAACACTGCACTGATTATATTTTATTTATAGGAATCTGTCTGAAAAGACATGACGGCTACTAAACTGCATATACTTTAAATGAATTGATCACCAGAGAGTTTGAAGAGATCAGTTAGAAATGAGAAGAGAGTCTCCTTGGAAAGTCAGGGCAGGTTTTCTATGAAGACAGCTGAATTTCCAGGCTAGTTACCAGTGTATGTACAGGACTAAAAATGTATCATTCCTTCGCAACAGACTTTTGTAGAGCGTCTCAGAACGGCCATGAGCGTTCTTTGTTCAAGAAACATAAGGATGCACCATCCCTTTTCACCTCTGAATGCAATATTAAAAGGAGTTGGCCATTTAACACAGTAGCACTGACATCTTCCACATCAACAGCTACTGCCCAATCTCCGTTTCTCGTGGTCCAATATAAATATATGTTAACTAAAATGCTACACATAATATGGTTCTGAACTCCTAAAACTCAGCTTAGGAGCTGCAAATTTAACCCACTAACAGACTTGAAGGCAAATGACCTTCCGTGTATTTACAAAGAAAAATATTCTTGGATATACAAGTAAAAGAAATATGTACCGCTACTCCTAAGCTAAGTATCAATTCTAGATCTTCCCGGCCAAGAGATCACCAGTATCTATTGCACTGTCTCTTGTTAGTAAAGTATATTTGATCTTCATCAAAACAAAAGGAAAGTTTTAGAACTGTTTCTTAACTCCAATTGAGCAAAAATAGTTATGGGATGATGCACCTCAAAGAAAGTGTTTGCACAGTGTAAATATATAAATATGCTTTTTTGTGCATAAATATTTAAGAAAAATGGACTGCAAAGATTACTTTTATATGAACCCCTTAAGTTTGTTCAGATGTGAATAACTCTTATTTTGTCTTGCATTTTCTGTCTGCATATAATGTATATGACTGCTAAATTCATATAATAAAGTTCGCTTTTGAAAGAATCCGCAGAGTTCTGCCACATGAGTTAATCCAGTGTCAGAGACTGCTGCAGCAGGTGACTCGGCAGCGGGGAGCACTAACAAACACATCCGGCAAACAATCCATCCCATGGGCCAGTTTTGTGAGCAAAGGAGAATACGGAATCATTGCACGGAAGGCACAGTTCTCGCACAGCAAAGCAGATACAGTGACGGACACTTGCACTGCTCCCTGCGTGAGTGACATCCCCGAGATTCAGCATATCTAAAGTGGTGCTTCCTGCTGTCTAGAGGCAAAAAATTCAGCTCTGCCTCTGGAAGAGGCAAAGTTTCATTGCGGTGGGGGGGAAGAAAAGCAGCCCACTGACGAACATCCACTCAAGTTCCCCCCACACCCGGTTACTTCTGCAGCTAGAAGATCTGGTACAGACAAAAGGACAGCAAACAAAGTGAAGGTGTCCCCAACAAAGCCTGTTCCGAACCGTGACATCCGTTAGCACCTCAGGTAGGCCACGCAGATGCCCTCTCTTCTTCAGAGCATCTCCACATCCCCACCCCATCCATCTGAAGCTGGGGATGCTGCCTCCAGAGGTGTTCAGTTGAGTGCTCCCTGCTATACAGCATTTTATAATGCGAGGGGCTCTCCAAGCCACGCTGCAGATAAACTACTCACAAGTGCTGGAAGGAAGCAGAGACGGAAATGTCTCCGGGGAGGCAGAGCGTAACGGGATGGCCTGCGGCCGCAGGAGTTGGGTACCTGTTGCTGCACATGACTAAGAAGGAAACTGGAGACTAGGTAAGTGCATCAGTCACACTTTCTGCAGCTTAGATAACAGAAATCCCAAAACACTGCAATTTAAGGGATAATGACTCCATGTTAAACGTATGCAGGGAGGATTGACAGTTTCACGTATATTGCACAAAATTTCACGTTACATAAGCGTGGTCAGGATTGGATGGTTACAGGAGATTTTACCCTGCCAGTAAATCACCTCACTTTTGCTGGTTAACAATACAGAAAAATAATTCTGGGAAATGAAGCTGTCATGACTCCGCATGCAAATTCTCAAGAGAAATTAATATACTTTGTTATTGAGCAAAAAAGTTCAATAAACACGAAAGTAAGGGTACTTCAACAGAGTTTTCAAAATTCGGGCTTGTCTAGTAAAGCAGACCTGATCCGAGAGAAGCAGGGGGGACTTGGGAGTTAAGGAAATGTGTACTAGTACGATTCTAGTCAACATCTGTAAGTTTTAGGACATCTGATACACTATAAGAGGCAAACACTAAACGCACTTTGTGACTCACGATTGTTTGAACTCCTGCGTTGCAGACAAAGTGAATACAAAAGAAATACAATAGAACGAAATACAATTTCAGCACCAAAGCCCTGTATCCAACTTCAGAACTTCACATTGTAAAAATAAGGCCACATTATTTCTGGTATTCTTTATTAAAAATACTGCTGTACACATGAAGAATGAAAACAGGATTAAAGATGAGTAACACATATTGGGATCATGACATTAGAACTTAACATACCGGTGCTTTTTAGGGGAAGCAGTTGACACCTGAATTACTGAAACAAGGGCAAATCAAAAATACATAGGTACCCTCAACAAAATATTTACAATATAGTAAATACAGCAACAGAATTTAAAACAGGTACAAAAATTAAAATGACCAACATCAGATGATTTCAAAGGTTGTCCCTTCTGTGCTTTTAGCTGTAAAAAATAGGAAGGTCAGAATTAAATTTCCCATCTGGGAGGGCACATCCTGGTGGCTCTTCTTTTTAAATACAGATACACAATTCTTCCTATGAGTGGATCAAACTACAACTTTAGGACAACCTCCTAAATGGAATTAAAATGGGGTAGAAGGGCTCTCCCCAAAAAAACACCCAAGCTGAACTTCAGACTGTTCAAATCATTCCCAAATACGGACCAAATGAAATAAATAGAAAACAAAGCTCAACTTTTTTTTATTTTATGTATTACCTGACACCAAATATTTTCTGGCTGACATTATGTATGAAAACTTATTAGCTGTCTACCTTTTTATTTTTAAACCAAGTCCTGAGGTTACTAGGGGCTGAAGCAAACTGACATTATGCAAATACACACAGGTTTGCAATTTAGACATGTCTTGCAGAGGGTGGTTTGCTGGTCTAAAAAGGATGAGAATTCAAGCCCTATTTTACCCCTGCCTTACACTTTCACAAAATATTGGTCCACAAATTAAATTTTCAAAGGTTCCCAAACCCCACAACTGAACAGATGATCCCCTTTCATTTTCAAAGAAAACAATACTGGAAAAAACCTCAGCCCGCTTATAAATTAAGCATTTCATATTTCTTCTAGAATACAAGTACTTCTTTTTTGTACAAAAGAATTACAATATGATTTGTCAAAAAACATATAAAAGACAGCTGCTCTTCCTCAAATACATGAGCTAATGATAAAAGACTGTTTTGCATGTTCACTTTTCAAAGTTCCTGTTCCTTTTATATTAAAAAGAACATTCTGGCAACTGTTATCGTTTGAATATTAAACATTATGTTCCTTTTAAAATTCATTCGATCAAATGCAACAATAATCGTTTTTTAAACTCAACAACTGATGCTACCTAATGTGGATTCAACCACATTTTCTAAAATGTGTAAAGCATGTCCCTAGTCTTCAAAGCTTTCGATGTGAAGAGAGTTGCTTTTTTTCTTGATGCAAGTCTCAAGGCGGAGAATCATTTTAAAGCTTATAAAAGTGGACAGAGAAATATTAAAAACTTCTCTGAAAACTACAAATATTGAGAATTATTAAAATTGATGTCAGTAACATCAGTTGCAAGTGCTTAGAGTCTGTCCTGACCTTTTGAGTTTCCACATTTTCTTCATGGTGAGCACCCAGTGCTATTAAAACATTCAGTGCTGGGAAAGGATAGATACAGTCTTCACTACTGCTTTACGAAAGGAAATTCCTACATATTTGGCAGTCTTCAGTATCAAAGTGTAGGTGTTTAACTAGAAATCCCATGAATACCCAAGTTTGGAGACAACTGCATGTCCAAATATTAGAAAGGTAATTGAGGAGGAAAATTCCAGACTTTTGAGACTGAATTACTTCAGGAATATTCATGTGTTGAGTATTATCAAAAGTAATATTACTTTGGGCTAAGCAGTGACTGCAAAGGCACAGCAGATCATTATCCCTCCAGATTCAGGCTGTAAAACTTGAAAAGCTCTTGATGCCAGACAACTGCTGTGTTTAGTTAATCTTCTTTTAACAGTGTCTTTGTATCTGTATCCAGTGTAGCGTACCATAATAAAGCTGTGGTTCAAAGAACAGAACTTTATACAAAAATTATACTGTAAATAACCTAAAGTAATACACTCCTGAAACTTCAGGCATTTAAACAATTTCTTTAAAAAAAAATCTATTAAAAAAATTGCATAAATGTAAATGCTTCTGACTAGCAGGAAAACATACAAACAGTTTTTAAAAGGCGCTGGTTGTGTTTAGAGCAAGTTTGATATGCTCCTTAAATTATAGATGTTTCCCATTACGCTATTTTCGTCACTTCGCTTAGACAAAGTTTAAACCAAATGACAGGGGACTTTCTTTTCTGTTTTGTCAATTCACCGATACTTCACTTGACTGGTTTTAAAAAGTTTCGTCTTCTCACATTTCTTTGAGCTAACAGTGGGTGGCATACAGAGCGCATACAACACACTTTTACAGAGGTTACGAACTAAACGGTCATTAAGAGAACACAATTTCTATTAAATTATTTACCTGGTCCTTTATGCTATTCTGGGTGCAAATAATATCAAAAATGAATAAATTTTGCTATATCCTCAGTGACAAAAATGTATCCCAGAAATGTCCTTGCAAAGAGTTTCCCTTAAGTATACAATGTGGCAAAACTTCAGAGATCAGAAAAGTCTTAAAAAAATTAAAATTAGTGCATATACAAGTGGAAAAAATAAAAGCAGGAACATCATGCACCTGATGTGTTCCTTAATCTAAAATAAATTCTTCACAGATAAAGCCTCCAATGGCAGCCTTAGCTCTAGGATAAGTGAAACATTCTTCCCTTCAAGTAACAGTGTACCTGACTGAAGTGCAAGCAGCTTTGCTCATCTCCTGTTTGTTTCCCAAATGTGAAATGAGATGACAACAACAATTCAGCTGTAGTGCAATTTGCTATTGGTTAAGTTCCTCAGCAATGTCCTGCATGCTTTCAGCAAATACTACAACTGACCATTTGCGGCTGCAATCAGTTCTTGAAAAGTATTTTCAAAGCAGCGTTTTAAATCGCTGTAAGTTACCACAAGTACACTCTTCTCATCTCTGGAAATGAGGCTTATTTTTTCTGGCACACCAGCATCTAACTGTAACAAGAATGCAAAAGATAAAATAAAAGAAGTGTGAAAGAAATGGCAAAACATTTCCCCAATAACAAAAGCAATCAATTTCTTGGCAAGTACATTGTTGTGGCGCAGTTCAAATCTGCTAACACCACAGAAAGGAAGGATCTGAATTGCACCACAACAACGTACTTGCCAAAAAATCGAGACATTTTGGTCTTAACCTGATGGACTTTCCAGACCTTTGGACTAGGTTACCATTGTTTGCTTCCCTTTCCAGACAGCTAATCATCCTGCAATGCTATCTTCCCCTGTGTAGAAAGCCTAGCAAAATTTCCATATAGCTCCTGATGAACAAAACCACGTTTGACATTACATTTGCACGTAAGATCCACAAGCCTCCATGTAGGGTAGGTAAATTACAGGTATATTACTTCTTGCCCACTCTAAAATGAAATAATGGATTGATCAGCCCCAGGTAGTCTGAAAATTGGTAGAAACCCAAACCTCACGTTTTTGGCAGTACTGGAAAGAAACTAGTTCCTAAGCTGTATGGTACATTTAATCCCTTACGCTAAAAAAAAAAAAAAAAAAAAAAAAAGATTCTCTAGTTAGAATCCATAAACAAACAGATAATTTGGGGTTAAAGATTAAAGTCTGTTCTACATTTGCTTTCTTTTTTCTGTTTTGTTCTGACTTCTCAAATTCAGTATTAAAAAATTGTATGTTACGCTATGTACTTTAGAGACGTACCACTAAACCCTAAACTGGAACAGAGGAATATCCTACTTTACAAGCTGAAGTCCCTTCCAACACTCTATCTTATGTTCTCCTCACTTTGCAAGAAATGTTCATCAATGGAGAACTGTCAGACTGTCTTACAACGCAAAACTTCTGTAGCTCTGTTTGAGTCGATATATTGGTATTTCCAAATACTTGACACTACAAACTTTCTTGTTCCAATACAGAAGGTGGGGCAGAAACAAGTGGGTATGACACTACTGAGACAATCTTTGGAAATACAACCCCAGCAGGATTAAATAAATGTATTGCAATGTTGTAGTGAAGAGCAGAAGAACAATTAAATCTGTCACTGAGATGTTCCACTAGCTGTTGTCTGGAGCAACACAGCAAGTTAGCAATTTCTTGCATTGGTCTTCTAAAATAATATTCTGCATATAATCTTAAAAGCTGGAAGCTCCCCAGTTTAAAGTTCCTGCTTTGTGAATAGCTTCAGAAGGAAAAAAGCAAGCCAATTAGTTTTTAATTCTTGTAGAGTAGGATAAAACCACCAGTCTCTTCCAACATCCATTACAAAATATTATCACAATTAAGGTGTTTCTGAAATACTGTCTACTGTTCCCACTAGCATCATACAAGAAATCAGTGAATTACCTTAATGAATGTAGGACATGGAAGATCTGTATTAAGAAAGCCACACAGCTAACTAGAAACATCAATATTTATGGCTTGCTTTCTCTCCTCCTGCGGAGGCATAAATCAGTATTCTCAGCTGAAAAGATCCCCAGAACGCCACATTGGGAAAAAAAAAAAAGTATTTTTTTTTTTTTTTAAACAACAGAGTAATTTTCATTCAAAAGGAATGCTTTTGAGTGTTCCAGGAAAGCCCAAATAACCACTTCTACTAGTATACACTACAGTTTCAGAAGTGTGTTTTAGAGTGTATTTCCAAAGTAGAGCTCTGTAAGCCTTACATTTTTTGTGTGCTGAGCCCACAACCACAGAAGAGAAGAGTCTCTGTTTAAAAAGGTAAGCCATGAACATTTATAGAACAAGGCATTCTTTGACACCGTCTCTTACCTGACCTACGAATTCAGGACTGTCCCCTCTTGCTACAGTACTGTACAGGTCACTGCTTTCAAATCATGACGGCATTTCACTGCCTATTTGAATATCAACATGCTTTCTTTTTGATTTAGCCTCAATCCCTTTAATGTCCTTTTTAAAGTGATTACAGACACCAACCAGAAAGATAAAAAGGAGGTTAAAGAAATGCACAGCAGTGGTCTAATAGGAGGTTGAAAGCCTTGACAATTTAGAAAAAGATTTAACTGTAGTTAAGTCAGTTGTTACATGTCAAAGGATCGGAATATATTCAGTTTCTTCTGGAAGAGAAAGTTGGCTATCCCAATCCTAGAAAATAAAATACTAGCCACTGAAACTGCATATTGTCAGCGTCTGCATCACCATTCTCTGCAGAGTGAGTGGAATGACCAAGCACCTCCCCCCACCCCCCCAAAAAAAAAAAAAAAAAAAAAAAGGTAGCATCAGTCTCCTATGAATTACTGAAGTTTGGCAAAACAAAGTAAAACAAGTTGAAAGCTGATCTGCCAATAAAAAAAAATAATCAGCTCACGTACTTTTTTAATTTATGGAGCAAGACAAGTTCTACAACTACTGAAGATCTTGTGGTCTCTCATAGGTCTCCTGCTATTAATCATGAGAGTGCTCAGCTAAAATTTTGCTAGTGGTGCAGCTCTTGGAAAACTGCAAACAGCTTTGTTAAATCAACCTTGGAAAACGAAGGGCTGGAGAGGCTACGGAAGTTATCAGACGCGGACTTAAAATGTTAAGTCACAGAAATTTTCCAGCACTGGCCTAGATGGTAAGGATTCTGCACAAATTTCTATCGCAGTTTCCCTCCTGTCTCCTACTCTGGTCAGCACAGTTTAGGAATGGATCCTTTTGCCTTATGATCATCCTCTGTGATAACTATGTCAGCAGAAACCTCCCCCAGTTAAAGGGGTTTTATGGATCCTTTATGCTGTGTTGAAAGACCAGAGTAGCATAAAGGGACCAGCATTGCTTATCCACAGTATTCAGTGCATCATTCTAGGATGAAAAGTTAATACTGTATTCTCATGCTATATTACCAAATTCCAAGTTTCAATATTAATGTACTAAGTTTATTTAAAATATCCATAAATGTTTGAATATTAGCTTAGTGAATACATTGTTCTCATCCAAAACAGGGGGGAAATAACCATCAGTTAAATCAACAGAATTAACCTGCCAATGCCAACTTGCTTTGAAGTAGAATATTATTTTAAAGAAAGTTAACCCAAACAAATTTTTAAAAGCTAACCCAAGTACAGTGTACCTTGTTAAGACATGAGATAATGTGACTGAGGTCAATCCAAGGAGTACCCGCTTCTGTCACCTGATGGAAAAGGTGATCTCGAAAGAGCTTTAGTAAATACCTGTCTCCAGTTTCTGACCACGTTGGGTCCTTCTGAAACCTGGTGTAAAACAAAGGCTCATGTTAAAGCTCAGAAAGTTAAGAAAAATCAAAACCCACAGATATACATGACTCTTCAACCTAAACTGAGTAATCTTACTGCTCTGCTAAGCTACCTGTTACAATTTGCAATTAAATGACAGTCTCCCCCTCGGCCACAAACAGAAGATAACATATTCAAAGTTTCTCAGCTGCTGAAGTACCCGAAGCTAATGCCCACCAAGGGCCACAGAAAAGTAATGGAAGAAAGCAAGATTTATCTTCAACGAGTTTAACATGTAAATATTAGAAACCAGCATTACACACAGAACTCGAAGTCTACTGAATAGGATGGAAAACAGACCATGAACACTTCATTTTTATGTAGTGGTCGATAAAAAAAAGCTGAAAATTAACCAGCTTAAAACCAGTATCTACACCATTTGCTACAGTTAAAGCAAGCTACAGATTTCCACAAAAACTGTTGTCACTCACAAGAGACTGCTAAGAGAAACCATACTAAAAAAAATGAAGCAACTTTAGCATATCTATTTGTAGCCTTCCTTCTCCTTTATTTAAAATTTTGGTCAAAGTTGCTTATCTTTTTTTTCTCAAGGCTTCTTCAATACCCATTTCTTCAGGGGCAAATATGGGGAAAATGTTTAGCTTAAATTTATGAGGGAAGAAACCTTGCATTGCAAACTGGGTTTTACATACTCTACACCATGAAAACAAGTATTTCTTACTCTGGCCTCTCATTGATTGTTCCCAATTTTGCTAGAAGCCTAAACAACCTTCCATTTTGCACCTCCTAGAAAACAAGAAAGAGGTTATTAAAGTTTCTGAAACATAAAATTAAGACACTTATTTGCAAAAGATATACGGTAGTAATGCCAACGAAGCACTATTAATGACAATGATTTATTTATTCAAAGAAGAGGGTATCATTTTTTCAGAAAGAGGTCGAATGCATTATATTGTGTGTCGGTAACCCAACGCACATTTTACCGCTTCATATTCAAATTATAATGTGGAGATTTAACAACTAACACCACCTTGCTGCCCCTGCAGGAACTGGAGGGGGCAATCTATTTCTTTGTGGAAACACAAGTCCAGTCTCTTGCCAGCCTATACTTACAGGTATGCTAAAATATAGTAAGTTAAACAGGAAGACGTTAATGTATATACACACAGTTATCAAGACCTGTAGAAGTATATAGTATAATACCTTATTTCAGGTAAAGATGAGAAGGAACATAATCTACCAGATTTTTTTTTTTCCAGAAATGCTTTGTAGGCCATTATTAGTAAATATTTAGCAACAACAATATCAGATTGATATTCAAATTACAATTGATTCCAAATATAATTTTGAAACAAGTTTTTTTAAAAAAAGCTCGAATTTAAATCTTAAACCAGTACAAATTCTGAGTCCATCAATGAGAGAGATAAAGCAATGAGAACAAGCTCACACAAAAAGCCAGAACATTAGAATTATAGATGCTTAGAATACATGCAACTGAAAAATTGATTTCATACATTTTTCTTCATCACTTAGGATACAAGAAAAAGTTACATCCTAGCTTACATTACACGGTGCATTAATCTCTTGTTTAAGTAAAAGCTGCTCAAGGCTGGCAGGAAAAAGATTCTCTCCTGATATTATTCATGTTCTCCAGTTGCCCAGCTCTCCAACATTATTCATGCTAAGCTGCATCTCATTCCATGCATGATCATATTGATTTCAAATGAATTCAGTCTGGAGTAGATTACTGTGCACAGCTGGGTAAATAAAGCAGGTCAAGGTGATAATAGCTTGACCTCAGACAACCTATGGGATGCAAGACTTCCATTACCGGTTTAAAAACACACAGCAGAACAGCTTGTACCACAACAGTAGCTACACTGAAGAGACTGACAGGGAAGACTTACCTTGTCCTGCTAGCAGAGGTCTATACAACCTCCAAGTAATTTTTTGGTATGTAGCCAAATACACAGAAGCCAAAACCACATCTGCATGAATGCCACTGCCTTGCAGATTCCCAGTGAATGGTGAACACAGATTAGCAACCACACTGGCACTAAGTCTCCAGGTGGCCTCTCTGCAGGCTTGGTAGCCTGTAAGGCAGGGAACTCATTCTACAGAGGGGATGAGAGGACTTGAAAAACTGAGGCTTTGAAAGCCGTGGCATATAGGTGATGGGAATATTAAGGTGACAAAGGAAAGGGATCATGTAATGGGGTCACTGCTCTGTGAAATGTGAGCGTTACGGGAGTAACAAAATATTCATGGCTTCAAGAAAACAAAGTTATTAACTACATACAAACCACTTCCAGCATGAGAAGCCTCTAAGCTACAGATGACTGCGTGCTTGGAGAATACGAGATAAAATATCATACATGACAGTCTTGTTCTAATACTCTCCCCGAAGCATCTGCTTTGGGGCAATAATGAAGAGAGGGTACCAGGCTAGACTGAAGGGATACTGTGGCTCTGATGTTACTGAGGATGTGATAGTACAAACAAGTTGTAAGTATGACAGCTAATTAGCAACTGTTATTTATCACTGCCAGGTAAACAGCTACTGCCAAACTGAGGGCTATGCAACAACTTGGATTTGTAGTGGCTTTGCTCACCTGCCAGTGATAAGCAACAGCTACAAACAACCTGACTGAGAATGTGGACTGCTTAATGCTGATTACAGGACAATCTCCATCTTTGTTATGGGACAAGGTCCACCTGCCCAAATTCGTGCAGGCACACTGGGCCACCTTAACAAGAAGTGATCTTAAACATCCTCAGAGCAGGAGCAGCGGTTGACTCTGACAGTGGGCACTTATCATCTAGAGCTCTGCATCCAAAATAGATACCGCCTTGCTCTTCTACAGCTCTTTGCTTCTGATAGATTTCAGTGTCTTTCACTAAGGAGGGGAAACTGTTATCCAACAAGCCAATGGTAGAGAAATTAAGAGAACCAGTCCATCAGAATCCCAACCATTGGTCTACTGCCTCTTAACAAACAAACAAACAAACAAACAAACAAACCAAAAACACCTCTCAATGAGGGCATATAATGGAAAGGAGTCACAGGACTCGATTAAATCCTTCAAAACTTAATACCCTATCCCACACCTATCTCCAGCATCATGAAAGCCTTCTGTAATGTATCTCAAGTCTTGTTAGAAAATCCCGTGATCAGTGGCTTCTGATGAGCAGACACTCTTTCCTGTTGAACAAATACACACTACCATGGGACAAAGTACGGATTTCCTTCGTAGCTAGCATTGATACCTTGACTGAACTTGACAGACTGACCAGATCCCCACAGCAAGAGGTGCACACTTCAGGGAAACTGAGGATGGCAGCCTTTACCTCCATGATCTAGCATTCGTTCGGAAAAGAAAACATATGAGATAAGTAAAGGGACACTGGGATCCAAATCTATGCAAGAATTTAAAGGCAACATTTGTTGCTGTATGACCTCTAGCACAAACTACGTTATCTAGTGTGTGATGACATACATGGCCTTATTTACTCAGAACACTACTTTTTAACCATTCTATAAAGAACATCTTTTCCCCAAGACTGCTGGTTAGACACAAAGATGTTACTTCAATTAAAGCCCAGCTGAGGACATCCTAAAACTAGCGGTTCTTGGAGCTTTTGTTCTTTCAATACCTTGAGCTCAGAGTTCTCAAGTCTGCAGGCAGATTACTTAGCTTGCTAAACAAACACAAGGGCACAAAAGCAGTAGAAAACATTCCCATTTAAGGTACAGCTGTAGGAATACTAACCATAGGTCTTCCTGTAGGAATTACAAAATGATTTACCTTTGCAAGGTCTTCCTCTATAACATCATTTCGCATTTGAGCAGCATCCAACTGAGTATAGAATCGTGCACCAATCATAGGCATGATATCATTTACACTGCGAAGCCTGTTTTGGTCGGTCAGCAAATACCTGCCAAAATATCCCCACCCCCCAAAAGATTCTTTAAACATGCTGCAAATGCCAGAGAGATCATCCCATTACGATCTGTAATTATTTGATCCTGATGTCTATTTAATACACAAAGCTGACAATTGCAGCATTTCTTGAAAAATATATTAACGAAGACAACATGTGTGTTAACTTACATGTATACATCCAGTCAGTTACTTATACAAGATAGGAGTGTACTTCATGGAACTGCATAGTTCACCCCAACACTCAAAACAGCAAGAACACGCTCAAAAAGAGAGAAGACGTGAAGATTCAGATTGTAATGCAATTGTTTTTCAAATGAGGGAGGGAGGGGGCAGAGATTTCTAGTTTTCCCTCTTAGGCTGCAAGAGGAGAATGGCTGACTATACTAAACACCACCACAAAATAATACGCAGCCAAGAACAACTAGCACTCAACCTTTTGGTCAAAAAGGCAATGTGCCTATTTCTCAATACCTTCTGAAATGCTAAGGTAAGACTAGCATATTGCTATGGTAAATAATAGGCAATGAAGCCCAGTATTGAAGATAATTTAAAATGCTTGTTTTGTTTAAGCTCCTAATTCTATGATCTTTAATAGCACTTAGTAAAGAAAGGATATCAATTTTATTAGATACACCATGAAAATACACATTACACAAATGAACTTTAAATTATGTTTAACAATGCATTTATTGTGCAGACAGCTCAATGACAGTAGTTATATCTGTAATCTTACTTGCATCTAAAAATACCATTTGACATTTTCATTTGTATGTTTAAAAAAAGTAGTAATTTCCCTTGAAAGATTTATTAAGCAAACTTACAAAATCAGATTCTTCAGATCAGAGGAATAGTTGATTGTCACCAGTTCCATTGCTTTCTGCAAATTCTCTCTCTGAATTCCTGATAAAGAATTGCAAGCCAAAGCCAACACAACTTTCCCCAGGGAGATCAGATCCGCTTGCTAACAGGGAAAACACACACAGATAAGATTCTTAGTACAGATAACTATTACCTATGGTACTAGATGGTGTTTAAAACGCGGCAGTTCTTCAATAACCTTAGAAGAATTTGAGCAACTGAAGTAAGTGCTATTCAAATCGTAGTTCAACAGGACTGTCCAAGTTACAGTAGTTACAGAGGAAAAGCTGTCCTGATTTTCTGTCCTGATACCTAACAATTTCTAGGTACTATGTTTACCTCTGAACGCTTAAAATTTACCTATTTTTAGCTTAAGGATAGTACCAGAGAGAACTCCTGTGCAGTGAGCAGAAGCTCTGCAAAGAGGTTCTCCTAACCACCCACCTGCTCCCTCCTGACAAGTCAAGGAGCTGGTGGCAAATAGAGCAAGCCTTCTCAATACAAGATGCAGAAATACCCGTCAAGGATTATTTGTTAAAACAGAAACAGTATTTGCTGGACTCCTATCTTTTCACACTGGCCATCCACACCGGATTCCAGCAAATGATGTTTCTGTTTTAACAAAGAGCTGAAAGATTTTCATCTCTGATGGCCAGTGTGAAAAGATATGAAGTGCCTGAAATAACTAGACAGGAACAGGCCTATATGGCTGACAAATTGAGCAGCATCGCATTCTATGAAGAAATCCTTAGCGTTACTAAACACTTTCCTTAGAAGTAGAACTGCTCTTAAAAGATGAATGCTGCATACAGGCTGCTTTGCCAAAACAGATAATTCTGCCAATTTTAACAGACAGCCACCAGAAATTATTTTGGAAAGCCACACCAGATTTTAAAGCCCACCCCTAGAAACAGGAGCCTAATTTAGCAGCAATGACATTCATAGCAAAAGCTGCCCGATTCTTTCCACGAAAAGGCTTTCAGCTGCACGCAACTTGGCCAAACTTGAAACAACTGCAGCTTTCCACGCTGGATGCCTGCTTCAGCCAGAGAGACAAATTTAGTATTTTCCTGAGGTTTTTTTCTGAGAAAGTAAGATATTTTTGCAAAAGTAAAAAAGCAAAAGCTACTAATTATCAAGAATGTCAGCTCCATAGTCTAGAGCAAGGCTATGCTGTTTAGCAGAGAACGCTGTCACACACGGAATACACCTGCTGTCATTTCTGTAAGAAAGGCCAAAAATTTGGCAGCACTCCAACATTAAAAGTTCTGTTTAGAATTTGGCAGCTTTAGAAAAGTGTTGTGATGGTGAATGTGCCACAGCTCTTCCACCCAGAGGCGTAACCATGTTTGCTGCCCCTGGCTGCAGTAGCTGAGCAGAGCTTTCCCTGCAGCCCCATCTCCCACGTGTTGAGGGACAGAGTAAAGAAAACCTTTCCAGGTCTCTCAGTGTCCCCGCTGTTTCCATATCAAGCATGATTAAGCAGCACAATTTAAACATGGATACGCAACATGGCAGAAGTTAAAAAGCATGGTACTCTTGTGCTAATGAAGACAGAAACAGGATGTGGAAAATGAGACAGAAATAAGGAGGACAAAGTGGTGGAGAAGGAGATGGGACCGCCATTTGCTAGACTCGATTTCCTAAGGAACCAGGAACTCCAGAGTATCACCATTCCTTTGTACTTTGGTAAAGAGAAGGGAACCAGAACAACAAACCCCATTTTGGAGGGAACCCACTTGCTTCCACTACCAAATAGTCCAGTTGAGCAGCAGAGGACACCACTATAGTACTAAATGGCGGAATCTTGCTGATGCAGTATCTATACAGAGACACGTGTCACCTGGCACAATGGCATTTTTTCTGTTTTTTTCTCTAAAAGACTTAGAAGAAATATGTAAGTATTTGTATTAACCACAATCTTTCTTCTTTCTGCAGTCCCCTACTTTACACTTAATACATCCTTGTGAGTTACTAGAAGTTGGAAGGTATCCTATCCAAATTCTCTATTATCACACAACCCTGAGACACCAAAGATACACAACTTCAGGCAAGACCCTATGAAAGCGCAGTCTTCCTTTACATAGGTGTTTTCATAACAGAGACTGCGTTAGATTCTAAAAACGGTTGAGAAAGAGTCTTACATTAACATCAGCCAGGAAATTCTAGATTCAGGGTTTTGGTTTTTTTGAGCGTTTGACCCGCAACCTTCATTTTTGTTTGCTTTGCAAATTACGTCTAATAGAAAAACTGGCAGAGATGATAGAACACACTGATGCAGCCTCAAACACACACATTTCAAATTATAGTCAATGCTTAACTTGTTTTAGTTGCAGAAGTGGCTTGGATTCATCCCACTAATTTTAGGAACTTAAACTTCAAGTGGTTCAGTTAAGAGTCTGATCAATTTAAGATATGTATAATTCTGCAAGACAATTCAAATTCTGAGCGAGGTGAATTGCTCTCTGGAGGTGCCTCACTATTCACTGATATCTGAAACCCTGAAAGAAAATGTTATTACAACACCCAATGTTTGGAGTTTTACAAGTGCACAAAGACAGGCAGTAATTCTCCTGTGTGACAGGGGAACCACAGAGTATCTCAAGTTGGAAGGGACCCATAAAGATCAAGATTTATGGAAGTCAGATTCCTATTTTAAAAGGGACAAAACTACCATCCACTGACCCACTCTACCCATGCAGACAGGGTACACAACTTCTCAGAAGCTGGGGTACACCACCCTTTCTGTAAGAAAGCAATCCACATATGCCTGTTAAGCCCTAACCTCCCCTCTGAAAACATCAACAGATTCAGCTCTTCCTGCTTCCAGGCAGAGAAAGGTCAACGGAGGCACACAAGAACTACTAGACGTCCTTGGAGCAGGGACACCAGAAATAAATGCTGTGTTCCTGTAGCAGCCTTGCTGCTGCAAAGGCACAGATCAACAGTAAGTACGACCATTTCCCTGTGTATACTCCGTATCACGCTTTGCACCTATCTCTGGATCACACCAGCCCCTTTTGCCACAGCCCTGCCAGAAGACTTCTGCTATGGCAACTATCAACAGTGACTATTAAGCCATACTAAGCTGATTCTCAATTTCACGGGAAAGCTTTACACCTTTTAAGTACAGGCTGCCTTGTGTTCAAAAATGTACCTTGCATGCAACTAACGACCATTTAATTAGCAATTCAATTCATAACTGTAACCTGTACCAACCTATCTTTTTATCTTCTGAAAGCTTTCCAAGTAAAGACTGTATCACCATCTAGTTCATTGATAGAAATATTAAATCGCATTAGACTAAAAATCAGCCCCTAGGAGATAAACTCAGAAACAGCCCTCTTTGTTAATGTCTCCCTGTTACCAAATGAATTCCAAATATGTCAGTGAGCAATTTAAAAGTTAATTGAATAGGTACCCTTTCCCTTCTGCATAATTTTTTTTTTAATATTAAAAAGGTATGTGCTACTATGCCAAATGCCCTGGAGATACCTCGGCATTTTATACACTTGGCTTTATCAGCCAGACATGTAAGCTAGTCAAATAAATCTTATTTTTGACAAGATCCATTTTCCATAAACTCTTTGAAACTGACATTACTTTTTTGTTTATCCTGTTCTACCGCTTTGCTTGGATCAATATCAGCTCATCCACTCTACAATTCTGTGGATTCACTTATCCTTTTAAAGTTCTGGAATTGGCCTTAGAAGTGCCTCCAAGTTCCTAGAATTTTTTATTATTTATTTTTTCAAAAGTCAACATTAATACTTCAGATGCTTCTTCAGCTAGTTTCTTTAAATTTGGGGAGGTGCACGTGAAAGTTATTTTGGTTTGCTAAATTAAAAATATTTACTTTGAGCAAACGTAACCTTATAGACCCTGTTAAATCAATAAAACTTATGTTTTCTCTTCATTTCGTACGGAAAGGACTCACTTTCATTTTATTCCAAATACAGAAATATTTATTAAACCTTTTTACTGTTTCCTACATCACCATTTACAGTTTTCCCATCTGTATCTCGTAACTGACTGACACAAGACTTAAGGACTGGGGGATGGGAAGTGATATGCTGGAATTTATATAGGCTTAACACCTTGGTTTTAATGCAAGTGGCCATTCATATTTCATTTACTTCGTTTTGGCTTTGCTTATTGTTGCCTTAATTTAAGTCTTAAATGATCATATACATTAACGTGTTTAACACCGACTGTAAAGAACAATTGCATTCCTTTACATCAACCCTCACCGTTCTGGCCAAACTCTTTCCTAACCATATTAATAATGGGAAATAGCCAGAAAGTGACAAACGCTAACAAAAACACCTTCCTCCACTGAAGACGGCAACAAGGAAATGCACATTAGCTGGGCAGTAAACCAAGAGATAACCTACATTTTTAGCAGTCACAGAAGTCCCAGAGGAATTCAGGAACTGGGTCATGGATCGAAAGGAAAAAGGACAAGCAGCAGCTGTTATTTTGTAATTTTATCTGGCTAGAGCAAACAAAGGTAGAGGATGATAAATGACTCCTGAATTTCAAGGAATGAACTCAGTCCAGAATCTCTGAAGGAACAGAATGGACAGTGAAAGCCTAGCCCTTCTAGAGGAAGCAACAAAAAAGAAGGCAATACTCTATTTTCTAACTCTAGTTTAGAACTTCCAAACTATGTATTTAAGAGTACTTCTTTTCTGGTTTAGCAGTGATACCTGAACAATTTGGATATTAACAATATATAAACCATGCAAAAATATCCCTCCCTAAACAAAACTAGGCACTACCAAGCAAGTTAGTTGCAAAATGTTGGGCTGCTATGGTGGTAAATGCTTTTGACAGATTCATGTACCTGTGAGTATTTTTAGATTTGTACCTTCAAGTACATTAAACCTTTTGCTTTAAAATTACTTGAAAGTCATAATACCTCAGGAGGATCTCTTTCCCAGCTGCAATCAAAATAAATTTAAGGAAGTATTTAGATTTTTTTAAAGAAACCAAACAAACTCACTACATTTTTAGGCATGGAATCCCTCACTTGCATGTATTCCTATCTTCTCTCAGCTGTTTTCCACGAAATTATTGCCAAAAGCCCACTGATATGTAGCTGGGGGAGGGGAGCAGGGAATCCTTTGATGTACTACTAAAAGTACACTGAAAATTGCTTCACTTGTATCACTCAAAAAAAGAAAAAGTTGCTATCTTCTAGGACATGGTTCCCAACAAGCTAGTTTCTGCCTGGCCAAAGTTCAAACATTTCATTTATTACTGGAAGACTCTGAATGAGCTATTTTCTCACATTGAATAAGCTCAATTAATGAAAATAAATTAAATCCAACTCCCTACTGTAGTCTTTCACTCCCAGTACAGATAGGGTATGTGATGACTGCTGAAGCAATGTACTTTACCCTGAGGGGAAGTTAGGGAAAGAGGCACTCCTGTACACAGTGACGCTCCAGAAGACTGTGGAACAGGTTTTGTTAAGTCTAAAGGGTTTCTTCTTAATTCAGGAATTATGCAGAGTCCACAATTCAGAAAACACCAGGAGAGCACGGAAAAACTAGGAGCCTAAAATAAAGATACACTAGAACCTTTCAGGAGCGAGGAGAAGGCCTAAGTGCAGTTATTTAAAAGATCTCTCGTTCCTCTGCCAACACGTATTCAACACTTATGTCATTTTTGTTAAAATAACAGAAGAGAAAGCAGAGCAAAAGCTGTTACTGAACAATTATTTTTTGATCTCCAACACTAAATGTAAGATTTTTCCTCTCCTTCCCTTAGAAATTAGTATTTCCAACCATTTCTGACTTAAGTTTGTTAAATGCTAATAGTTCAAGTTGTTTGGCGAGTTTGCTGAAATCTTAAAAGCAGAGGATAGAAAAATGAGCATTCACATTTCTAAATTACGAGCAAATTTGAATAATGCATGGCAGAACCAAGATCAAATCAGGAATGAAAAAATACAGTCATTTAGAGATAGATATACTAGAGTACAGTTTAATTAAAATACTTGTCTTCCAAAAGGAATCATACTGGTTTTTAGTACTCCCCATGCGAAGTCACCAACCTGTGGTGCTGTTGTCTTACCTGAAACTGAGCCATTAATGCCAGTGGATTATTTTGACTGTTGTCAAATGTCAAAACGTCAAAGATTCCAACACAATTAACTCGTAACCTTTAGGAACAAGAAGAGAAAAGGAAGAAGTGTCATTAAAATTTGTTGTTACTCAGTTTTTCCTCTAGCATTCATGGAATGCTTTGATATTAAAAAAAAGTCATCTGTACTCAGCAAATCACTATGAAGCGGAAAATACTAATTTTACTATTTCATAAAATGCTACAGACAGTCTTCAGTTTACAAATAAATCAGCAAATTTCTAAATTGTCAAGAGTAGAGCTGAACAGTACTTCAAGGATAATGCATAAGTCTTCCCAAAATATGTTTAAAAAGAACTTTAAAAACAATTTACAAGTTTTAGCACATTGCCTCATGCCAGTTAAAAGCAACAGAACTTTCTAGTTAAGACTTTGTGATTCCTGCAACAGCTGCACAGTCAGCAGCTACCATGAATACAGATCACAGTGACACTGTGAGAACGAACGCTTTCGTTACCTTGTTTTGCCTGTTACTAGAATCTTTGTTGGATCCATAACGCGGCACGCCAGTCCTGCTGTATGAATGGTCCGTAACGCAGAGCTCAGCTGCACAATATATGCCCATATCAAAGACTCTGGAAGCAATCCAGCATGCTGCCGTGGTAGAGGTCCATCATGCTGACCTAGAAGCAAAACACTGTAAGCATCAATAGAAGGCTACTGTGCAAAATTCAAATTAGGATGTTTTGAATTATACAATTAACTCATATTCATTTCATTCAACTCTTAACAGTCCTCAAAAGACATACCTATTGTACTTTAATGGTTGGTTTGGGGTTGGGGATCTTTTTTTGTTTGGTTTAGGTTGGGGTTTTTTGAAAGGACATCACATTTTACAACGCTGACCATTCATTAGGCATTATTATTTTCACTCTCATATTTAGGAAAACCATGCTGATTTTTAAAGTTTAGGATGAATAACCACTACAAAAACGGCACTGGTTAAAAATTGCTGAAAGTGGGTGGTACATCAAAATATGCAGGTACCTCAGAAGTAAAAATGCCAGTATTCTGAAACAAGGAGCATGTACCACAATAGCTGCAACAGATCCCATTTTACCTCTTTTATTGTAGGAAGGCTTACAAATTAAACATTCTCTATCATCTGATAAGACAAAGAAAAATAATTAACAAGCTAGTTTCAAATTACATGGGCAAATCAGACTGGAAGATTTGGTGGCTGAACAT
Organism: Sagittarius serpentarius; assembly: GCA_034782735.1. Taxonomy (NCBI): domain Eukaryota; kingdom Metazoa; phylum Chordata; class Aves; order Accipitriformes; family Sagittariidae; genus Sagittarius; species Sagittarius serpentarius. The sequence goes on from JAVKLA010000026.1 coordinate 5,264,623, forward strand.
CACTGAACACAACTTCACTTCAGAAGTATATTCTGCTGTGACCCAGCTCCCTGACACGTCATCACGGCACGACCCCCATCCAATGGGCCGTATGAAAGCAATGCATCACTCCCTTTCTAAATGGATTTATAGTCCTCCTTTTAAAAGTAAAACTAATTCTTTGCAAACACGCCCCCCAAATTCTACATTGCAAACAGTTTCTGAGTAATGCTGAGCCAGAGATGAAAAAATAAAGATACAGATAACAAGTATTATTTTTAGTAAGATGCACGTAACACAAAGAAGTTGCTACTGTTTGCGTGGCACAAAGCTGAAGTAGAAGAAAACACATCCAGAGTGAGACAGTGCATCTCAGTTTTACAAAACATGATAGGCATTTCATGAGGTTGCCTTAGTACTGATCCTGCTAATTTTGAGACCAGTAATATCATCAGCATTCAGTAAAATCATGTAAGCATCCGATTCCCTTGTAAACTGACTGCACTCCTCTCCTCCAAACATTTGTTTCTTTGCTTTTTCAGGTGGGTTTTTTTTTCCTCTCCATACAGGAGCATATCAGCATCAGTGCACTTGCTCAAAGTAAGTTTGCTGTGTGTGCTTGCATGTGTACACACAAATACATGCGAGAGTGAAAAAAATAAAACACATTACTGAAAAATTTTTACTTAGAAATTTTAGTGATTTTTGGGGTGATGGGCTGGGAATGTTCCCAGCTTTCGTTAATGAGCTTTTGTTGTTTTGAAACTTTAGGACATTTTTCAGATTTAAGGTGCTTTGGTTTAGATTATAAAGACCAAGACACTGACTCCTCTAAATAGCAATAAGCCTGTCATGTCTACTGAAGGCTGAATACAATGAGATATTCTTTGTTTTTTTCTGGCCTCCTGATGAATCATTATGCAAATCACTTCCCACAAACCAGCATACAAGAAGTCTCACGTAGCAAACTTTTCCCCCCTCATGATTCTCTCTTCTTCAGCATGACAAAAATTATGATGATATAAATGATTATGGAGATATAACCTCCTTTATTGGTCAAGGCTCTTTCTCTAGTTACTACCTGCTATAGAATACACTTTATATTTGGTAAACAGCAATGTGTGTGATATGTTTAACAGGAATGCGCATGGACACTGTAAGACAAGAGTTACATATGTGTGAAATAAATACGTCCAGAACAGAAATGTTGCTATCATATCCCAAAAAGAGAGAAAAAACAGAACTTGGGAGTTACTTTTCTGCATGCAACTTAAAAACAACAGCACTTGCCCTTTGATTTCCCCAGATAAAGGCAATGCAATCAAGAGAATATTCAACATACGCTAAAAAGCTGAAAGATCAGAGTTCAACACAGCTTCTCCCCCTCTATCAGAAAATCTCCACCAAGCAACAATATTATTTTACTACCGGAAAGACTCGCTTGAGGCTACAGCCAAATCTAGGCTGCTGCTTTCAGACCGGTTGGCTCCACCCCATGTTCCCATACGCTAGAGGTACAAGCTAAAACACTGGAAGAATCAGTTTTGAAATACCCTCTTACATGTTTATCTGTTCAAAACAAGTAAGATTAAAAGCAGTTCAGTTTGCTGCAATGCTGACTACGAAGTATGTCCGATGGGGCCCATCAGGACTGCCACAGACTGTACTTGAGCAAGGACCCAAGGACATGAGACCCAAAAGCTTGCTCTTCAGGCAAAACACAAGAGTTGAAAGCTTTCCAAACAGTGCCGAACACAGTGGGAAACATCACAAGAATATAAGAAAACATTACAAAAATTACCAGCATTAATTTACTCCAAAAAGTGCTATTTTAGAGGTTTCATGGTGGATTTGAAAAAGGCTTCCCACCACAGGCTGAATCCACAGCCACAACATGCAAAATTTCAGATTACGTTCTTCCCACCTACTGCAGGGCAGACCAACCTCTCCCACTACTTTCATCTCTCTAAGATGCAAAGCATAGATACTAATGGAGAAGATTAAAAATGTAAGAACTGCCATTTCAAAAACACAGTTTATCCATTATTTTTCCTTGCTGCGTTAAGATAAAAATCATTGTCAGCATTTTTATTTATTTATTTATTTTTAAGTTCTGTGGTCTGATATTCTCAGTGGAACAAAAAGTGTACCCTTTGCACTGGTGTGCATGTGTACACTTCTTTTTCGTTTGTTAAAAAAGCATTCACGTGAAACTCAGCTCCCCAGAGCAAGGATAAAGCCAGTGATAGTCCTGGGGTGGGAAGGAAGAGCTGGGACTACCGGCAGTAGGACCCGTTTCACATCATCAGGAACACTGTCAGAAAGCGTGCTAACAAACAGCAATCCTCATCAGATAGTCATGAAAAAAATATCAGAAGTCCAATGAAAGATTTAGTTGCGCACTAAATTGAACCCCTCAGGCCTGTAAATCAGTCTTTTACATCGAGAACTGTGAACTGTTCACAGTGTTTGCTTGTTGTTCCTGAGTTAAAGTACTGAAAATAAGATAAATGCAGTAGCCTTCGTTTCTCCCCCTTCTCCAGGGAAACCTGGGCTTCAGTTTTACATTTCCCAATTTTTAATATACAAAAAAGTTCTGAACGACTAGTGCAGCAGTACATTTTGTAAAAAATCTGAAGATTCTGAAAATCTGAATTTACTTTGAAAAAGTTGCAGCTTTTGGTGAAGGATAATTATTAGTCACATATTTTGTCCTTAACATCGCATTGACTTTCAATATCCATACATTCTTTCTCTGCATCACAGCTGAAGTACACAACTTATTTCTTTTTTGATGGAAGAGGTATTTTATGAAAAAACATTTAGCAACTGGGGATGCAAAAACTGTAAAGTCAGCAGTGAAGTCCATTTTTGTGCATTACATACTACTATTAATGTGTCCAAAGGAAAACAAGGTACAGGAAACTTGCCTATCCTCATTAGAAAGTATTCATTTGCTGAAAAGCAGAATCTGTGGTGCTGCAAACTACTATTAACAGCATGTACACCAATGTTTAATTACTCAGAGCATTTTTAATAAACAGACCAAAGGACATATCAAAGGCATGCTTATCTCTGCCAACCACAAAAACTCATCAGGACAAAGAAGAAACCTCACTGCTAGCAGTTGTTAATTTGCCAGGATGTTCTAGCCAGTAGTTTTAAAGTACGTGCATTCAGAATGTTGTTTACCATTTAATTATTGGACTGTTAAGAACATTTTGGGTTAACTTGCTACTTTAAAGAGAACATCATTTCTGCAGAGATAAATGCACTAACATGTAATATAATCTGAAGTTGAGCAATATCAGAAAGGTGAAGGAAAACCAACAAGTTCCAGAACAACAGATTTAATGTTTAGACAATTTTGATAGAAGTAAGTGTATAGAGGAAATATGAGGAATGAGAATCAAAAAGGAACTTTTTAAGTAAATGTACTCCAAGTAACAATTAATTGAAAAGTCAAGACTCCCGATTTTAAAACTTGTGTAAATTCAGTAAAATATGACATAGAGCAATGTCAGACTATCACACTGTACCACCTGAAGAGGATATTTCATTGTATAAAGAACACAAACAATAAATTCTATAGCATTCAGAAGTAAAAACAAAATTAGTTTACAGTATAAAAATACACATAAGCTGCTATTTTTTTTCCCCACACCAAGTCTCTTCCAAAGTAGTTCTGTAACAGGGTCTGTAAATAACATGGCAGAAGAAAAAACCCAAGACTAACCACACTGCCACCGGTGACATGCAAGACAGCTAAGTAAACCATTACCCTCATCTTTTAACTGTCAAAGTCTCATGTTGCCAACTGGAGTGTTCAACATAAATAAGGTTGCATACCTGAAATCAAATTCTCTGAGTTCACTGATCAGGTTCACAGTGTTGTGCCTCCTAAAACCTTTAAAAGCAATTGTACTAATCTGGGCCTCATGCTGCAGAGTACCCAACTTCCATCCATTCCCCTGCTTCTCTTGGGAGTCTCCTCTAGGCAGGCAGACGGCCAAGAAACTCTGTGAGGGGATGGAGAAAGGATCCATGAAGGCAGGCAATTCTGAGAAATCAAGTTATAGGTATGCAATCTTATTTTTCTCTCTTAAATTGCTCCTTCTACTGAGGACCAGACTAGAAAGCAGCAGTTACCAAAAAAAGAAAGGCCAAAGCAAAGATGTGCAGAAAGATTCAGCAAAATTTGGGAATTTCAGGTGACTTTTTCCCCAATTTATCTAATAAAAAGACTGGAAGAGCAGGTAATGAGGAGTGCCACAGACAGGAGAGACTTATCTTCCTTACAGATCCCTGTAAGTTCTGCCGCAACAGTTCATTTTAATTAAAGAATACTTTGGTTTGGTTGAACAGAAATCGATGTCTTATTTCCAATTTCGAAGACCATCCCTGCCTACAGAAGGAAGTTGTAGTTGGTCAAATAAATGGTCTAGATAGCCCACTAGCCTGTTTCAAAGATACATACGCTAAAATTAGAACAGTAGTTTGCAATTGATACCTGAGCATATGAATATAAACAAATAGAATATTCTACTAGCCTCCAGTGATTTGCAGCTCAGAGAACTCCTGCGCTAGAGATAGTGTCTTTGCAGTTAACAGTCCTCAAGTATTTCTCCACCATGAGTAATAACCCCACTTTTCCCTTGAACCCAAGCAAACGTTCACAATGATCTGTGACAAATCTCCATGGCTTAATCATCTTTACACAGGTTTCGAATCTGCTACCTGGCTAGTTTCACTTGTCAGTCCCTAGTTTTAGGCTGGAAGAAATAGTAAACTATTGTTGCTTATTCATTTTTTCTTTATCCCTGATGATTTTTCAGACACCTACCATATTCCAGTCATTTCTGACCCCATCACAGTCCTGTCCATCTTTAAGAGCATGAAAAGTACTATTTCACTTTGCTGTTCTTCACACAGAAGCTGTTCCATGCCTTTGATCATCCCTGTCACCTCTTCTCAACTTCTCTGCTGTTCTTCTACACCCTTCAAAATGTGTAAGGAGGACCACAACTACAGGTATGAGTCTATGATGCACCCACATCTTGAATACGATGTCTTCCGTTTCATTGTTTACTCTTTTCTTAATAACCTGCAACAATCCATTTCCTATTTACTGCTATTCAGCAAGAGGACAGTATTTTCCTTAATCTACTTAACTATAGCCCCAGATCTATTATTCAGTGGTAACAGCCACAACAGAGGCCATCATTTTATGTTTAAAGCTAGAGTTACGTTTTCCCTCAATCACAATGGTTTACATTACATCACCTGCTAGATTACTGCCAAGAGTGCCAGTCTTGTAAGATCCTTCTGCAATCCATCACAATTGGCCTTTGTTTTTAACAATCCAAATAATCTGGTATTATCAGCAAACTTTGACAGACCATTATTTATCTTCAGTGCAAACAAGTGAATGTGTTAAGAAATACAACTCCCAGCACATAGTCTTGTGAGACCCCATCAGTGATCTCCCTTTGCTGTGAACATCAACTGTTCACTCTCTGTTTCTTATATTCTAACCAGCTATTAATCTAACCAAGGACTTTCTCTTTTATTTCATGGTCACTTACGTTTCTTTTAGAGACTCTGATGGACTGAACTGAAAACCCAAGATCTTATCTACTGGATCTTCTTTCAAAGAACTTTAATAGATTAATGAGACATGACTGCCCTTCATAGGAGCAAAACTTAATTCTTTTCCAGTGTGACAAAAGAATGTGTCCCCAAGAATTTTATTATAACTTCTATTATTTTATCTGGAACAGACATTGTTTTTCTGTAATACTCTAGAGAGGTGTAAGAACATAACAAGGACTGATTTACATGGAAATTGAAAACCAAGGGTGGGAGACACTCGGAAGTCTAGTCCTGCACGTAACAGTCATTAACCTGGCAGTAGGTGTTCCAGGCTTATCCTACCAAATTAGTTTCACATCAGGCTCACTGAATTTGTAATTGCATTCTTTGACTGGCCACAGGATATGACAAGTCAAACTAGGGTGTCCTCTGAGATATTACCACCAAAACCAGTGGTGGAACTCAAGTTCCAATCTCACTTATACCGGTCAGCTCAGTGCAAAGCCAGTGGAAATTATTCAGTATATAAGGGATCTACAAGCCTTTGAATGTATTCACACACTACCAATCCGTTATACTCTGATCTACCAGATAGCCAAGTAAAGTTTTCCATGTCAAACCTTGAAACAGACTGAATTCACAGCTAAAGGGTCTAATTTCAAAAGGCACAAGAACGAAGAAACCTTAGCTTCTGCTTCTCTTTATACACTGGCAGCCTGAAGACGTTTAGGGAACATCTACTCCAACAAAACAAACAAGGGCAGGTCATAGTCCTCTGGTTGTCGCTACTGCTGGATCTCATTCCAGGGTTGGTCCTGCATCAAGCAGGAAGTTGGGCCAAATTAGCTCCGAGGGTACCTTCCTACCCTAAGTCCTTCTGTGAGTCCGTTCAGCTGTGCCCATTTCTCTTTCTCAGCATGGCACTGGGCTCTACTAACAGCTTTGGCCTGTGGTGTTCCAGACAACACATGGATGCAGTCTGTGGGACTGCACGGGTCACAAACTGGTCCCAACAGGCAGTATGACTGGCGGCATACTCTTTTGGAGGGGAAGAGGCTTTAGCCATATGGATATGAGCTCTGCTGGGTGACTTGCTGAGCCACAGATCACGCTGTGACAGACTTTATTTATGAATGTACACATAGCTTTAGTGACTCCTTTGAAGCCATAGTATAAATCTGAAAAAAATCAGACCATGATGTGAAGTTTGTGCCTAAAAAGAATATATGTTACAGGAATTCTTCAAGCCATTTCTTAACTAGTACTTCACATTTCAAAACATTAAATAAAACACTGTCTAATTAGTCCTCATAATATTTTATAAGGAAAAAAAATTCTAAGTGGACGACACCTGAACAGCAAGCATCAAATTGACACAGCATATGTCTTTTACGATTTTGGAAACATTTCCCGTAAGTGTCAGGTGTCACCCAGTGACAGACCTGCAATTAGGACCCTAGAGTTCTTGGCTCCCAATCCTATTCAAACGTATTTCCCTGTCAAAGAACTGTAATTCCCTTACAAACTGACATCAATTTTGCAAATTAGTCGTAAGTCAAATGTGACCAGAAAAGTAAATTGTTCATTGTTAGACTTTTACCTTAACTTTTAACTCTAGTTATACTTTTCTGTTATCTCAAAAAAAAATTACATTCAGAAATTTTACAAATGGGAAGTGAAGAAGAGTTTTCTGATCTCAATCAACTTATGACAGAACTGATTAGCTAAAAAATTAAGTTGAATGACTGTTTCTGACCAGCTACTTACTGCTCAACTATTGGAAATAGTTTACAGAAGTATTGTATGATAATGTATTTTCCTTACCCCATTTTCGTTTTGTGAAATAGGCGTCAGCACTAGGGTCATTGAAGTGTCTGCTCATCATAGTCTCTCCTCCAGCATGAAAATCATATGCAAACACAAGAGCTTAAAAATAGAAACATGTGACAATTACTAACTCAAGCATATTTAGAAAAAAGTCTCATCTCATCAGCTGAGAAAAAAAAAACCAAACAAAAAACTTACAATGTTCTCCAAACGCTTTAGTGGTAAACACTTCACGCAAAGTTACTATATTTGAGTGCTGAATTTTTTTCCACATGTCAACCAATACCATGCACTTGGTGTTAACAAGACGAAAACCTAGAAAAGAACAAAACCCATGGTTTAAAATGTAATGTTTTGGGGGAGAATTTTTTACTTTGACATTTCTTCTGAAACTACTGAAAAGCAACCAGATGTTAAAATATGACTAGCATGCTTAGGAATGCTAGTCCTACTGAGACAACTCGATTTTTCTCACCATGTATCCTCCGAAGGCAATATGGCAGGTCATCTTTACTATTTACAGCTTTATAGCATGATGTAATGTACCCAAAGTTGCTCGTTTTCTGTATCCGATTGGGCGGTGGCAGTGGTTCCAAAGGAAAGAGACTGTGGTAGCTGTCTACTTCCGCAGGAACTGCTAAAATCAGTTTATACACAGAAACATAGTAGGTGTCAGCTGATTTTGAGAAAGTTATTACAGTAGCAGAGAAGATTAAAATGACCGTCATTAATATATAAATTCTTTGCACCATCTTTTAGGTGCATGTAAAGTTAAAATTCACTATTTAGCTTTAATATATATAGATTCCTGGAAGAGGTTCCACAGAGCTAAAACAACTGTCTTCAGAAAGTTACGCCAATTAAAATCCACATAATAGATGCACAATTCCATCTGCCATTTTCTCATTTGCCTTAAAAATTCACCCTTCTGAACGACCTTTCTTTGGTGTTTTTTTCCTGCACAGAGTCATAAATAAGCACCAATTTCCATATCGACTTGACACCACTGCAAGAACCTCGTTTTCATCACAAAAAAGCAAATCTGAATCTTACGTGGTTTAACATACTGGTTTAGAAAACAGAGAGAAAGAGGTGCTGAAGGTTTACCAATCAGATTAAGAGATTACCCTTGCAAGACGAGATACACTTGTACTTCATCTGGATTAGTAAACTAAACTGCATTTTTTTATTGTATCACTATCATATTAAACACACATTTGAGAAGTAAAGATACTGCATCCAAAAAAAGCAATCTGTTTAAATCAAGTTGAACAGTCAACTGTAAATTCTATGAAAGCCAAATTACAATGAATAGTATATGCTTCTCTTGCCTGACTAGTACAAAGCCTTCTCTGATATACCAGCCAATTCACTTGAAAACAAATTGATTTGCTACTTTATATACAGCCTTTGAAAATACATGCATCCTTTAAAGAAATACCTAATATGTACAAAGTAATACAACACTGTTCTACATGAGGCTGTACTGCCTTAATGATTTTTCCTTTCTCAGCGAATTTTTAGTATTCCCAACTATTAAGGAGTTTTAAAACAGAAGAAAATCACAGAAGAAAGAGAATAGAAGCAAGAAACAAATTTCCTGTTTCTGAAATACTGTGTATCTGGTTATCCACAGCCCAGGTTGATAAATAAGGCTTCATGAAAAATTAAAACCAGGTGGTTTTTGCAAGACGTTGTTAATATTGTTGAATATGCATGGTTGCACAACAATAAGATCACAGTTTAGTTTATAAGAAACACTTACCAGGAATATCAGCCTGATCAATCTGGGCCATAGTTATTAAGTGTCTGTTGATCAGTTCCTGAAGAACAAATTCAGTCAAGTTTTGAACACTCTAATTCAGCTCATCATTTTTGGTAAGTTAACAGTATGCCGTCTTTGAAGTACCAGCTACTTGTACTAAAAAGGGAGTTGATGCAAGTGTCTGGGGTGGGGTAGGGGGAGAAGACCACTAGCTTGAAAACATTCATGACAAAACATATACATTCTTGAAGGAAGGAGCTGCAGAAGACACATTAGCTAGAGCTTGCACTGACAGAGGCACCTACTACAGTAAAGCTGAAATAAGTAACAGTCGCAGCCCGCCCTCAGAGAAGGGCTCATCAACTAACACCTGCATATACTTCCATTTCAGTGAAAGACTTTAAAACTCGACAGGATTACAGCCTAAAGGAATGCTGCATAAATGAACTCATGCACACCAAAACAATACACAAGAAGTAAGAATACTTAGCTGAACAGTACATCATGGCATGCACATTAGATTGCAGTCACATATGTTGTAACCCGCCCCCACCCTCTGTTGTACTCCATCCATGACAGGACTTGTTTTTTTAAATTCTCCACAGGGAAAACTGACTGCACTGATTTTGAGTGACTATTTCTCTTCTACTGTTAGTGATTTCTAGTTTTTGCCAAGATACGTGACTTTCCTTTAAATTCTCTATCATCTTACCTGTCTGAGCTCATCTGCCATGAAGAAGGAAGGTGCATTTGCTTTTGGCTGCATGTAAGCAACATGAGGTGCAGCTGGATGGTAAATGTGGTAGTTTGGAAATACCTGAAAACAAAGCATTTTAAGAAGCAGTTTAGCATCCTTAAAGGATAGGGAAAACGAAGGTTTGTCACCCTTTTAGTCTGAACTACTGAACTACAAAGTCTTCATGCACAGTACGTTACAAATATGCTGTCAGATACAGTACAATTTCCTTAGGAGATATTCACTACTAATGATTTCAAGGGGGTGTGCATATGTATGTACATAGTTATTTTAGCATTTTTGCAACTGCTTTTTCCCCTCCACTGTAAACCTAAGAGTTATTTAACCCATCAGAAAAAAAAAAACCCAACCTGAATTTTTCATGTTTTCTCATTATGTACGTATCCACTGAGATACACAGAAAATGCTTTCTTTCTATTGTTGTATAAAAAACCCCAAAGCTCTCCACAGAGATAAATGAAAAATACATATAAAATTCTCTGGTCCTTAAATTTCAGTGATTTTGGAGAATAATTACAACAAGTAAAAGGCCAAATCTTCACACAGAATAAGGGTTTCAGAGTGTTAAGAATAACCTCTGTAGTACCAACCAATTCAGCATGTGCAACTCCATACACTTCTGTATCGAAAGCAAACGTACCATTCCCGTGAGAGGTGCTGGAGTTGTATCAGTGTAGAAGTACGTTGTTCCACCCACTGTTTCCTTCTGGATCACCTGGCCGGAAGATGGAGGCTGAGAGACAGCATTAGCAACAGAAGCAGAGGCACTAGTAGGCACCATATAGTTTGCTGGGTTAGGAGTATGACTTCTTCTTCGAGGAGCAGGAGATGTATGAGGAGTTATTTTGGGGGAATGAAGAGGAGAAGATCCTGCCGACAGTGACATTCCTTCAAGAAACACAAGAAGATTCCTGGTCAAATCTTTGTCATCAAAAAAAAAAAAAAGGAATTAGCAATTTGAAAAAAACAGCCTTCACTACCAATCGTATTCTGAGCAGGTGAGACGCTTAAGGATTGCTACATCTATACGAGCGTTAAGAGATAAAATATTTAAGAGCAAGACTGAACAGATACTTTTTCCCAAAAATCTTTGCTTAGTTCAGAGAGAAAGGGCTGGGGAACTTATGATCTACACAGAGAGAACTGGAATGAAAGACAGAAGTAGTAGAAAGGGGGAGACGAATCAAATTAATGCTGTGTCTAGAAGAGCTTAATAAATGGCAAAACCATAAAATATTAATGACTATATGGTAAAGTGAACGTTTATGTAAGTTACATGAGCAGTCAATGGCGTTTGCCAAGCTGTAACTCATATGTACCTTTTACTACAACCAACTCCACAGCTATGAATGAGTATTAGAGTTAGATCTCCAGTAACTACAGCATGCAAATAAGCAATACACAATATGCTACTTTTAATAATTTCAGGGGAGAAATTATCTATTTTCCTATAATTATTATATTCAAAAGTCATCCTCCAAAAAGATCTATTTGATATGCAAAGACAGGTAACTTCTCAGAACATGAAGTCTGTTTGGCATTCACGGTGAGATTTCCAAATTTATTTAAAATTATTTTATTGACTGGTGTTCACCCCCAACATTAGATAGGCAACTCAACTGAAACTTGAGAAGCTCAGCTTCTGAACAAAGTGCATCAGTGGGGGAAAAACAAGGGCAACCTTTTTTGCACACACACTTTTTAGTTACCAAAAACTAGTTTAGTTACTTCAAGAATCACTGTACGCAGAATTCTCAGATATGCTTATTTATAAAAGTTTAGATGTCAAAGAAACCTTTCACGGTGAGGAAGGGATTACCCTTCAGAAAACCCCTAGTATTACTAGTAGAAGATCCTAGATATCTAGGTATTCAGATTAATACAAAGGAGAGCATCTATGAAACTTACTGTTGCTCAGTTCAGATTGGGATGTACTTTCTCTTCCTTAAGTCAGAATTATATTAGCCACACTAAATTCTTCTTTTGAAAGGACAGAAGATACGTAACTTTTATATTTAATGCTCTATAGACAGTTGAGAATTCTTCTCTAATTAAGAATTCGGTTAGTTGGTACTCAGATATTTGCTTATTTGTGGTAACCAGAGCTTATAAATAGAAGTCATTTAAGCAAATATCTGAGTAATAAAAACAAGAGCAACTTTTTTTTGCATACACACTTTTTAGTTACTAAAAGCTAGTTTAGTTACTTCGGTCAAGGGTTATTGCACACAGAGTTCTCAATACGCATCATCAGTAACGTGCAGGAGTTTTTCTTTTCTTTTTTTTTTTTTTTTACACTCACCTCTTGTCTCTACAGTAGTGCTACCCCTCCTACGTTTACTTTTTTCTTTTTTTAAACAAACCACAAAAGCAAATAACAATTTTAGTATTAACAGTTTAATCAGCAGGTGGGGAAAAATGATTTTGAAGCTATATTAATCTTATGATATTAACAGATTATGGGTAACCTTTCATTTAGCTCCAATAATAAACTTTTTTGACATCTCAAAAACTATGTGTATTAATGCAGCACAATATTTCTTTTGTTCTTGAAAAGTGAATAGTTCCAACAAAATAAACACGACTTTTTAATGTAAGTCATAAGAAAATCTTACGCCTTTCTCTTCAGTTGGGTCTCCTCAGTCATTTATTCTTTTTATAAAATATAAAAATATAAGACTATGAAAACTATAAAAATATAAAGTCTAGATTTTTCTGGGCCAGAACTTTTCTTTATATTAATATATGTACATGTATATGTACACACATCTTACAGTGAAGCAATACTGTGGAATAATTGCTTGCTGATGAGTGTTTTAATAAAATGTGAATTAAAATAGGCACTTCTGAATGTTTAAAGTACTTCTGAATGGTAACATAAGTAGTCTCCTAAAAATCTGTTTACAAATCAACTGTATGACCATAAAACATTACGCATTGTGATAGCACTGGTTTATGCTACAAAAGAAAGTAGGTTTCCATCAAGGTAGAAGTCGCCTTGAGTGACTAACACTTAAATATTTCAGTAGCTACTGTACAGATGGTTACATTTTTAACAAAAGACTAAAACATGAATGCATTCTTAATCCACTGTGAGAAAAGAGCAATTTCAAAGGAAACAATATATTACTATTAAAATTTGAAGGATGGCTAATTAAAACAGCCATAAAACTGAAGCAGCCCTATGATGTTCAAGGGATTCTCTTCATCTAGGAAAAGTTACTGACACGTCTTTTTCACTCTATTCCAATAAAAGATAGTATTAACTGAAGCCCTTGCAAGCACGTAAATCTACCTGAACAGAAATAACTGGCTTCAAGAAACTTTTTTTTTTCATAAAACATTCAACTGTAGGAACGAGGAAGAAAACCGAGCAGCCTTCATACACACTAATGAAAAATTAACCAAAGACTTCTCTACTTCAAAATAAAAACTGTATGGATAAGACACAGTATACTGTAAATCTTACCTCAGAAATGAAAGTCATGACTTGCAACCTCACTAAAATTATACTGCGACCTTCTACTGAAAGTTTCTCAGAAAAAAAAAAAAAAATCTGTCCGTAGCAGTTCTTACTGATACAATTTCAAACAAGTTCCACTGTAAGGTTTACTTTTTAAAAAATTTATTCCTGCCAAAGAATACTTACAAATATAAATCCTAATGTCTTTGCTTGGGTATTAATGCAAGGTTGAAAGAAAAGGGAGACAGAGTTACACAAATCTTTTCAAACACCCTTCCAGCCTCAGGCAGGTCTGATTTTGGAAGGACATTGAGAGTTCAGTGAAAATCATCTGGTGGGCAGAACATACAGGCTTCTCATTTGCCAATATATAGCAAGTTCAAGATATGAAAGAAGCTTGACAACAGTTTGGTTTTATACTACTAGAACAATATACTACAAGTTACGAGAAATTTGCTGCTAGTGCTGCAGTGGGTACCGACCGGCTGAGGCAGCAAATATTCAAGGTGATAGATTCTTCTGAGAGATCTGCATTAAATTCTGCAGAGTCTGAATAAATAAGGATTAATTATTAGAAGTCAAATATCACATAAAAAAGAAAAAAAACTTTTAATACAGTGAAACTCATGCATAGCTAAGTACTTACCGAAGCAAATAATTGGGTGCACAAACTCAAGCAGATCTCACCACCTTTGTTAGTATTTCAATCAGTTAAAACTTTACTAATATTAATATTTAACCCCAACAAAATAGAATTAGAGGAAAATAAAGGAAAACGGCTGTATTAAAAGGTGAACATATATTCCTACTGACTCATACTGAAGGAAAAAGATGGTACTGAACATGATGTTAAGAGTGTGGTGAATATGGAACCACCTCTCAGAGAATTAGACATGCTGTTTTCAGTAGCACAATTTATATAAACACTTATTCACTTAAGGGCCTAAGAAAAAAATGGGGTTTGAATAACCTAATTATGATTTTTATGTCTCTCTCATACCAGTGATCCTGACAAAAAAATAACATTTTTAAGCTTTCCCTATGAGACAGTTTAGCATTCCCCTATATTAAAATGCCAGCAGGAGTCCTAAGACAAAACACCAAAAAGTCTGCCTCAAATAGCCCTTCCTGAGACTTAGCTACTAGTAAATGTGGCTCTCCATTCCTTCTCTCGGTGAATCTTAATACCCTTCATGAAGAAGTCAAATACTATCTTGAAAGGTAAACTGCCAGGTGAAAGGGCTTCACTCACCTCAAAATTATTTACATCTAAAAACCAGCATCACGGTATACAGCTGTCACAGTATTATAACAACATGGAAATGGGTTGTGGGATTTGAAGGTCTTTTCACACCATTCAGTGACTGTACAGGCTACCTACACATAATCTGGAGCTCCTGCTGCTATTCTCATTTTAGGTAGAGAAAGAGGTCATATTTACATATCGCTCTTTATTGTTATATTTTCACTTCTTGTATTGTTTTTTATTTTTGAAGTTTCATTGTGACTGAGGAAAGGGAAGTAGTAGACTTTGAAATCCATTTGAGACAGTGCTCAAAGATATTTTATGAGATTAACGCTTCTAATAAAGCTTTGTAGCATGCAACGTATTTGAATTAAAAGCTAGGCTGTATTTTGAATTTGAGAATTCATACAGATAAACAGGATCAAAGGAAGAGCATCAAGCATGAACTCTCATTAAGGACTCAGTGTCTACAGTTTTTTGGATTCAATGGAAGTTTACAACTTCATGCAGCAGGATTTCATTAAGCTCGTGTACACAAATCAGCTAGCCTACAACATAAATACTTTTTAAAAACCAGAGGAACCCAGAAAATGTTCTGTACATACTTTCTAACCTTTGCCTACAAATTTACTCATCTACAACCATATACCTATGCCTCTAAGGCTCATAACACGTTCAGAGGTCAAAAATGAAGCATTTACCATTTTATTACTATAATGTTTTGTACTTTAGAGATACTCTAGACTACTAGGTACATTTTGAGGAATGACTAAACAAAGTAAATAACAAAACCAGACTATTTCAATAACTTCTTTCAAGCAGCACCTTTAAATTCAATATGTATTTCTTTTTATTACAAGCTCTCTATCAGGTCATTGGCATTATAGCTGTGTATTTCCAAATGGATTAGATCTGCTTAATACCCAAAACAACTTCAGAGTCAGAAGTTCTTTCTCCTCAATTTTATTTGGGATAAAACTAATTTTACAGTCTCTTTGCCTTCCTCCTCTCTTGTATTATTCTGGCATGACTGTGGAACTTTCTCAGCAGAATGGCTGTACCATACTTGACACGGGAGGTCAAAACAAGCTCTCGGGTGCCTTAGGCCACTCAAACCACGTCAGCTGAAAGTGGTCCATTTCTAGCTGAGGTCTTGATCTCTGAGAACTACACTCTCATAGTCCATCACAAATGGAGATGTGTCAACTGGACACAAGCACATCACCTTCATGCTCCTGGCTCCTAAGCCTGCAGCCTCAGACTGGCAGCAGAAATGGGATCTCTTACCTTCTGCGGAAGCTCAGAGCCTGTCTTGGACCAAATATAGAAGCAACAGCAATTTCCTGTCATTTCCATCGATGACTAAGGCATCACTCTTAGCTATAACCTAGCTTAAGTAAACCCAAGCCAGACAAAGGTTTTCTCTGCTGGGGGCTATACATCTGTCTTCTCTCAAGTTTAACACAGCAGTGATGTCTTTTCACTTCGATGGCATTCATGAATTTCTTTCGTATGCTTTGTGGCATATTTTAATGGCATTATTACTCTGTAACTGCTACACAGAACTAGATAAGATAAGCTTGTTAGCAAAAGTACTGTTTGAAGACTGCCACCAACTCACTGGATTTCCCATACAAACGATAAACAGGATGTGTTTGCTAGCAAGGGAATGGGAGGAGCAAAAATGGGGTATTATCCAGGGGAGCTTAAGGAAAGAAGGTTTGGAGAGGGTGAAGGAAATCTGTTCAAAGCTCTTCAACAGGACAATTTTCTCCAGCTATTTGTGTAAGTCGCATTTCATCTCTGTTTTCACATTCTATTAAAGGCTACCGAGATGAAGACTGACTCCGTGCTGAGATCATGCTAGAAAGCACTTATCTAAGTAAATACATGTAAAAGTAGGAGTAACCTTTTTCCATGCTGTGCCCCTACCAGATATGTCAGGTGTGGATACAACAAGTTACCTATTAATGTATGTTAAGTTTCAGTTGTCATTTTCTCCAGTATTTCTGCAGTACTGCTGATAAGACAGGCGGAATAAATATTTTCCAGGGACGATTAATTTTGTGAACAGTTATCTATGAAACATTAGATGTCAAAAGTGGTTTTGATTTACACCTACCTTTAGCGAAATCTCAGAAATCAGAGATATGAAACAACTTAATTTTTTCCATCCTCAAGGGGGAAATCAAAGCATTGTTCTCATCATTTACCTACTTTGTTATGGGTGAATTAAACTATGGAACTTTAAAAAAATTATTCCTACTACATTTCCTTATTTCTTATGAAATATTAATTTCCTCCTGTACCCTGTAAGCTACTGTAAGCAACCTTAATCTCATGCAAGTGCTTAAATGTTACACATGTTTCCTGAAGGTTGTTCTACTGGAGAATATACACCATTTAACTGGAAGGAGACTTATCTTTATTTAAAGGAAAATTCTTATGAACTCTATATGGGTTTCATTTGAATTTGTTTTCACTTACTGAAAACTAACAGATCCCAACAATAATTTTTAATGACCATTTCATAACATATTTAAATCTTTTTTTATTCTGTTATCCAATATGACCTAAATGGTGAGTTTTCCCACACATAAATACTGCTTTCTTATTTAAAAGCCTGACCTTTTAGAAAAAGAGCACCACCTAACTCACCTTGAGGTAACACAAGTTTTTGTGGCTGTATACTATTGACAGCTAAACCATTTAAATAAAAATAAATGTCTATGAGTATTACTTACACAGGACATTTAGGTTCAGAGAATTCTGCACTCTGTGTAGAAAAAGAAGCTTCTAGAGAAATTAAGAGCACCCAGCCCAGATCCCTACTCTGAACTATATTCTCTTTTTAATTACGCAGGAAGAGCAGGGAAACAAGCCAACTTTGCCTGAAGTTAGCTCTTGTGAAAACTCCCCCATCCCTCTCATCCATAAACAATAGTAGTATTTGAACCTAGCTAGTTTTCAGCATTGGCATCTATATTTCTAGGAGCTCAAACTGTTGTACGAACTTCTTTCATCGACAGTGTTACTTATCCTTTCAAGTATTACTTACAGAGAGTAAAGAAATCGGACTGTGAAGGATCCCTCTGAGATCCCACTGGACACTTTCCAACAGTGGGTCATTTTACTGTATTCTATTTACTCCTTTATACACTTTTTCAATCCAGGTGACAACGCTGAGAGGCATATAAACACAACAGTTTTCCAATAAGACTGTACAGCACAACACAGTATGAAGCAGACACAGTACTGCAACATGTTCATTTGGTCAGCAGAAGCATCAATCACTTTCCTGGCCTGTTCCGATAGTTACAACGTGCGAGCCAAGTGCTGGCTTCTTTCACATTGACACTGAGATTTATCCCCTGGTATCAGGAAAGAGTGAAGTTCAGTTTAAGAGATGGTAATTGCCAACACCGGTTTAAAAAAAAAACCAAACAATTACAGTATTTGCCCCTCTGCCTCTTGGCAGCTACCTAACGCTTCTTGTCTGTCGCAAGAGATTGCCAGGGCTTTAAGTACATACAGAAACTTGCTGAAGGATCTGCGATGTGTAGTATCCAGATCTGCTGATGGTTATATCTTAAAACTATTTCATTTAAAAAAAAATATTAGAATGAAGCTAAATTTTTAAGATCAGAAGTCCAAAAGATGCATGAAGAACTTGAACTTTTTAAGTGCAAAAAAAATCTTGTCACCCATTTGTATGACTGCATGGAACACATTTCAGTAAGAGTTTTAAATAATCATAAATCGGTCTTAAAAGTGAGATTACATATGACAGATACAATAACAATTAACACTACTTTGCAAGGCAAATTATTTTAGAATATGCTTATCTTGTACTTTTTGTTTTTCACTGAAATTTTTAGGTCCTCATATATACTCATTAACATTGAAAATAATTACTTCTAGATTATGTACTCTAGAAACAAATCAAAAGAGCAGATCAATGTGTGGTAATGAAAGCACATATTCGCTGTAGACTCCACTGCATTTCTAGACTAGGGGTAGTTTAAATGATCTTCAGATACTGCTCTGGCAAGGACCGCATAGAGCACAGTATGGGATAACTCAGCACCCCTTTCGCCCAAAAAAGAGTAAGAGAGAGTAAGTTAGGCTGAGTTAATTTCAGTGCTGCTGTGGCTGAACAGATTTCACAGCCTGCCATGTGATTTCTGTACTACTGGAAGATAAATCCCAAGTTCCTGCACTTTTACATGCTTGAAGACTGTCTTAAGAGCTAAAGTAGGAGGTGGCTACATTTGTACCTAATAAACCTGATCACTATCTATACAGGGTTATGTCTGGCATTAAGTTAAAAGAAGCAACTGTACTGCAAATCATTGCTCTCAACTTACCTGGTGCTAGCCCAGCAGTAGCAGGACTTCCCATGGAGGGGTGAGAGAACAAGGCTTGAGAGAAGGCAGACATACTTGACTGGGATACATTACTCAGCCTGGAGGTTGATCCTCCTTTAGGAATAAACTCACTTGCAGAAGGATTTGGTGTCTGTTTAAAAACAAATGTAAATTAAATGTTTATTTTAAATGTGAAGAGATGGACAGTGCCTATTTGGTAGAAAATACTTTCTAGGCAAGCCTACCAAGTGCAGGGGATATTTTTAAGTTACCTACAGCTTGCTGACAAGAACAGCAGGTACTGGAAGCTGGTCTGCATGAACAAATTTAAAGGTTCTTCTAGCTTACGTCTGAAGTAGCATTAGCAATCTTTCCATATGAACACCTGATGTATGAGTTCATACAAACACTTCGCAAAAGGCTTTCCATAAGCATTACATTACAAAGTTGGAGAACAGACTTGACACTGAGAAAGCCTTGCCACTGCTGCACAGACTGTTCCTACGTGACTTTAGAGACTTCACCTCAAACTAAGTACCAGTTTCAAATTAAAGCAGTAAAAATGATTCCTACTAAAGAAGTCATCCCTGCCTCTATTTCAAATAGGCCTACATGCTCCTTTTTTCTGAAGTTAACTTCTGGTTTAGTTACCTATTCCATTTACATAGCACCTTTAATAATGAGGTTTAATTTGGTACCACAGAAACAAATAGCAGCAGAGTGACCATCAAACATTCATTATTGATTAGTACCTAAAACCTATCACACAATCACACAACCTGTGCACAAGGTTTTATAGTTTTGGGGTGGATTTTTTATTTGTTTTGGGGTAGAGAGTGTTAGAAAAAGAAAATCCTAATTAGAGCTCAAAAGGCAAAAAGCTCATTATTAGACAGCCAATTACAAAAGCTATTAGCAGAAGGAAAAAAGAAATTAAGCCAAGAAATAAAACCAATTATTACACGAACACACTGAAAAGCCTGAAGATTATTTACTGTCAAAGTCAAGTTTATTAAGTAATCTTCAGAGTACCTTTTAAAAAGCGTCTAAACAAAAGTAGCAAAATGAGAAGACAGTAACAACTCCCAACAGACAAAGGATACTGTTAAGATAATCCATGATGGTTTTTTTAAAGCAAATTATATTGGATCACTTTGGGTTTAGGCAGTTTTAAAATGACCAAATGTATCAACTGTTAGTTAAATTACCAATACTGGTTTTTACCAATATGAGAAGTTAACTTAGTGCCAAATTAGAAAAGTATGATTACAAAATACTAATTTAGATAATGAAGAAAAGTATTTGAAAAGTATTCTTTTTTGTGTTAATTTGTTTTTAATATCTTTATTTGAATAGTTCAGCCAAATATCATAGTATTTCAATGCCATAATGTATTTCAAAGCACTGGAAAAGAAAGAGGATTCTAAAAGCTGTAATTAATGGAATTCTAAAAGCTCTTTAATTAGAGGAAGCTCTGGTTTAAAAGCAAATAGTAAGAATACTCCACCTTTAATCACACAGTAAATTTTATCCACTAAGCACCTTATGATGTTACATATTAGTCATGTGCCCGTGTCTGAATATTCAAAAAACAGCTATAACCAAACATATAGACCGGTGAAGTAAAACACTTAGATTTACATGGGTATAAAGTTCATAAGGATTCTAAAACTCTTCAGTCAATTTAGTTAAGGAAAGCTTGCTAAGGTATATACTAATGCAGCACAACAAATGGTAAGTTGCCTTATACAGACTGAAAACAAATAACTGATACAAACTGAAAAAGTAATATTCTGGACTTATCTGAATTTTAGGTACAGGAATAACTAAGAGAATGGTGTTCCTCCAGATAAAATCTGGCATGCAACAATTCAGCCAAATCTGCACTGAAACTGGAGAAAATGACAGAGGTGGTAAAGAGCCAAGCAGAATTTGTTCAAGTAGCAAAACAGCTGAAAAGTCATCATCAACCAAAACAACAGCAAGGGACAGAATTTGTAGCATCTTGCTAAAACCACAACATTTCAAAGAACTACATGAGATCTAAGTTTTCATACTGCTAAAACTAGCCATGACGCATGCACAGCTCTACCACACCTAAATACTGTGTCAACTGGGCAACAAGGGCAGGACATGGGAAAAAAACTGAAGCATGCAAGCGGAGAGAAAGACACCTTCTAGAAGATAACCTCAGCCTTTCCTAGAGAAACGGAGAGAGTTCCCAAAATCCCATCCGTACCATTCTGGCTAGACTCCTACCACTTTCACCTACTGATTCAATCAGTGCCTACAGGGCCGCTTTTTATTTCTAAATGCATTTGGCAAGTTTTCACAGACCAGTTTTTGTCTCTGAAAGTTACTTAAATATCCACCATCATTTTAAAATGAAGTTGCTTGAGAGCTCCACTTTAACTGGTAGGTGTTTTAGTTTATCCAAGTAAAAGCGTCAAACCCAGGAAGCTGCTAGAGCAGTCTGGGTTTATGCTCTAGAATTATGAACAGCAGTGAGTCAAGCCTGATGGAAATTCGGTTTTCATTCCATTTTTTGGTGTCACAATTCAGGATCAGAATCAAAGCCTGGTAAGATTAAGTTCTTTCTATGTAACTTCGATGAAAGCATTTCATACGAGTAAAGAGCTTTGATTTGCACAGCTAGACCCTTTACCATAAAAGCCTGTTTTACTTCTCTGTGACGTTACCAACTTGAAGCTGTAACCCAACACTTTCCCCATTGGTAAAAAACTGATTTAAATTTTGGTTCCAATTTTAAAAGACCTTTCCGCATTCAAGCTGTTTTCTAAATACAGAAAAATACCTGAGCTCCACAGCCATCAGCCAGAATAAATTAATCATAAACTAGTACAATGAAATTCAATAATTTGCGGTCAAAACTAGTTAATACTTTGTCAGAAAATTTGAAGCTTAAGCCCCAGGCCACATTTAAATATATTACATCTATGTGAACTTGGGAGTTCTTAGTACATTTCCAAAAGCATACAAGTTTTCATCTGAACACTAATTTTTCTGCATACACTTTGCTTCCAACAAAATAATAAAAAAAAAATATCCCAAACACTTTCATAGCATGTAGGCTAGAATAAGTGACTAGACTGGACTAAGTGAGGGAATGGAATATCGCAATACTTCTTTAATATTTAATCTTTTCATTATTTTTCAGACTTTGCGGATGACCTATTTATTCTGCACCAATGAGCATGCAAATATGCCAGAATTAGGAAGCCACATTCTTAATGGCCAATGATTCAAAAAATTATATTCCTGGCCTGGAAAAACATCCTACTTTCACTCTGGCAACTCATAACACAAAGTGTAAATTCCAGTGCTAGTTTTACATTTGGACCAATGGTAAGCTTGAAAATCTGTCTAAAAGGGGACTATGCTTTAAAATCCTACAGGGCATTTTTACAGTTTTTCCTGCTAGAATCTTACCAAACTTCCCAAAATGGAGTAAAAAATTTTTTAATTTTTATAAGAATGAAAATTAATCTATATCTAATTAGTGAAAAACATTTTCTTCTTTCTGTATTATGTTTAAATTTCCTACAAGCACAGCTTTAAAATAAATTTCAATTAATTACTCATTAATTCCTCACCTCAGAGTAAAGCAACTCATCCATGCTAGACCAGGCTTAAATTTTTAAGTCTCAGTAAATCACGATTGATAAAAAAAGGTAGAGAAAATGGGTATTGAAGACTTTTATTAAGCCTTGGGAGTAATTAAAACAATGGAGATGCAAGAAATACTTGAGAACATGTAATAAATTATGCAATACTGTGATGTTAAAACCAAAAGCAGCGAATGCATTTCCTAAAGCCCAAAGAAGAAACGCAAAGCCAGCTAGCACTGTCTGCACTACGCAACAAACTAAAGACTGCATTTTCAGTTTCAAATGCAAATGTCCTATAAAAAGGCACATACAAAATTATTTCAAAACATTAATTAATGTTTTCAACAAACAGCATTAAACAGAAACAAGTACAGCTTTGTCAGCTATGTTAGATTTTCCTAGAAACCCACCTAAAGTAACTTCCAACTTGTACATTTACTAAATTAACTACTATTCCTTTTTCCTCTCAACCTGGCCAGTTTAATTCTCATCCCCCTTCTTCCAGAATATTCATAAAAATACTGTCAAACTAAAGCAGTGAAGCAGCTTCCCTAGGCATTATTTGAATTAATACTTGCATCATGCATTCTTACCAGAATGATTCCATGAAGAAATTTCACCAAAATACCCTATTTTCAGGTTCTTTATGTCTGTACTGTCTCAAAGAGAGAAGAGCCTCTTTTCAGTCAGCTTTGCAAAGAAACTTCCAAAGACAGACCCCAAAACTGAGTCCATCCGGCTCCACATACAAAAACAATTTCTATACTTCTGTGTATCAGAGAATGCAAAATGTTATAAAACACATACAAGTACAGTCCAAATGAAGGCTGAATTTAGTCATGGTGCAATTAGTAAGGATGGAACCACAAGAGAAGCAAAAAAGGCGAGGAGGACTATAAAAACTCATTTGTGTCACCATTCAGCACAGAGTTTATCTGTCTGGTGGCTTTTATGCTTTTAAAGATATAAAAAGAAATTCAGCTAAAATATAGTGTGGAGGGGAAGAAACAAATATTTTGTGGGTACCACTGAAAAACAATTCAAGGCTCCTTAAAGGAAGGTGCATATGAAAGTAAAGAGCAAGTCAAGGATCTCAGCTGAAGACCATCGCTGGGAGGACTACACAGCAGCATGCAGCGTTACTCTATGTTGAGGAGTTGCACGTACCAACAACAGATTTCTGTAATGCAGAACTAAAATGAAAATCCCCGTTTCATCAATTATCTATTTCAATACGTATGATTTGTCTTTACACTCCTCGGCAATAAACTCCTAAGGCCCCACTGCTGCATTCATTCCTAAATGAGTCCTGGCAGTGCCATTAAGGACAGAAGTATGCTGTAACACGGGGATGCACAAGTTATAGAGCCTTGGAAGGTCATGCAGGGATCCCACAGGAGTACTGGAAACCACCCTTTTCTCTCTCTCTCATTTTCAGTTCAGCATCTCGCAAGACCCCACGGGGCTGTACAGCAACAGCGGAGCCACCACCTCTGTTTCGGTGGCTATAACACTACTTTGTTAAATTGGTTCTGGTCCCACGTTCGACCAAAGCCCAAAGCCCAAAGCCAGCTACCTCAAGCAAAAAGCAGGCCAATTTCATGTTATTTTGGAAGAATGTGCTAATGTACTTACCATGCTAAAAACTGGATACAAGCCTTTCTGTTCTCTTTTTCTGTTCTCCTTCACCTCCAAATTCATGCTGATCTGTTCTGACATCCCAAATTGCATAATCTTGTAATGGTTACAGAAAACCACCACTAAACTATACCCAGGCTATAAAGCAGGGCAGTCCTCTACCAGTCTATTTTTGGCATAGTTTTCAGAATATCTCTTGGGAATCCAAAAATATGCAAAAGTATTGCTTGGGTTTTTTATGCGTGGTTATTTTTTTGTTGTTTCCTGGGGGTTTCTTCGTTGTTCTTTTTAAATTGGCAGATGTGCCATGCAAGGAGCTTAGCTTTCCGTAGAGAGCATCGTTGCAATCCCTCCGTTTCCAGAGGGATTCCTTGCTAACTACGACATCAGGGAAGGGCATGTTCTGTGATGTCAGAGCAGCTCCGCTGACACTGGAGGTCACCAAGGGCTTCAAAGCAAGTCTCTTCCCCTCCCACTACTGAATTTGTGCAGCATGCTACCTTATCGCAATTACTGTGACAAGTCATCACATCACCCATACAATAATCGCTAATAAAGTTCAATTCATCAACATTATTGTTCTACTGCTCTTGCAGAAGAGTTAGAGACAATTTCATTACAACTGGGTAAAATTCGTTGGCTAAAGATTTATTTGTTTTTAAACCAGAAAACATGCTCAGACAAATAAAACTACTAGCAAAGTTTTGTTACATTGGCAAATAGGTCTCACTAAAAAGTAAACTTTTAAGGATTTGGAATATTTCTACATCTCTAACAAAAATCCCTCAAGGTATTGTAAAAACTCTGAAGTTTTAAAAGTCCGTGTTCTTAGTGCAAAATATTTGAAAAATTCATTTCTATGATTATTTTTTGTTGTTGTTCAAGAAACAAAAAAATCAGTTATGGTCCTTAAGAACTGATTTGTATAACTAAAAATGTATCTATTCCTACTATTTTAAGGAGAATTACCATTTGCTATTATAATATGTATCATGTGGTAGTGTAGTAGCTCAGGACATCTCCTAACATCAGGTAGGACATATCACTATAGAACAAACTGTAGTTTGGTGGTGTTTTTTTTTTTTCTTTTTTAATGCACAACCCAGAATACAATTCAGTCTGTGGACTTCACTTTTAATCATGTAAGTGTAACACAGTATTTAAAGAAAACAGATCTGGATTATAGTTACACTGTCTTACAATGCATGTTGTAAACTACCCGGCTTTTTGGACAAAAGCCTCTGAACATTGCACGATGAAATAGTGTATTCCCACATCTTAAAATCATACATTTGGAAGACTGGACGTTCAAATAGACACACGAGCTTCAACACCTGCCCAACACTGCAAGCCCTCAGCAAGTCCGAGATGTAATTCTGCTTTCTCAGCTTCGAACACAAATTAAAAAACATGCCCTCAAACAGATGTGCCTCCATCATAATTTAACAACCTTTCCACTTATTGCACTCACCATCAGCCAAAATTTAGTCTGTGTAACCTATATTCACACCTGCAAAAGTCTCTAAACAGCCTATATTTCAAAATAGTGAAGAGCACTGCTATCTGTGGATCACAAACATAATGAAGCAGGAAAAAAAAAGGTCAATCTGAAATCTCAGTATTAAACTACCCATTTTTACGTAGTTTCACGTACCAAACTTCTCCAGCCATTTTTTGTGCTTTTATAATTAAAATTTCCTGGTTTTAACAATTCTCAAACTTTGTTTTAATGGTAATTTAGAAAACGTTCACACTACAATATAGACATTTACAGTGATCAGAATGAAAACATCAAGATAAAACTTAAGTTTCTTATCTGTGTAGAGCTTTATATATCCTCATAACCTCATCTGCAGCCTGTTTTTACACCTCTCCCCATTCAGTCTTGCCGAGTCCACTGTTTCTCTGCAATTCCTCCTGTTTCTCCTCCAATTCTATTTCCGATGGCTGGAACGTCCTTCTGTTCTTATTTCCACCACATACGCACATACATGCTTTCCTGAAGTACCACATCTCCATGGGACGCTATGTAACTGCATAGTATAATAGAAAATCTCACGCTGCACATAGTTTAAATCAATTACGTAGCTGAGATTCTGGCACAATCAAGGAACTGGAAATTGCACCCTTGAAAAGCCACATGCTCTGCAGCCAAAGCCAAGCTATTGCCACTACCCCAGAAAGCTAGGGGACCGTGAGCTTCCCTTTGCCACACTTTCAACACATCTTTAGAGGGCATAGGTACTGAGAAGACAATTCCTCCTGGCCAGAAGCTCCAAGTCTCAGACTACTGCCTCTCCAGCCTCCAGAAACATTTAAGTTTTTCTGCTCTACTGTAAGTGGAGTAGATAATGACAAACCTTGCTGAGACACCGAACAGCAGAGAAAACAATGCAGGACATGAATACAAATGGGGCTTTTCTTGACCTTTAACATCTACCTGAAACTCAAAGACCAGTTTCCTGATTCTCTCTTCTCAGAGCAACTGCCTACTAATTACTGTTTACACTCCCATTAGATACACATGATAAATTCAATCTGTCAATCTTCTCTCCCTTGAGAAAAGCAATGCTTCACAAGCTCCAACCGCTCCTCTGCAACCTTACCTGGCCCTTCTACCAATGTTTCCTTTATGCTTCCATCTTCTCTCCACCACTGGCTGTGCTGCTTCCCCAGCAGCAAACGGGACAACACAGACTTACGCCCAAATGCCCCTACACAACGTAACATCAGTTTGCCTGCATCATGCTGCCCAGGACTCCCAATTTCAGTAACATAAAGATGGCCAAACATCAAATAATGCAAAACTAGTATTGGTACGGAAGGGCTCTCGTATGAGCTTCATACTGGCCCTTACATGGCAGAAATCGAGTTGTAAGTCTGTTGTCAATTTACCCATTTCACTCGCTTAGAAAACATCAAAAAGAACACAACCCTCAAAGAAAGACTAAAATAACGATCTCTGAAGAATCAAAAGCACTACATGAGTGCAAAATAGTATTAGCAGCAGTGCTGCAGTTCCCACCACTGTAATTTCCATCTAAACCCCATTTTAAGGGACATGGAGCAGATTCCTGCTAGACTAAAATTATCCTTCATTACTGTCCCAAGGATAACCTGCTACTTCTGTACAGAGATGCTCAAATCCAGCTGTACCTCCCCCCTCTTAAGGGGCTGAAGAAAATTCAGAAGTAACAATAAAGTTTAACAAGCAAGTTGCGCAATATAAACTAGTCCAACATAAAAATTAAGAATTTACACTTTCTGATCACGGTAGTGACTTCTTCATACTCTGTACTGAGGGAATTTATTTGCATTAAGTGGCAATCATTTCAACAAAGATTACTCATTTTACCAGTAGAAATCTTCCTCACATGAAAATTAAAATAAAAGGTTGTGTTTGCTTTTAAAACACATTTCATGATTACTTTTGCTCCTCCTCTGGAGATTATAACATAATCAAGCAAAGTACATAGCACAGCAATGGGTGAAGGGAATAAAACATCTCCAAGTCACTCTCCTGGAGGGCCACTATGCCTACTTTGTGAAATAAATATTTGATCTGATCTTAACCCACACTTGGAGTAACTGCCTCTAACATTTTCCAAAATTTTAAATAAAGCATCCAAAATATTGAAAAAGTGACTAGTAAAAAATAATTTTACCTGTAAATTGTTTTCTGTGACTCTGTTCCACCAAACCATATTGATGGGCACTCCTGTTTTACACCTGTCAGCCAGACAGCCGATAGGGTTCTTTGATTTTCTTGCTTTTGATCCCACCGGAACTATCCTCTCATCCAGCATCCCCAGTCGATACTTCCTGGGCTACGAAAAAGAAGGAGAGAAACCAGGCCACTCCTAACAACCCTCATCTAAAGCTACACTAAAACAGGTATTACACTATGATATGATTTCTGGATTGGTGGAATAGGAAACAATTTGCAAGTAAAATTTTCTGAGACTGTTTCCTTTCAATCCTGACTATTTGGTTATAATAAGCAATACTTTAAAAAAAAAAGAAAATAAACTTCAGGGACTACTAATTATTTGTAAGCAAAATCATCCACCACAAGTCACTGAAATATAAGTATAAATTGGGGAATTCTGTAAAAATAAGGAATTGTTTAAAAAAAATTCATATTTCTCAAATAGATACCTTCAATCACATCATAATAATGAACACTTCCCTTGAGATTTCTATCAAACAAGAAATTAACATTGGCTTTTGTACGCTTCTTTTTAGATTCAAATTTGCCAAGACTCATGTCCTGAAGACTTGCTTTTAAAAATCAGGTAGAACTGAGTAGCCAATTGCAGCAGAACTCAATGAGAAAAACATTTCTGCTAAAGTTAATATTCAAAAGACTACCTTCAGCTACTGTCTTAAGAGAAAACAGACAAGAATTACCATGATAAATGCACTGGAAACTGACAAAATTGAGAAAATAAAACACGCTTGAACATGCATGAGGTACTTGCACCTCAATAGGAGTGACATTTCTATTATGTCGGCAATGATATCTACAAATGAAACTATTTATAAAGCATGATATGAACATTAAATTAAAAAAGCACACTGTAAAAAAAAAACAAAACAAAACCAAATCTGTTAAAAACTTTTAAACAGGTAAAGTACAGTTCTCCAGATTTCTCTGTGCTTCCAAACCTATGTGTACCTACCTAAATAGTAAATACCACCAAAAGAAATATTTCCATATCTATGCATATTTATACCAGGACCTTTTATAGAGATTATATCAACAATTGGACCAAATTGCAGGGGTTGGTCTGTTTTAGTTTTGCTGTGGAGTTTTTGTTGTTTTTTTTTTTAATGTGAAAATGCAATTGTCATCATCTGGATATAGACCACTTTCTAAGTAATCAAACCTTAACTTACCTTTATTCAGATATCTACTTCATCTGGGACCTTAGAAATCTTAGCAACATATACCTTGATGTGCATTTTAAAAATCGTTCCTCAAGAAACAAGGCGAGAATCTAATTGGAGAAGATTCCCCATACACACAATTTGTAAAACACAGGACAAAACTACCATAAAATGGCTGCAAAACCAAGACCTAAACAGATTCCCTCCTCTATTTCCCTGAAAACTTTTAGGCTGAAAGCTTTGGAAAAAATTAAAACTGAGCAGAGTCACTAGTACCTCATTTGCCTAAAAAACCCCAACCCACACAACAAAAAGCCTCCAAGGATACCAACATCGAATATGAACTACAAAGGCAATAAACTCCATGAAGATCAAGTTAACCAACACTAATAACAATAAACAAGACTGTTTGCCACTACCATATGCCATTACCATTGCCATACCAATTAGAAGTTTTATAAACTGTGTGATCGGTAGTACAAAGACCTCCTACAGTTCAAATGCAAACCTGATCATGGTAGACCTAAATACTGGTTGTTTATTGGTAGAATAACTCAACTATTGGGCAACTTACCATCTTCGCAATTCAGAAGGACTACTAGTATCATAAACTGCAAAGCTGTAAGGTCTGAGAAGCCAGCTGGAATTTAGGGCAGGGTTTGAATGCAGTATGAGTTTTCCTTAGCCTGACTATTGGGAATAATAACATTAATGAAGAGTAACAGTTTCCCTGGCAGCTTCCCCATCTCTCTCCATGTTTTACCAACAGCAGAGGCACAGTATGCCTCAGACTAAAGGACTACAACCCGGTGTCCAAACACAATCCTATTCATAAAGGGTTCTTTTAATCCTCCATAATAAAAGGTGATCTATAAATATTTTGAAAAGGAGAACCAAAACAAAAGAGGAACTGAGCCAATGTGGAGGGAGGCTATTTCAGTTACAATGGGATTCAGATTCCAGGCAACAGAATGAAACTGTATTTTAGGCTTTATGAAGGACCATAATGGGGGGGCTGGGGGTGCAAACAATAGTCAATTCTATGCCATAAAGCAATAGAGACAATATGAGTTCATATACCAATAGTTCTTGGCCTACTGGTATGAAAAAACTAAACTAAAGTAGGTGAGACTAAATTAAAATTTTACTTTCGTCATCCACTATAAAACATCATCAGGGGATTACTAGGCCAGAATTTTATTGTGCAGACAGACATCAGAAGATGGAATATACAATATTAACATTTGGAAATAAATTTCAGTCTATTTGCATCACAATCATTCTAAATCACACTTGTTTTCAGTAAGCAAAATGGCATCCGATTCAGAAATCCAATCTGAGTTTACAGGAGACCAGAAAACACAGAAAAAAGTGTCTGCTAAGAGGAGAGGTTCAATAGAAAGGAAAGATCAAATAGATTGAGCAGTCTGCATAAGCGTAATCAACTTTGCTACATCCCTGCCCTCTACACAGGGCAGCAAATAAAGCAACAGAAACAGAATAGTGCATCTTGAAACAAGCAGGAACTCACACCAACCACTGATAATTTCTGAACTAATGTATCTGCCTAAAACACAGAGGCATGACAATCTGGACAAAAAAAACCAACTTCTTGGCATGGGGACAATTTCTCTTGGATGATTACAAAAGCAATTGCATTTTTGCCTTCCCTAAAGTCTTTCTAGGAGGTAAAAAAGCCCTGTTCAGCCATGCAGATGTAGGGATAGTCCAACATACCAAACTTTTTTTTTTTGAGGTGAAGGGAAGGTGGCTAAAGCATTTAAATACTTCATAATCTTTTAGCAAGTATTTCACAAACTAGGTTGCAACTCCCAATATGGTTACAAGTTCCAAATGAGTTGTGGAAGGTCAAAAAATCACAATTATTTTTAAATGGAAAAACAAGGTTAAACTACAATAATTAAAATGAAATCTTAAGAGAAAGAAAAAAACCCAACAAACCCAAATTATTACAAAGCATTACTGGAGGAGTTCAGTTCCTCCAGGGCAAAGAAGTATGAAGCAGTAGTAATTACTGGCTGCAAATGTTTACGTGAGGCAGGGAACAGCTAACTATAATTGCCAGCAACAACTTGGCTCCCCAGGGTGAGAAGGATAAGCATTTTCGACCATAGCTAACAATTATAACCCTTGCCCTGTAGAACCAAGCTGCTGCCAGCAATTAATGATAGGAAGCTATTGGTTGGCATGATTAGAGGGAAGGTGTTACATTAGGAAAGATAAACCCCCAAAGTCTGAGAAACATTACACTTGAACAAAAGAAATCCACTCTAAAAACACAAAGGTCCATCTTGAGTAGCGTCTTCACATCAGAACACTACTACAGATGAGTAAGTTAATTAGCCCACACTAGAAAATATTCCTCAAGTCAGCTTAATTACTTGCTTCCCATTCATTCAACAAGCAGTTTGGGAAGATGTCTAGTGAGTCTATTTTCTTCCTACTGTTTGCACTAACAGTGTCTTTGCCCTTGGTTCCTCCTGTTTCACAGGCAGTGGGCAATGCCACACTTCCTCCTTCTAATTCAGGGTTGGACATACCACTGGTGTAAAATGTTACAAAAGCTATCCTAGAGGAATAAATCTAAACAAGAAAAGGTTTACGAAGATTCAAACTGTAAAGATTCCTCCTGTCTAATAACTTCCATGTAGTATTTAAGTCTGGATAAGCTGGCGAATCAAACTACACAATTCCAAAGTTTTCTTCCACTGAAGACCTGCAATTGTATTTTTTTGGGATCACTTGTGTCCCAAATTACATTTCTGTTCCTTAAAATGCACTTACTTCTGGTGGGGTTTGAATTTTAGGTTTACAAGACATTTTCTGTACCAAAAAATGCACCATTAAGTTTGGCATACCAACACATGAGCAGGCTATTCTGTTTTAAAGTATTGTGAACAATCTGAGCTACAGTACCGCTGTCTATGTGTATATACTACTGAAGCAAATAGAAGTGATCTTAAGCCTTCCCCATCACAGGCTAAATTGAGCTGCATTACCTTAAATTACCACCGCTAAAAGATAGCACAGTACCATTAGCTAGGGCTCATCTGTTGTACAGTGAGTTGACTGTATCTGCATGTACAAACAGATAAAAATAAATATTGTCAGACAGGAAAGATCAGGTATACAATACCATATCTTCCTTGTACTACTTATAACAAAATTAAGCAATAGATGCAATTTTAAGGTTCGACGTTGATTTGTTTTGTAAGACTTCAGTATTTTAACAGAAGTTAGTAGCAAAGAGACCACTACAAAAAGAGGTTGAACACACAGCAAGGGAGCTAGTCTATTGAAAAAGAACCAACTTTTGTTGCATTATGTCTTGAAAACTATAAGTTAACTACAAGCCATTGGTATCATCATGGCTATTTTCACCCAACAGCCATAACCGATTAGCTGGAATAAGACAGTATTTGAAACAGCAGCTATGGATATGAACTTCAATATGTTATTGAGGAAAAGCACAATAGTCCAGGCAGAATCCCTATACAGCCACAATCAGCTAAGAAGCATCTTAATTGTGAATACAATTGTGTAACTGCATTTAGTATTAACTACTACAAGGGGTTACACCTGAACATTAGGTATAGTGGCCAGGAGTATCCTAATGGATTTGCAAGCTGGTAATATGAAAGAGAAGTTGTCTTGTCATTACTTTTTAAGCTTTCTGGCCAATAGAGGTAGAAAAACCCTTTACGTGGTTTGCATTTGTTGCTAACCAAGATACTCTCTCTTCTTCCTCTTTCATTACAACCTCTCACTGGCAGAGAGGCAGACAATACTTGTTTTCTGCATCTCAGCTTCTGAAGGCTGGAACCAATTTTTTTACTTTGATATCCACAAAAAATGGAATGGGAGCCTGGTCAACAGGTTTTTTGGTGTTTATTGTTGGGTGGCAGGTTTTTTTCTTTTTTATGAAAGAAGGAAGAGTATGCTAACATCTATAATGTTTATATGTTTATAATTTTAACATTTATAACGTTATACATTGAGATTACATGCACTTACAGACTAGCCACCCTTCCATTTGGCACTCTTTTTTTAAATTGTTCATGAAACCCTGGCTTTGGTTGGGGATAAAACTTTCACTAGTTGAAAAGTATCATACAGAGACAAACAAAAAAGATTCTTCTACTCGAAGAAAACTAAAATGTGCATTTGTCTTATTCCAGAGCAACATATTTGATCACTGCGAAAAAACCATTCTCGGTTCAATCAAATTTTAGAGTGAAAGCTGCAACAGATCAGGCATTACATCATGCATTTTAAACCACAGCTAAGGAAAACTTTTCAGGTGTACACACTAAATGTGTCTTTCACGAGTATATATGCTGAAGGCATGAAAATCTTGAAGAGTTCAGAAGGAGCTAAGGAAAATTGACATATCTTTAAGTCAAATCTTTTCTCACCAATTTTGCAGCCTAGCAAGGTTGGATGAGGTATGAATTACCATAACAGCTAAGACCTAGCACAGATGTAGTTATACTGACCAAGTTCTTTACTAAGAAACTGAATTGAAATAAGGTGGTGGAAAAGCAGGCTTTTTTCCACCATCATTAGAGCAGATAGTTCTAACTGTGTGGTGAAGACTTGCCAGAGTACCTCCATCCCAAGATGTACTTTCAGAAACTGTTGCTAAAGGGGCATCCAGTGGGCAAACTACAGGTTTTTTTAATGTTTAAAGGTCTCTCTTCTAATAGGCCAGTTTTTGTATTACTTGCCAAAATAGTGGAAAAATGATGCACAGTTAAGAACCAAAAACATAAGTAAAAGAGGACTAAAGACTGATGCAACTTCTACTCCGGTGTTCACTAAGCATAAGATTTCTGAAAAATGGTGTATTTAAATATTTGTATAGTGTCTTCAACAAATGTGTGCACAAGTTTAAAAAAAATCTTTCAATTATTTTACTGCAAATCACTCCTAAAGACTACATACACTTTGGCATAGAAAGAATCAAATAAAGCTTGTAAATATAAGCAAAAGCATCTTGCACATTGCACACTTGCAGTTTACTGCTTCAGCTTGTAAGCTGCACCTGACAAAGTCTAGCTGGCTAACTGTAAAGTTATGCTTTAAATATGGGGAATGAGGGTAACATTTAAGGTTTCAGATGTCTGTAGGTCATAACATATATCTGACCTGCTCAGATGCAAACCCAAATTAGCATAGGTCTTTTTAATACGATTCTAAGGTAAGTGCTATGCTATGCAGTCATCTTATTCTGCTCTTTTCCTTCAAATACCCCATAGGATGACGCAACATACTATGTAGTAATTACTAAGACAGCAAGAGCACACAACCAAGGAACAATTCCTATAACTAACTATGCCAAAGAAAAATGTAAAACAGGTTAGATGATATCATACCCTTAAAACACATTTTAGACGGAGGTAAACATCATACTACCTGCAAACACTGACTAGTTTTCTCTAGAAGCACAGTCTGTCTTTCTATATTCCTGCAAGAACTTTCTTTTTTTTGCATCACTTATAAACTGTAATGTTTTATTATTGCAGTAGAGGCGTATAATCCCAGAAGGAAAATTTCAGGTTTGAAATATAAATTTAGCCCAGGTACATTATAAAGCCTGTGCAGCCATAATTCTGCAGTTTACAACACAGCGACATGACGTGGTGTTTGGTAATGACCCCTCAACTTCTCAGAACATGATTCATGCTTCTGAGATGGTATTCAGGAGGCTATGAAACATGAAACAACTGTCTCGGCACATTTTCATTAAAGGTAAATACAGCAAGACCAAACATGGCACACACGGCTTTTCAATGAACACCACTGAGCAATATAAAGATCAGGTATCAGAGGTGTCAAGATAGAGCTGGACACGGGAAGCTGAAGAGAAATACAACTTCCTAACAGGTAACAAAACTAGATGGAGGACAGCAGACTCAAAAATAAACTAGCCATAGTTTAGGTTTTAAGTATTTGGTTCCCACAGGACCTGAAGTTAGCTTTATTGTTTTCTTTTAACACGAGAGAGGAAACTCTCCTTGTACTCATTAAAAACCCTGCATTTATGCAGACTAGGCTTACAGGCAGTCTTTTGTTTCAAAATCATTTTCTCTACACATTTATTACTGCTGATCAAAGCATACAAATTAAAGAAGTCTGCTGTCCAGTCTTACTTGCTGTAGATCTCCACAGAGAGCACTAAACAGCAGCACCCTGTTCGGGGTAAATTTCGGTCCAAATAATCTCTCCTATACTTTCCATTCTAATCTAGTTTAGAGTCTTTTGGTCCTGGCTTTTACTCACCTAAAACCAGTGGAAGAAGTTCTAAAAAAAGTTCTTCAAAATACATATGAAACAACATTAAAATTGTATTGAAAGGCGTTCACTACAGCAGTTGGTTCACTCCTTGCAGACTATGGACTAACAGTGGTTCTCACCTTAACGGCCCTCCTCTAGGTGTGACTGAACAATTAAAAAAATGAAATGGAAATAAACCAATGTTAGGAACTTTCCAGAAGAGTTCAGTTTTCATGAGGATTGAAGGTATGAAAAAAAACAAAGTAAAACATAAAGGCAAAGCTTTTCACTAGCCTGGATTGGTGGTAACAGTCTCAGAACAAAAGTTTCATCATATATTCTCTCTTTAGTGCATTAAGATGTCATTCCCTTGGCAAAAGATTCTTATTCAGTTATGTTGCACATGTTTTTATCAACTGTTTACCAGAATCACCAAAATGAATGCAAGGAGTTTTCCAGCCAGATCACTTCAGGGTTTAGAGAGGAACATTTTTCTAGATAATGGCTAAAGCCAATTTAGGAAAAACACCCAAGAAGTTCAAGTTCAGAACATGACCCTATTTTTAACAAGCATAACATGTATTTGAAGCAAAAATGAAGTAAGTGTGACATCATTATTCTCAGGAAAGAGGGTTAGTCTATTACTAACTCTAGCTTTTGTTCCATGCTTCACAAATCCTATTTGTGCATTGTAGATTAATACTTACCTGGAAATCTCTTATAGGAAATTCACTTTAAGGTTGCTTGTCTTACTGCATGTGGAGTTACAACAAGCGGACAGTAAATCCGGAAGGTTTTACAGTTGACAGAACCTCCACCAAGGCTCCATCTACAGAAATACTTAGCTCCTTTGATTTCATTTTAAGTATCCTATAAAAATGTCTTTAAATAGTAATCTTAGCTTTCCTGAAATCTAAAATTGAAATGCAGTTTAATAATTTCTAAACAGAGAAAATAATCTCAAGAATGTTCATAAAAATTCAAAGACTATGTTTACTTTTTAAACAAAAAGTAGAATGTCTTTAAACATCAAAATAACCATAAGCAACTTAAATAGCCCAGTCACACTAGCTAGTTTCAAAAAAGCTGTCTAAT
Organism: Sagittarius serpentarius; assembly: GCA_034782735.1. Taxonomy (NCBI): domain Eukaryota; kingdom Metazoa; phylum Chordata; class Aves; order Accipitriformes; family Sagittariidae; genus Sagittarius; species Sagittarius serpentarius. The sequence goes on from JAVKLA010000026.1 coordinate 5,301,168, forward strand.
TAAAAAGCAAGGATATTCACAATTACAATCATCAAGTCTTATCTTTAATATTTTATTGATATAAAATATTTATGTCCATACGGTTTGCCCGTTATTAAAGGGCTGCCAGGATAACATGATCAGCAATATCCAGAGACAATAAAGATTAATAAACTTAACTTTCTTGCTTAACACACCTACATATTACATGCTTTTACGGAAACTATTCACGTTTTTACACAACACAAACATGCAGTTTTTACATAGTTGCAAATAACTTAACAGTTCTAAATATTTAAAATATCACAATTCTAATTTGTAAAGGAAAGCAATTGCTCTTTATTCACTTACCAAGACTGTATTGTATCTGTCCTCCAAGTCAGTGATAAACGAAGGAAATGCTGGTTTTGCCAGCTAGTTCAGAACAAACAAAACCTTAGCCCTGGACTTTTAGCAAGAAAACGGAAAGGTTTTTTTCAAATAGTAGATGCCGTAAACATCTACATTTGAGCTAGTCACCAAGGCTCCCTTTAGAGTCAATGAACAGAAGCACACACTTCTAGAAGCTGTCTATCTTCTGTCACAGCAGGCGTCAAGCACTGGCCTGATAAATCACATTGCTCAAGCCCTAAATAAACCGCAGTTACTGGGGTGGGAGGAAATCACACCAGTTTTTAAATACCTGGCACTCAAGCATTTAGTACTTTTCAGGAAATCACTTAATGCAATTTCAATATTGTACTAAAAAAAATACCAAAAATATTAAGAAACTACATCCACAACTATTTGCAATGTATTATTTGGTAGTAAAAGTCAGTCAGTCACAAAAGTGTGATTGACTGCTCATAGCTTTGGCCATCGATTTTTATCCACTTAAAGGAGCCACTGACATCTAGTCTTTTCCAAAATACGTTTCTCAGTCTGAGCTGAATGTTCCTTTAAGCTGCTAATCTCTCTCTGCTGACTATAGAGGGAGCCTGAATGCCTAGATTTTAGACAGCTCAAGTGATATTAGACTAAAACTTCCCCATTACTAGTATTATTTAACAACCTTTTATACAAACATACATTAACAAAATAGCAGTCATAAACAGTAAAATATTAATATGCAAAGTAAAATATAAACCTCTTGGTTAATGCCAGTTATGTCTGAAATATTAATTGGAAAAAATCCAAGTCAATCGGTTTTACAGACAGATCTTTCTCTTGATAGTGTTTCAGCAGCGAGTGGCTTAATTTGCTGATGTTTTTTCTTGGGGAAAAAAGGGACCAAAGTCAGAAAAGACTCTACATTAGTATTTGAGCTTTGAGTTATTTGAGCTTTACACTCAAACATTAATTGGTTTGTTTTCATTTTGTACCGTTAATTAACTTTGAAGTAATTTTTAGAGGCAATGGTGACTCTGGCAATACTTCTGTATGACAGTTCATTTTCTTTGGTGCATGTAGTTCATATACATAAGCACACACTCACACACATACATACATACGTGTGTGTGTGTGTGCGTGTATAGTTCTTGCAGACTGTGTTAAAAAGAACTGTATGTTTATTTTCATTCTTACTATCCTCAGTAAATGGATAAACAGCACATTTATAGCTGTTTTACATCCAACTTCCAGTGCACTATACTGGCATTAAGGAAAAGGGCAATTCAGAGATTTCATGTATTTTGGATACATCATAATATTAGGAAATTAACATTCTATAACAGCATTTCATTTCAAGGAACATTAGCCTGATGGGCCAATGATGGTAATTATCTTTAAGCTCAATCTTCACCTGCAGGAATGATAGAGAGCTCCCAATTGCCAACACACAAATGAAGCTCTATGAAAAGTCGCAAGCATGCCGATGTAGCTTGCTTTCACGACAACGCATTATCAAGTACACAAAGTTCAGGATCATGTGGCTAATAAGAAAAGTAGTAAAACATGAAAGTCAGTGAAAGTAAAATTTGGTAACTGGTTGGGACAACATAATAGTCTTTTTTGATAAGCCACAGCTCACAAAAATGAGAAGGAACTCTGGTGTAACCAAACTTTTGCCTCTTATTCCAGCCACTGTGTTTGTAAGTGTATAATTGGAAAACAACACAACCTGTGTTGGCGCAGGTCAAAGGTAAATACTGTGTGGCCCTCAGCAAAAGAGATTTCTCAATACAGATTAGGGGGTGAAAAAAAACCCACAAACCCTAGCTTCCCAATAGTATGAGTGTCTTTCAAACTAAATGCATTTCAAACTGTAAGAATTACTTTCACATCATGTACAAATAAATAGGGTAATGATTCTTAACGTATTCAGAACTTGTTGCCATGAAGGCCTGCAGGTGGCTTGTGCCTAAGTACAATAAAAATAATTTGTTTTCAAACTCAATGGGCTATGTCCTAATTTTCATATTCAAAGCATTCTTACAAACTTCAGTTTACAAGCGCTTGGAATATTTCTTAACAGCAGCAGCGGTCTGATCTGGTATAGCAAAAATGAAGTAGTAACATCTTATTTATATCAGCAGCAACATACTAAAATAAATCTAGTAACACTAGAAGAATCATCCTTATTTCACCTAGCATTTCAAGTTATTCCAGATCTTCTTCCCTGTCAACTCATATACAAATATGCTACTTAAGATTTAGTTGTTGCCTACCTTCCTCCTTTGAGACACGCTAAGGGCAGCAAAGTCATTAAACAAGGATGAATTTGGTGAAGTTAGTGGATCTGTAAAAAGAACATAAACCAACATGTTACATATCTCTAATATTAAAAAGAAATTTTGCATTTTTAAACTTATTTCTGTATGGAAAAACCTCCTTTTGACAAAACTAAATTTAGCAACCACACTGCTAAAAACCACAGCGTTTATTAGATTCTGTGCAACTGCTCAACTGAAATGGTGCTCATTAGCAGAATTTAAGTTCAATTGCTGTTGATACTATTTAATGAGATTTCAAAGCCTTCACCTCCAGTTGCCTGAAATTAGTTATCTTCTGTATAACATAGTCTTACAAATAACGATGTGGATCTTACTTGTCCTGTCACTGTTCTGCACAAATTTAAATCAGAACTAAGGGTAGCAGAAGTCTACATTCTGTTAGTAGCTTTTCATTGCTTTTTTCATTGTCCCTATGCATCCTTTCAGAGTTGAAGCACCAAAAACTGAGTAACAATCACAGATGCAACTTAAAACTCCAAAGTGCACGGGTAGAGCTGTCAAATTAGCAGATGACTGCCAACTGTAAACACTGGTGTTTTGAAGAAACATTTTCTTCAACATTAATCAATACTCCTTAAAAGGGTAATTCTGCAAGTGAAGCACAGCTTGGCAGGGCAGGAGGCGGGGGAAGAAAAGGATCTGAGACACAACAGAATTTAAACTGGTTTCCAAAAGTCAGTCTGGTTTCTCTCCTTCGCATGCATCACCATCACTATTTGGCCTGTCACAGTCAAACTCTAACTGCATTTAAAAGTGGAGACCTCCGCTGCCTTGAATAGCCGATTCTTCAGTGGGACAAAAGCAGCAGAATTCATCACAAAACCTACTGGAAATGAACCAGGAGGAAGAAAAAAAGGAAAAAAACAACCTACAAATTTCGACTTTCAAGCAAGTTAATTTTATAGTAATTACTACCATGCTTAAAAAATTAAAACCCTACTAAGTAGACTAGCTGCAGGGTCAGACATGCAAATGGAGTTCTAGAATATCATTCACAGAGCAATTTTCAGAGCAGAAACATGTTTTAAATGTATGCCCTTGCCATAAGGGAGTAGTACCCTCTCCTTTAAAGAACTTAGTTTGACAGCTACAGCTGAAATAATCTGCAGTGATTCTGAAAAGCACACTACAGAAGTTCAATACACCCTCCACAATAATTCAGTGAGTATGTAGGCCTGCCCTATAGAGACATTTTGTTCAGTTGAAAACCATGTTCCTGTAGCAGGGAAAAAATTCTAAGAGGTAAAGTACTGCTTACAGGACAAAACTTAATACCTATTAAAAATCATCGGTTATGTGATACATTTCACAAAACCCATACGCCCTAAAGTTAAGAATAAAAACCTGTACATTCATTCCACACAATAACTTACTTGAAAAGCATAATAAAACGGGATACTATTGCAGAACAACGTAAATGCTTAAGCTATCAGTGCTTTACAGTAGATATCTAAACTAGCACTTCACTTGAAGTGACAACGATAATGTCAACAATAATGACTTTTTTTACTTTTTCCCCACTGGAGCAAAGAGAAGGCTGGAAATTTATGAGTTCAGTAGCACTTCAGATTTGTATTAAAAGTAATCACACAACACATTACTGTTGAAAAATAAAGTTTACTGCATCTCAGATCAAATGAGAGGAGAATAAAAGCCCTCCCTTAAGTCTCAGTTTTGTGAAAGTGAAACTCAAATTTCCAAACATACTTTTATATGTATTTCTTTAAAAGTACTTACCATGGCCTGCATACTGCTTGGCACTGTCATTGAGAAGGCTAGGGGAGCTGCTGCTATTTGTCATCCTCTGCAAAAATAAAAGACAAAAGTGTACATGCAAAATAAAGCTATAAAAGACTAAGTGAGGGCATTGGGGATGACGTTTAGAAAGTTTTAAGAACAGACTATGAAACCTGTGCTCATGTCCCATTTAGTAAATACTCTAAGCAGACAGTGATTTGCAGCTGACAAAAACATTTAGTAAAATAAAGCATTTAGCATGAGAGCAATGCAAAGCAAAAACGACTGTATATTAAAACAAAACGCTATTTTCATGAATTTCTTCTAACTTGGAAGGGTCTACGAAACCCATGGTTCTCTTCCTGTATGTTGTCAAAATGTTAGATAAGCCAATTACTTAATCTCCTTTAAACATTCTTTCACGCTGTACTCCTGAAACAACTCCTCCCTTTATTATACACTATCATCACAACACAAAATTTTTCCAACAAAAAATACTCAAAGTAGTATAGCATTTGATAGATTCTTTTTAAAAACAAAAGAACCTCTTGAGACCTTTCAGGAAAATCATGCAATTCTCGTAAGCCAGCAAGACACCTGAAACCTTCTCAGCATTCCTCCTAGGCTCCATCTGCTTCCCCTACACTCCTCTAGAGATATGGGCTACCAATAAACTGGACAAAGTGAGGCAATGCTGCTCTAAGAGCTATCACTGCCTTGATAGAGAAGTTTAAAAGTGTCTCTTCTTACTCCTACTTACTATTTTCCTTGACCAGTCTCTCAACAGGAAGAAAAAGCGTGAGAAGAAAAGCAAGGCAGGGCCAGGAAGTGTTCTCCATCACCGAGAGAGATGACCAGTAATTTGTTAAAATATTCCCTGGCATGCTTTTGGCCCACATCAACCAGGAGTCTCCCAGCCAATTTCCAGGCACTATTCAGCAGTGAAAAGGTTTGAGATCCCTTCAAATAGACAGTTAGCATGCAGCCTCTGCTTTACCAGCTGAGCGTACACCAGCACAAACAGACCGTTTTGTGCCAGCTGACCCTAAGCATCAAGGAAAGTTTCCACGCATGTTTAATTTAGTAGTCTAGACACAGACTAAGACTCAAAACTGGTCACTGGAGTTGCTCTTTATGCCTACGTTTTTCCACAGTTGATCTCAGTGCTGGTGGCAGAGGGCAAGAAGCTTACTACGTTATACTTCAATGCCATTTCATCTAATTCTTGAGCGGAAAGATCAGTATTCTGGAGTAAATTTTGTAAGAACAGAGAAGAACTGACAGAAGCTGGAGCGTTATCCAACATGGTAGAACTGTAAACCTACTGCAATTCAAGTTTCTCCACATTTGCAGTTTTCATAATACCACTGACTTCAGCAGAAGCTGCAGCTTTTAATACTTGTATCTAAAAGAACAAATAGGTCGTGTAAAGTAGTTTCTATGTGGAAAGCAAGTTGTAAAAAAAAAAAAAAAAAAAAAAAAAAAAAAAGCGGGAACTCTTAGAAAAGTAATTTGGAAGAAAGTTTTGGTAAAATTTAGGTACTTCAGTAGGTATCTTCAAATGTTACCCTCTCAACATGCTCATGCCTCAGTGCTTTATTCCCCTATGTATTACTGCCATTATCTGTGCTCCATTGCTGCAGCAAGCTTTCTACAACCGTTCAGGCTTCTCTGATAACAACTCTTCATCCAGTACAAGTATGTAGTACTATATGAAGCAGAACTACAGCACATGCAGATGTCCTAGGGCAATATGTGTAATATATGTACACATGTAAATACTAGGTAAACCTTGAACTTTTTCAAGACTTAAATGAAGAAACCTGTTTGCTATATGCTTTTCCCCTATTTTGATGCCACCTCTCATGTTCCTAAATATACTGCACTGACAGTGCCACAATGTAACTCTCACTAAAAGGTTAGTGATCAACAATTAATTCTTTACAGAAAAGGGATGCCTCTAGTGAAACAAAGTTTACTTATTTCTGCAAAACAAGTTAACACTTTGGGAGACCCACACTAAGTTAACAACCCTGCCCAAGTTCAGGGATGCTCATCCTACTGTCCACCATCATCAAAATAAGAATTAGAATATATCATAATAAATAATTTCTGGATTATAGTAGCTCAACTTCTCATATGTCATATTCCCTTCCTGACTAAGCAATGGAAAGAATTAAATAGTTTTTCACAAATATTTGAAAAGCATCCCTATTATGTATCTTTTCTTGGCATTTGATACATCCACACTGATCCGTATAAGAGAAAGTGGTTTAGGAAGAAATTTCCTAAAGGGAACCTTTCAGATTTGCACAAAATTTATCCAGGTGTAGATAAAAATAGTGTTAATGTCTGTTTATAACACCCAGATTTTCATAATGATTTTAATGCAAAAGGTAATGGTTCGTCAGATCTGGGTTGGTATCAAAGATGGTTAAGCATATGGCTTAAACGTGGAACAAAGCACTTTTATGCCATCAGTATCCTACCTTAAACATTCAATCAACAGACTTGCAATGTGAATAGGTGACTGTGATGATGAAAATCAGCGCTGATGTGATCACTAAAAACACAGCGCACGCAAGACAGACTGCAACAGAACACATTGTTCTGAAAGCACAGTACAAACAAAGCCTATGAACACGAACTGTGCTTTTACAAAGTCAAGTCTTGTTCAAAGTGCAAATGTATTTTATGTGAACCAGGATTCCGAAAAACCAAAGCTTCTCTCACCGATCTTGGGCAGCTCTTGCTTTAACAACTGCTTGTAAGCTGTACCTTGAATGAGGTTAGAAACCTCCCACTTCACCACTCTCTTTCATGAATTTTTCATTTTGCTCACTTTTATTACACATGCACAAGCTTCTTACCTTAACATTATTCATAGAAGACCTGCATGTAATCAGAAAAGGATTTTTAAACTGTTTTAATATTAAAAATTCTACCACACCCAAATGCATTTAGTCTTAATGAAGGTTATTCCTGTATCCGATTTTTACCAAGTCAGGCTGAAAATGTCTTGAAAGAAAAAAAGAAAAGCAAACCCAAGTACTATTTGTCATTTGTGTTTTCCCTGGGCAACCTGTGCCACTGCTTGGTCACTCTCACAGTCAAAGAGTGTTTCCTGATGTTCAGAGGGAACCTCCTGTGTTTCAGTTTGTGCCCATTGCCTCTGGTCCTGGCACTGGGCACCACCGAAGAGAGCCTGGCTCCATTCTCTTTGCACCCTCCCTTCAGGTATTTATGTACACAGATTAGATTCCCCAAGCCTTCTCTTCTCCAGGCTGAACAGTCCCAGCTTTCTCAGCCCTTCCTCACAGGAGAGATGCTCCAATCCCCTCATCATCTTCGTGGCCTCTCGATGGACTCTCTCCAGTATGTCCATGTCTCTCTTGTACTGAGAAGCCCAGCACTCCCGGGTGTGACTTCACCAGTGCTTGAGCAGAGGAGAAGGATGACCTCCTTTGACCTTAGCAATGCTTTACCTAACACAGCCCAGGACCTCTTCCTGGCTTCAGCTCGGATGGAGTTAATTGTCTTCCTAGTAGCTGGTACAGCGCTGTGTTTTGGGTTTAGTATGAGAAGAATGTTGATAACACCCTG
>JAVKLA010000026.1:5309941-5324704 GCA_034782735.1 Sagittarius serpentarius
CGCGGCGGCGGCGGCGGCAGCCGGCCCTTGGGCGAACGGCGGTCCGCAGGCGTTAACGCCCGTTTCAGACGGGTGAACGGCAGGTGCGGGTGACCCCCTGCCTCCCGCTCGGGCCGGGACAAGGCAAGAGCCCAAGGCCGGGGCAGCTCGGCTCCCGTGCTCTCTGTCAGGCGGGTTCTTTTTGCCTTTTCCCCCCTCAGGGGGGTGCAGGTCAAAGGACCGGCGGTCCTACCAGGGTCTCAACCGATTCCCCCCCCCCCCGCCCAAAAAAAAAGAGCCATGTACCCCTTTCCCGCTGAAAAACACACGGCAGCCCGTTCGCTTTTCCCTGCCCGCCGTGTGAGAAGAGAGCCGGAGGGATTCTGCCTCTCCAGGAGTCGAATCGGCGTGCTTGCCGGTTTTTAAGGGGGTGTTTGAAGCATTTCCCCCTGAGTGTGGAGAATTTTGTTATGTGACTTTTCAATGACTCGCTTGCAAAGCTACTCAAGGGTTTTTTTTCTGTTTTTCCTCAGTCAAATTGTTGGCGTAGCTTGTTGTGCAGCTGCTGAAATTATATATAGTGGAAAAACCATCATATGTTAAAGTGCACTTGACGTTATTTTGGTAAGAAAAACACATACTGTAGAATTAAGATTACTTTTTGTTTATCGTAGTCTTCTCTCATTAAAAATGAAAAGAATATCAGGGCCTGCCTTCAAGGTGCTTCTAAATGTCACATTGGAACAAATCAAAGTCTTTCTTCCTCAGATAAAGGCTTTAAAGACTTCAAGAAATTAGCATGCCTTAAGCTGAAATCTCAAGATCAGCATTTTTGCAGTCAGAAGCGTGGCTTCAAGCTTGTGAACCAGCTGAGGGAAAAAAGGTGGTTGCTTTGCAAAAAAAAAAGGTTGGGCAGAAAACTAGAGAAGGGCAAGGCTGCAAGAGTCAGGGCTCCAGTTCTAGCTTGGTATCCCAAGAAAACAAGGTGGGGGTATCATCTCTCTGTCATTCCCCAACAACTTTCAGCCTTTTTCTTCCTTTCAACTGCATGGTAAAGAGCTCACAGCTTCTGTGTTCCTGCAAGTTTAGAAAAGTAGGCAAAAGGGTGGAAAGACCCTGTTGGTTTCTCCGTTAAAAACTCTGGGTAGGAGCTCGGAAAAACTGCAGCAAGTTCCACAGGGAAGAGAATCCTCATAAACGCCTCAACCATGGGAAATGTTTCCGTCGCAACTTGCGCCATCTCGGACAACCGAAATCGGTTTGCTTTAGTACACGGATCAGCGGCAGTCCCAGCTGCTTTTAGCTGAGGTACCCCCAAGGCTGCTTAGTTGGGTGTCACTCAGCCCCTTGGCATTAGCATTACACCTCTGAGGAGTGAAACCAAGGGCTTGCTTGCGCTGTGAGCTGTTGCAGCTACAGACGGGTGACGTGTCCCTCAGCTGCTGCAGTGGGGAAGGGGAGAGCCTGGGAGTGCATCGTTTTCTCTCCCTTTATCCTCCTCATCCGTGCCCTGGGAAGATGCCAGCACAGGGGGGAGTCTCAGGCAGATGGGGCCTTTGGGGTGCATGGGTTCGTAGAGGGGAATGGGCGGTAGAAGATGTGCTGGGGTAACACGAGGTGTGGGGTAAGAGAGGAACCCAATATCACCATCTGATGAAGTCTGGTTATCAGCAGTCTATCATCCCTTATTCCAGGTATGATGTCCCCTGGCAAAGTGTCCCTTCCCTCCAGAAAGGTCAGGCTGAGAGGACAAGTTACACATGCGTGTGAGGAGGTTGGAAGGGGCCACAGAAAGATATTGGTAAAGGGAGAAGAAAAATTTCAGCTTTCACCCAGAGCTTTCCCAAGCTCTGTGGATCTTTTATCCGGAGCTTTAGTGCTGTGGATTTAATGGTATCAAGTTATCTTACAAGAGGGTTCATGATACACATAGGATAATACCTTTTCTGGGCAAACTGGTTGAACGTGAAATGAGTTCTTCCAAGCAAAGACTTCAATTGTGTAACCACTCCCATCACTGAAGTGTATTCTAACCTGTGTTTTCAACCTTGTGAATCTGCTTTTCCCACAGCTCTTTTGCTGATCTATGCATATGTCTAACATTACATATACAACAGTGAGGTTAGGAACAAGGACACAAATGGGCTTGTGTATACACGACCCACATTTTTTCTGTCTGCATGCCGTAGCTCGGGTTGAAAACATTCCTGCTGGATGCGGGAAGAGCTGAGATAGCAGACTGGGCAGTAGCATGTGATCCTGCCAGTCAGAGTGCCCAGATAACAACGAGGCACGCGGTACGGAGCCAAGGGCGTTTGGGTTCTCCCCCACCGAAGTCAGTGTAAGTGAGCCACTGAGCATCAAACTGGCTTGGAAGAGCCTCTTGTCTTTTATACGTTCTCTTGGCCAGCAGAGCCAATAATGGGAAAAGACTCAAGATGGCATGGGCCTCTTTTTGTGGCTCTGGCAAGCTCTCACCTCTCCTGTCTTCATTTCTGTTGACTATATGTAAGGACTTGGCCTGAAGACTGACCTGCAGCTACAGAGTGTCCATATGGGAGCCTGACGCCCTGTCATTAATCATAACCATGTGTTCCCCTCCAGAATTTTATTTTTATTGCCTGTTCCTGCTGGTCAGCCAGAGCGCTGAGGAGTCCTGCCAGCCATTTGCTATCTGCTTGAACTTGCCCCGCTGCCTCGTGCAATGCACAGAGATTTACTGGGCATTCCTGCAGAGTAGTGATTGATGATGTTACCATTTTTTTCACAAAACTAGATCCCCTGTTAAGTGAAGCTGGCACCTGTATGGAGAGTGCTGCCATTCCCCTCCTGGGTGCATACCCAGATTTACTTTGCATGAGATCCAGGGAGCAAGATGAAGGAGAAGCAGATAGATACCCCTGGGTCTTGTCCCACTTTGTAGTCAAGTCGTAACTGTGGTGTGCTTTTCGACCCAGAAATTGGGAAATACTCCTGTATGAGTGCATGCAGCCATAGCCAAGTGACAGAGTTTTTATGAGCTCTGACAGAAAGGCAGAATCAAACATTATGAGATGAAAAATAAGGGGGTGGGGGGAGAAGAAAGGAAATCCTTAGGAAGGAAAGCCCTGCCAAGAGCTCTTTTCTCTAGCCAAATCAGGTCACAAGGGCCAAATAGCTCTCCTCTAACATTCAAACGAGTGTTGATAAAGCCATGTCTGCTATTGAGAGTGACAGTTTCTCTTTGTGTCGACCCCAAATTAACATGTTTAATAGATCATGTGGAAACATCCTGAAGTGCAGGCTGGCATCAGATAATGCAAATAAATAACAATACTTTTTAAGGGATGGAGTTATTGTAGCTGTGATTTATTTTTTTAAGGCACAGGCAAGACAAGTTTTGTAGGTAGGAATCTTGTTAAGTTGGAAAAAGTAATGCCTGAACACTGGTTTTTTTCAACAGTACCAGTTGGTCTATTCAGAGAAATTATCTCTACTTACAAAACTGGCCTTGCTTAATATTGTTGTAACAGATCAAAGGAGATACTTCTAAAAAAAGTTTTCACATAATCTGAACTTAACCTTTAAAGTCTATCATTATAGTATATCATTAAGAAAAAAAAGTTAGCAAGATTTACAAAAATATAAGTATGATCAGTGTCCACAGTCGTATTAGACAAGAATTGAGCACTTGTTCATTTATTTTTTGAAGGAAGAGTAATAAAGCCTGATAGTTCAGGACATACAGCAGCTGCTGTCTGAAGTCTAAGGGAATTGCCACTCTTGAGGAGATTATTCCATAAAATTAGGGGTTTTTAATCTTCCATTGAAGTGTTTGAGAATGACCAATATGGCAGTCGGGATACTGGATTGAATGGACCAACCTGCTGTGGCAATATCCATGGGTCCCTAACTAGGTGGTTGTCTTTACTAACAGTATCTGGAAGAAACCAAATGTTGCTCCTCACCAGACTCCCATTCACATGCAAAATGAAATTCATTCTGACTCGGTGAAGTTTTGAATTCAAATCAAGTAGCAAGTCAGGAGCTGACCCTGAAGTGCTCCTGCTAACACCCACGTTAATAATGTATGCTAACACCTATGTTAATAATGTATGGAGGGGGAGGTCTAGCCCTAAGCTAGAGTTCGTATTAGTACAAGCACTAAAATGTAAGTCTAGTTTCACTGTGCTCGTAATTCAGTCATATGGTATAGCTAGAGTTTCTTACCATGTGGCTGCTCCCACTGGAGCTAGCTTTATCTAACTGTTGCAGTGACGCCAACCACAATGTGACATAACTTGGATAAAATGCTTGGTAACTGAAGCCATTCACCAGTGGGGGAAAAAAACCCCACTTACTCAGAAGAATGCTTTACTGTCACATACATATGTATTATACATCTGTTGAATCCCCTCCACCCCCAGTCTTCAGAATAAGTTGATATGCCAGATTTTATATATTTATTTCAGCTTCATCCAGTAGGTATGAACTGTCCTAGCTGATGGCATCTTTCACAGAAGCTTTTATACTGAAAACATGACATGGACGTTAAGACTTCCGATATCCGATCAGCTGAATCATCAGCGACAGATTCTCATGATTTAAAAAGCTGATGTTAGTTTCTCCTTGTGTGAACAACAAAAAGGCAAAAAATCTTCAGTGGAATCCCAGCAGCCTCCAGTGCTGAATGCATAAGGTGGAAGAGAAGACAAAGCACTTTGCTCACTTGCCAATTTTAAATCAAAGGGCTCAAAGGACAGGTATCCACTGGTTTAGTATATATGTAAGTGTTCGGACAGGTCATCACCTTGCCACCTGACTGCCCATGAGCAGTAAGCGGCTGGCATAGATGTCTGGTAGTTTCAGAACAGAAGCATAAACCGTCTGCGCCCTGGTTGCTGAGGGCAAAACCTGTATGTAGGTGCGGTAGGTAGGGATACAAGAAAGTACAAGAAAGACATGGACTTACTGGAGTGAGTCCAGTGAAGAGCCATAAAGATAATAAGGGTATCTGACACATGAGGGGGTGAAAGGGCTGGGACTGTTCAGCCTGGAGAAGAGAAGGCTTGGGGGGGATCTCACCAATGTGTATAAATATCTGATGGGGGAGCCAGACTCCTTTCTCTGGTACCCAGCAACAGGACCAGAGGCAATGGGCTCAAACTGAAAGGTTCCCTCTGAACATCAGGAAACACTTTTTTGCTGTGAGGGTGACCGAGCACTGAATAGATTGCCTGGAGAAGAGCCTGCATCCTTGGACATCGGTAAAACCTTACTGGATGTGGTCTGGGGCAGCCTGTGCTAGCGGATCATGCTTTGAACACGGGGCTGGACTAGGCAATCGGCAGAGGTGTCTTCCAACCTCATCCATGCTGGGACTGGGTGTCAGTGAGTGCTGTGGAAAAAAAAAGGCAACCTGCCAGCCAGGAAAGCTTGTTGCCAGCATGGCATTTCCCTGTTTGCAATGATTTCTCTAAGCCCTGTGGAATCCTACACTTCCTTTCCTGGTTTTTGCATCCTTGCAAATATGTACCTCCCTATTTTTCATATCATTTCAGCTCCTTCCTTTGCACTGCGTCACATACAAACTTGTCTTCAGCACCAGAGTACAATGCTATTGCCTCAGTCTGTATTTCTAAGGCAGTTTTGTGAGAGGTCATGCGCTCATCTTTGCTAACAATGCTGGCCTCAATGCCATTTCCCCCACTGCTCCTGCAGTATCCTTCGGGACATTTTCTGTGGCTTCTTTTACCTATGATATGTCTGTCTAGTTCTGGTCCATCTACATTTTTATTTAATCTTCCCTAATGCAGAAGAAGCTATTTAGCAGATATCAATAAAAAAACCTAGATATCACCTCTGGCAGGTTTCTGAGAATGCCTTGCTGACATTGAATTTATTTGCTTAGGGATTCTTTTTATCCAGGTTCTGTACAATTGCAGAATGGATGTTTAGTCCCCAGCAAGTAAAAATGTAACAGCTGAATGAATAATAAAAATCCCCCAGCCTATCCTGGGGAGTCCTGGGGGATATGATCCAGCTTATCCCTTAGAACTGGATCCCCTTCGTGCCTGGCGGGTGCAACGCACAGCTGTGGAAGCTGGAGAGATCTGCCTGCCCCTCTGCAGTGTCCTGTCCTGGTACAAGCCGGGGGGGGCCTCACTGGGGCAACCAACTTCAGCCACGGGCCGGCTACTTCGACCCGTTACGCACCAGCGACGGGGAGGCACTGAGGAGGCAGGTCCTGGAGCGCTACGCTCCGAGGGAGGCAGCGAGCGGGGACAGGCTGGGGGCAGACGGCCCGTGTCCCTAGAGGTTTGTGTCTGAGGGCGAGCCTGGAGGCCTTTATTTTTATCCCCTAGACAAGTCATCTGCGAAACGACTTCAGAGCAGCTGTAGCTCGGTTTGAACCTTCCTGCAGATGGTGCTAGTTCCCTCTTCCCCCTCCGGTAAACACAGCCCCCCGCTGCAAACCCGCGCCCCGACCGGCTGGCAGCCCCCCGGGCTCTCAGAGGTGACCGCAGCAGGCAGGTCCTCTGTCACCAGCAGACCAAGCGTTCACCCAGCGCCGGAAACCTCCCTCGGCCCGCGATGACAGATGCGGCAGGGTATTCCCATGGCGTCGTGCAGACTTCGTTTGGATGGGGGTTTTTTGAGCTCTTTAGCCTGGCAGCGCCGCTTGCTCTTCCCCTCATTGATACTCAGAGAAATTATGCAGACTGCCAGTGCGTGAAAGCAGAAACGATAACTGCTTTGAAAATAAGAATTGAGGTGAGACGGCAAAAAGTCAGCTGCACTGAATTTACCCGAGAAAATCTGTGTTTGTAGAAGTGTGAGTGAAGGGCTAAAGAACCAGGCAAGGACTGAGCAGCCGGAGCAGAGGCAGCTGCTCGGCTTGGCGGAGGCATCCTCCGACAGAAGGAAGACACTCCTCGACCCCCAGAGAGGCCCTCTTCTCCCCATCCCACAGCCGTTTCCTTCAGGCTCAGGTCTCGGGCCCTCGCTTTTGAAGAAGTGGTTTCACTGTGGGCAGTGACGTGCACCCTTAAGGCAACCACCTGCGCGGCTGGGTTTCACTCCCCGGGGCCGGGGGACTGGAGGGCATCGCCAGCCATGGCAGCGGGCTGGCCCCGTGGCTGCCCCGCTGGAAGCCCGTTTCGGCTAGCAGGTAAGGTCAACTCACGCCACTCCTCAGACCCTGTCCTCTCCATTTCCCAGTCTCTCTGCAACCCTTCACATCTTTCCTTTCTTTCTCCTTTGTCTTCTTAACTATTCATTTTCTCCCGCATCTTTTATTTTCTGTCCCACCTTTCTTCTCTCTACTGGGGATGCTCTTCTCCCTCCCATCACCCTCGTCTTTCCCTGCCCAGCCTGGCTTTTGCTCTCACTGCACCTGATACATTTCATGCTCAAGGCAAAAAGTATTTAAATATACTGATTTTTTGTTGTCTTTGTCCTGATGTAAATGTGTTTCCTGGTATTAATGCTAGCTTGACCCAATCACTTTAAACAATCTATCTGCAATTTCCCAGGTAAATAATCTGTGGATCATATACCTTGGTAGAGTGAAATGTAACGATGCATCTGTATCTTACCAGGTTTTGTTGTTGTTGTTGAATGATCTAAATAGAAGAAGGCATGACATTAGTATCTAGAAAGTCTTTGTTTTGTTAGAGTGAAGAGTTTGGATTTTAAAGCTTGATTTCCTCTACTGAAAATCATCCCAACATTTAATCTTAAGAGAAAAGGAGACAACATTTGCTTCCATCTCAAATGCCTGAAACTATTTTTCTCTAACTCTAAAATAAATGCCTTGCTCCTATAAAACATGACCTTGCTGATTCAAAATCCAGGACTGAAAGAAAAAGAGAGTGTGTTTTTTTCTGATTGACGCGGTTCTGATGCATGCCTGGGAAAGTTATTTAGCAATCTGCGGTCCATTTTCGGCTCTGTATACAGGGATAATAATATTTACTTCAAAGAGCAATTTTTAGATATTATTCATTCATGGTTGAAAGTCTACGTGAGCTATTTGAAGAGAAGGTGGAGTGAAAATGAAAATGAGTATTTTATGATCTCCTACTTTGCATGACTGCTGATACTACTAAGCAAACCCCGTCAAAGAGGGATTTCTGTGTTTGACTGAGCTTTGCTAGTCTTGCAGCCTGCATAACAAAGTAAATAAAAATGATTAACATCTGGGATGTGATGGTGCCCAAAGGCCCCTGCAAGGGGTAGACTTCAGTGCGGCTAAGAGAGAGTTCTGCAGAGAGAGAGCAAAAGGTATGAGAGCCCCAAGGTGTGATTATCCTCCAGGAGGACCGGTGTTCTTTCTGTTGAGATATTATTTAGTCAAGGAGAGGTATGCAGGGAGGCAGCATTACTGCTTGTAAGGCTAGCTGTTACAGGGAAAAAAAGCAAAAGCTTTTGGACATACAAACCAGCTCGGATTTGAAGGATCAGAGGCATAGCTGACAACAGAAATCTTAAGAACTGCTAGCCCCATAAATCTCTCTCTAGCAAATCACTCTTTAAAAGCAATTTTGGTGTAAAAAATGTTAAGCATGTAATGAATTATATGTAATTTCTTAAAAATATGTGTGTTCCCTTTAAGAATCTATCTGTTTTCTGGAGATAAGACCTAGTAATAAATTGTGCAGACGACAGACGGTATCCATATGATGAACCAGAATCATCAGAAACTGCAACACTTAACCAGCAAAGAAAAGCTAAACTATAATAACACCTTGAGGAGATTCTCCACAATATCTGTAGACCTAAGGCACTAGGTCTGTCTTTAAATTATAGGCTCAGAACTGCGAAAGTTGCAGGAAAGAAAAAGCATCTTGCCTGTGTTATTTTCTGGAAATAAATGTTCCCCAGCAGCAAGGAATGTAATACAATATATATGTAAATACAGCTATATATATTAAAAGCACTATTCCAGTTCCTCATCCTCTTCACTTTTTCTGGTCATCCCAAGCAAGATCTTGTAGATAAAGAGAATATTATCTAGCGTACAATTAGCCTTGCATTAGCGGACGAGGTGGGAGGGTGGATGGGGCCTGGGAACTGAGGCAGTATCAGAGAATCAGAGAATCACAGAATGGTTTGGGTTGGAAGGGACCTTAAAGATCACCTACTACCAACCTCCCTGCCGTGGGCAGGGACACCTTCCACCAGACCCGGTTGCCCAAAGCCCCGTCCAGCCTGGCCTTGGACACTGCCAGGGATGGGGCATCCACAGCCTCTCTGGGCAGCCTGTGCCAGCGCCTCACTGCCCTGACGGTAAAGAACTTCTTCCTTATATCTGACCTAAATCCACCCTCTTTCAGTTTAAAGCCATTACCCCTTGTCCTATCACTACATGCCCTTGTATGTAGTGGTTTTGTGCTTTGCAAATTGGAGAATTTTGCGATGAAGAGAGACTTTCAGTGACCTTTCTCATCAGGGGAAGTTTTCCATTAACTGCTGCTCGTGCTCCGTTTGGTTTCGTTGCACCCTCTCTTAGTAAGAGCAGTTCATGGCGTTACCCGCAGTTTCAGGGCACCGGAGAGAAATGAGGCTGTGAGATGCTGACTGAGATCTCCCTGTGGCTGGCAAATGAGAGGAAATTTTATATGAGCAAGGACTGCAAACTCAGGCCCTAATGAGCTCCAGGTAAGATTATGGTGTGTCTGATTGCACAAAAACTATAAGACAATACAGCTGAAAAACCCTTCACAGAACACAGAGGTGTCCATTACTTTCCTGTGGCGGAGACTCAGGAAAATACGAGATGGGCCAGCACATTTCTGCCTTTTAAGGAGAACCCCAGAAATGCTTGGGACCCATCCGCCTGCGGGATCTGTCCGTCTCCCAGCAATACACTGATTTCTCGCTGACAAACCAGCTGACAAACATTCCAGAGCAAGCTCAGGCACTGAGCCCTGCTACTGGAAGGAAGGTGAAATCAATGAGCACCGCAGGGGGAATCAAGTTTGATCCTGACTACCATCTCTTTCCCAAAACATGCAAAAGCCTGGGTGCAAGCCGGCTGTGAATGCTAGATAAGGCCAGTACAAGGTCTGCTTACTCAGGGAAACAGTCATGCCCAGCAGAACATATTTTCACAGTCATCCATCACCATGTGTTGCATGGGTCAGAAGATAAGGTATTGCTTCTGAAGTGAAGATTCCTGAAGGTGGAAGGATTGTGCAGGAAAAGGGTTATTTTCCAATGGAAGTAAATGCAATGTGAAACTATGGGTGTTTTATTTCTTTTGAGGTTTGGCCCCATTTGCTTTTCCCTCCTTTTCTCTAGAAAATTCCTCCAGTTACCCGTAGTTCAAGCTACTGAGAAGCTGGAAGATGCCCAGAGCGCAGCCCGACTGCCAGGGCCGCCCCCACGTCTCTGCCCAGCAGTGCCTGGGTGCCTGCTGCAGTGACGGCTCAGCCGCGGCAGGTTTGTCACCGGAGCAGCACTGTGGGCATCCTGTCCTTCTCCGGCATCACCTTTGAGAGCCCTTCCTATAATGACCCCAGAATAATACAGCACAGAGCACCTCTTGTTCACGGGTTTCGGCAAATGTATCTTTCAAAAGATCTGAATCTTCATGGCATAAACTCACCCAGGTTTAAGATTCTGCACTGTTAGCTGGGAAGCTGGGTTGGGTCATTGGGTTAAGTTAGGTTTTCTGAAAAACTTCATGGAGATGTTCGCTGCGAAAGGCAGGGATGAAAAAGTCCAGCAACAGCAGTGGAAATTAAATTGGAGAGTAAAACATTTATGAATGAAAAACGTGGAAGAGCAGGAGTAGATCACCGATGAAGGCAGAAAGCGATTTCATTTTTTTATAGTAACACTAGAAAAGGACAAGGACTGTTTAATCCCAGTGATCACACACTTTTAAAAGGAAAATACAGACCAAAAAAAACAGTCCAGAGCCAACAAACAACAGCATTTCTCAAATGGGCAGGAAGACCTTATTTCCCATATGGCTTAACCCTATCGATGTTAATGGAAATATGTTTGTTTAAGAAGATGCTATAGGACTCTCAACTGAAACATGATGCAAAATGCTTCCTTAAGGAATCTGTAACCCTTCAAACACAGATAATACCCTAAAAATTGGTGGTGTGTTTGAAGGATAGACTCTTCTTTTCTCCTCTGTATTTAATGAGAAATAAGATGATAACAAAGCTAGACAGATAGCTGGATAAATGCTGTGTGCCTATTTTCCATCCGAAGGAAGGAACAGCTGCCTAATTTTTCTGTTTCCTTAAAAACTGCTAGAAATACTAAACAGGGTAAACAGAAAAGCTAGCTTATCACCTGGATATTTAGCTCTGTTACTGTTGTAAAAGTAGACATTATTTACTCCTTTCTTTGTAGTCTAGGCTTAATTGTGTAGATAAGATTTCTAATGGGTGAGATACAAGGGCTAGTTTGAAAAGTGTTTTATTGTTACAACCTGCTCTTTAAGGAGTATGTTGGATTTTACTGTGCAACTGCTTGGGAATTGCAATTGTTTTTTAACCCTAACCTCATAATGATACAAATAAGAACAACTAGTATTTCTTTTCAATTCATTTTTATGAAATTTGCCACCAAATAGCAACTACTATTTTTATCAAAGACCTTGGATTCTTTTTTATCTTTTTGTATTTTGTAGCAAAACCATTCTCTCCCACTCTCCCTCTTTCTGTCCATCCTTACCCCAGACACCTTCTGTGTTCTCTCCTCACCCCCTTTTTCTGGGAAAGGAAGGACAATATACTATAGTCAGTTGGGGAAACGGTTGTTTTCATTTAAAAGGGAAGTTTTACAGTACTGGGATGACAAGTAGTATCATTTCATTATCTGCTATCTTCTGTTTTCATTTCTCTCTCGGGCAAATCCTTTTCTCCTTGTTGATGAGGTGCCAGGAATCTCATACCTTTACCTTTAGGTTCTTAAATAAAGTAACCCTTGCTTGCAAGAAGTTAGTAATTCCACTAATGTCAGTAGAAGTGCTAGAGTGTGTCAGGTAATGAGACTGGACTACTTAAACACAGAGCAATTTAAAAAAAAAAAGGCATTAAAGCAAACTTACTTATGTCATTAGATGAGATGTATCTGTTTGCTTTGCTTCAGGGTTGTCTATCCAGCTTTTTAATGGTGCAAACGTGCAATTCCCATGAGCAAACATCCTCTAGAGAACAGTCAAGAACAAGGACAGCCCAATGCCACTTTCTGATTCCTGGGGGACCGCTGTGGTGGCATCACACCAGTGCTTCTTTGCCCACAGAACTGTCCCTTTGTTCACAGAATCACAGAAAGAATGAGGTGAGAAGGGACCTTTGGAGGTCGTCTGCTCCAACCTCCCTGCCCGAGCAGGGCCACCTAGAGCCAGCTGCCCAGGACCCTGTCCGAGTAGCTGAGGGCAGAGACCACCACCTCTCTGGGCAACTTGTGCCAGTGCTCGGTCACCCACATGGTGAAAAAGTTTGTGCCCATTGCCTCTGGTCCCATCATTGGGTACCCCTGAAAAGAGCCTGGCTCCATCCTCTTTGCACCCTCCCTTCCGGTGTTTATACACATTGACAAGATCCCCCCTGAGCCTTCTCTTCTCCAGGCCAAACAGTCCCAGCTCTCTCACCTTTTCCTCTTAGGAGACACGCTCCGGTACCTTTATCATCTTTGTGGCCCTTTGCTGGACTTTCTCCAGTACGTCCATGTCTCTCTAATACTGAGGAGCCCACAACTGGACACAGGACTCCAGGTGTGTCCTCGCCAGTGCTGAGTAGAGGGGAAGGACACCTCTACCTGCTGGCAAAGCACCTCCTCGTGTGGCCCAGGACACCACTGCTCACCACAGTTAGTGGGGTGGAAAGGTCTGGGTGATGTGGGAGCCAGGAAGCAGCTCCCTTGAGAGGACGGAAGGTGTGGGCAAGAAGCAGAAGAAGAACCAGCCACAATGTAGGCTTTGCCTCAGAAAGGGAGGTTGCCATGGTAGCTGAGGTTACTGCCTTTTCGGCCACTTTTCAGCCATTTCCCAAAAAGGGCTGTCCTCAGCAGTCCCAGTTATTCTTCGTAAACTGGATCACAAGTGGCTGGAATGGCCCAAACCGTGGGTAGAGCCGCAGGGATTTCAGTGAGTTCCTGTGAGCACCAGCCCGAGCAGAGAAGTCACCATGGCATCACAGTCCAGGGGACCTGTGGAAGGGCTGTCGTTCATTCAGCTAGTCCCATGCAAAGCAGACAAATGAGTAATAACAAGCAAAATAACAGTTCAGCTGTTTGAGCAGTGCCTTTATCTCAGAGTCACAGGGAAGGTAGATGGCAAGTTATCTTAGTGAAATGAAAGGCAAATAAGGGTTTGAATACAACCCTGCAGTCCTTCCTCACCCAAGCCCAGGTAAACAAAAACCAGAAGAGGCAGGACAGAGAGATAAAACGGAGCTAAACATCTTGCTTGATTCAGCCTTCAGCAGTTGCTTCGTGCTAAGGAGATAATTTTTTTTTTCCAGGTAAAAACCATGAGTTACTGGCATAGACTGAGAACTCAGAAAGGTGATTTCAAGGCAAATCTATAAATTAAGGAGCAACGTTGGTACTAGGGCCAGTTCGTATTTAGCAGCATATGCAACAGCTACAGCAGTTGGGCTGCTCATAAACATATACACAGTCCCTCACCAACAGCAACTCATAGCCGGAGGAACAGCAAGTCTCATGTACTCAGCTATATGATTAGAAAGTCTGAAAAATGATAGAAATCTATAAATAAGTCAAACTGGATTGTTATTCATCCTGGCTTAAATGAATGCTGAAATCACAAAATGAATCACAGAGCATGATTTGGCCATCAGTCTGCAATAAAGCCAATGGCAAAGGTACTCAATAAAGTTGGATATGTAATAGTACCGTGTGAAGAATGTGCCTGCAGTTCGTGTCATCGTTAGCTTGCTTTTACTACATAAGGCACTGAAGCAAACATATCTGTAAGTAACCAGTAACAAAGCAGGAGTAGCTCTGCTGACGCCCAGCTACTTGTTCTGTTGGAGAAGGTTTTGTTTAGTTCTCTGACAGAGGAGTGTAAAATACATGCCCGGTGTGATTCCTGGTTTGAAATCTTCAGCCATCTCAATTATTCTGCCTTAAAATCTCTACGTAATTTATAAACTGGCTGCAGTGAGCCATAGGCAGAGCTGCTGACTGTCTTCCTCTAAGAAGAAAAGTACTAGCATTGCAAGGCGTAATTTTATTGAAAAGATGAAGTTTGCTGAAATCTGTACCAAAAATGTGTTAGGACATAACAGGACAGATCACTAATTCTTGGAAATGATGGCCAAGTCATTAGATATACAAAAAAATGTGAAAGAGTAAATTCCTTGCAGCTGTTTTCATCTGGGACCTGAAAACAGAGGTTGAGGGAAAAAATGAGGAAAATGAAAAATACAGAAAATTCATTTGTGGGCAGAGTCTTCCCTGCTGCGCTGGGCTGACTATGTTGGAGTAGGCAGGTCTTGGCGGTGATGTTCCTGAGGCAGCTTGAGCAAACTTCTTCTTTCTCTCTCACACACTGAAAGGAGATCTTTCAGATTCAGGCACAGATTAGATTTGGAAGGGCTAGGGAAGCGAAGTCCTGGGGCAGAGGCAGTGCGGTTTGACGACAGAAGCTGACGTGAAGCGAGCAAGCTATCACCCAGCAGAACCCTTTGCTGGCGCTTCCACTGGGTGAATTAGAAACGGTTATTCGCCGTGGCAGCAAGAGCTGGTTTAATATCTCTTCAGAAGAAACGCTTTTGAGACCGCTGACACAACCCATGTGAAGATGTTCTA
>JAVKLA010000026.1:5326895-5370057 GCA_034782735.1 Sagittarius serpentarius
CGGTGTTGGCAGCTCTCGGTCGCGTGTCCCACACCCCCCCACACCCCCTCCCGCAGAAGAGCCCTGTGTCACGCCATTGCCTGAACGGCTTTCAGGTGGTAAACATGGGCGGGGGGCGGGGGGGTTGGTGGCGATGGCAAACAAGACTGGCAGGTGACAGTAGCATTCCTGACGCCAGTGTTGTTTCTCATTATGAGCGGCCTGCTCTAGGTGAAGGGGTCGCTTGGACCCGGTGACCTTGGACGGTCCCTTCCAACCCAAACCGTTCTGTGATTCTGTGATTCTGTGATTCTGTAATTATTAGTTTTTGACTCAGCCCACAGAGCCAAAACCGCACGGCCCGCCCTGCTCCCCTCTTCTGGCTGCTTTCCTGCTCAGTGCTTCAAGCCTAGCGATTCTTGGTGCCCTTCCACTAACCCCTCCTGAAGAGCTACCACACTCTGTAGGCTCGCTCTTCCACCTCACATCCCAACCGTGCTTGAACGTGACTGTGAGTAATTAAATCAGATCACATGACATTTGTCGTGATTAACTGGTAAGACCAGATAAATGGCTGGTCCTGACCTAGACGTACCCCATCCAGTGTTAGAACAACTAGTCACAATTAGCATGAGCTGCAGCAGAGGCAGCTCGTCACCCACCTTGCTTGTTAAACCTTGTTCTAACACGGGTATTGTTCTGCAACACAGAGCAACGCCTCTGGCCCCATCATCACGTGAGAATGAACTCACAGGTGGCATTTTTTTGGAAGCTGGCAGTTATTTAGGCTGAAAGGGCGAAGACACCAAGGAAGGAAGGTGTGCTAAAAGATGGCGAAGGAGAAAAGTTAAGTTTGATGGGAGAGAAATAAGATATGGCTAAAGGGCAGGAATTAATTTAAGATCAGTTCTTTCTACCTATCCTGCCTCCCTCTGCT
Organism: Sagittarius serpentarius; assembly: GCA_034782735.1. NCBI lineage: Eukaryota > Metazoa > Chordata > Aves > Accipitriformes > Sagittariidae > Sagittarius > Sagittarius serpentarius. The sequence continues at coordinate 5,327,812 of JAVKLA010000026.1, forward strand.
TTTTATCATATTTATATTGAGTAAAATTCTCACTTCAGGATCCACCACTTTGGGGGTAATTTGAGAAAAAGGCAGCCACATGCAAAGGTGTGGGGTTTTTTTAAGAGTTAATGCATGCTTATTAGGCTCATCCATGTCACCACTTTTACAGATTTGTTTCTGGCAGCACGTGACTGTGGGAGAGCTATAGCTTTCTGGGAAAAAAGGGTCCTTCTGCCTTCCCTGATCAGGAAGAAAATTTTGGAAAGTTGATCCAGAGAGCCTCACCCAGAGAAAACAGTCAGAAACCAAATAAGAAGCAAAACGTAGTTTGCTTCGTGTAAGTCCCCTGAGCTGTAAAGCAGAGTGGAAGATCGTTCTATGTCTAGGAAAGGCCTGACTGCTGTGTAAAATACTAAACACCCTGAGCTGAACACAAACACAAGATGCATCCCTTGGTACAAAGAGAAAGGTTTTCTCTTCATCCTTCACAGTGTTCCAGTTCCTCAGCTATTCTCTTTCTGATAAACTCACACTTTCAACATGTTTTGGAGTGGCTTTCCCAGTTTTCCAAAGGCTACTTTTGTCATCCCCATTTGAAAATAGAATTTTGTAAGCAGATCCATTAGGCGAACCATCTGATAGCTGAACTAGGTTAAACACAGCTTCTTGGTTTGATATCTCTCTAGAAGATTCAGGCCTTCCTTCTCAGCACCGTAACACGGACCTCTTGGAGCGAGTCCAGAGGAGGGCCACGAAGACGATCAGAGGGCTGGAGCACCGCTCCTATGAAGACAGGCTGAGAGCGTTGGGGTTGTTCAGCCTGGAGAAGAGAAGGCCCCGGGGAGACCTTACAGCAGCCTTCCAGTACCTAAAGGGAGCCTGCAAGAAAGCTGGAGAGGGACTTGTTACAAGGGCATGTGGTGATAGGACAAGGGGATAATGGCTTTAAACTGAAAGAGGGTAGATTTAGATTAGATGTAAGAAATTCTTGATTGTGAGGGCGGTGAGGCGCTGGCACAGGCTGCCCAGAGAGGCTGTGGATGCCCCATCCCTGGCAGTGTCCAAGGCCAGGCTGGACGGGGCTTTGGGCAACCGGGTCTGGTGGAAGGTGTCCCTGCCCACGGCAGGGGGGGTTGGAACTCGGTGATCTTTAAGGCCCCTTCCAACCCAAACCATTCTGTGATTCTATGTAAGTCCTTTTTTTGACTTGTACAGTCATTTCCCCATTTATGTGCCTACACATCTTGATAAAATTCTGACTCAGTTTATGGCAACTAGAGGTTTGTCTGACTTCAGTGAGAACAAGATTTCTCCTACTGCATTTATTTTTGTATAACCTGTAAAAAGATAATGAAGATGTAAAGCAGGCATAAACAAACATTGTTCAGAGGCAGCAATTTATTTCCATTCCAGCTTCACTACAGTTCAGCAATGCACAATATGATTATGCACACTACATATTTGACATTCGTTACCCAGTGCTTTCAGTCTCTGCAGTTCTTACTCTGGGCTTTCGGGAGGATGACTGACATCCAGGCCATAACAGCAGTCCCTGAGCAGGTCAGCTAGAAGCTGAAAAATCAAGATGGTGAACCAGAGCGTTACCATTTTCCCAATATTTCTTTTCTTGACTCTGCCTCTACTGAAAGCCTCATGCTCTCACTTTCCATTTTGTTAACGTAATGTATTTCTCTAAGACCTACACAAGTTTAGGCCACTCCACGTCATGTAGATACTTCTGACTATCACATTACTGATTTTTTCTCACTGTAAGGCAGCTGGAATCATCTCAGGTTCAAAATATCCTTCCTTACCCTAAAAACCTTCCTGGATTTCACAGGAAAAAAGGCAGGGGACAGCAGTGAGAAGCCCTAGCAGTTAACAGGACAAGGAGTCCTGTTTTCTCTTATACATGAGGGTGTCAGGGAGCTCACTACTCCCTCTTCCAGCATATACTCCCACATACCGTCCTTTACAGATGCAGTTCTTGTTCATCACGCAGCCTGTTTGCATGTCTCACTCACAGTCTGGTTACTACATCTGTCTGCTTGTACCTAACTCAGCTGCAAATCTTTTCCCTGTTGGTGGTTAAATACATCTTTCCCTTTCCTACTGCAGCATTAGACATCCTCCTAACAAGGCACTGTGAGTGACATGGAGTAATGACAGGGATAAATTGGTTCGGCTTGTACAATCAGAAGCTAAAACTATTTGCAGATCGGAAAGCTGAAGCAAGGGAGTGCTCAACAGGCCAAAGGAGTTGAACTTTTGAGGTCGTATTTTCAGGTGGTTTCAGCTGGAGTGTCACGGAAATCAGTGGACGGAGGTGGGCTTCCATCAGCTAAGCCCCTGGCTGTGAGCCTGTCAGATGGTCTCTGGTTTGAAAAGGGTGGAAGGCAAAGTGGCCATCAAACAAAGAGAAGTGGAGAAAGCTGAGCAGGGAAGGACTTGATGAAAGGCTAGTGGGAGGGCCGGCAACCCGGGTTGCATCGATGAGGAGGAATTCAGCAAGCTTGGTGTAGCTACTTAATGCATACGTGCCTTTCAGCTACCCTCTGGCACTCACTGTCTAAAGAAGTGCCAACATTATTTTTCTAGCCAAAGGAGGGAGATACATGTCTCCACAAAGAAGTCCTCTCCACCTTTCTTAGAGATGACAGACAGACGGACAGGATCTTCCTCAGAGGTCTGCAAAAGCAGACCATTTCCTGTGTATACGGTGGCAAGGTGGCACCCAAAATGAAGTCTGTGTTAGGTGCCTGAATGAGAAGGACTCAGTCTTAATCCACATTTGCCAAGAGGGCTGAGAAGAGGTTGTTGAAGTGTTGCCAGCTTAGAGCTTGGGCAGCTCCAGAAGGCACAGACGTCAAAAAGGAGATGGCAGCAACTCTTACTCATTTCTTCCTTCTTCCAGTTTTGCTCTTTCCATCACCTGCAGAAACAATCTCATTATTTTCATCCTTCAAGTGCTTCCTGACGTATTTACCTTTTTTCCTTCTTTCAGCTCTGCACCTTTCTTTGTGTCCAACCATCTGAGGAGCTAAGGGGGGAAAAAAAAAAAAAGCCAAAAAAACAAGACCCGAGGGCAGAAATATTCCAGGTCACCAGGACAGAGATGTTATTTTGTGATTCAGTGCTTATTGGTACTGTTGAGGGCTGGTTTTAGGGCCTTAAAGGAAATCAGACACATTTCACCCTGCCAGTTGTGCAGTCTTACTTCTGTTTTTCTTGTTTATGTGCAATGGTGGGGGCATGGTTACTCTATAGCTCCTTTAGGGCTAACGGGTGACTTTTCAAGCTGCAGTCCCTGCAGAAAGGCTCATATGAAGCATTCCGGAGAGATGATGCCTTTGAGGCACCAGAAGCTTTCCCACACTGCTCCTCGTGCATAAGGAGAAATGGCATTTGCTCCTCCTGCCAGGGCCGGGAGCTGGCAAGCGAGCTGCCCTGGCTCTGTGGGCTGCCGGGGCGTGACAGAACCAGGCGGGTCTGGAGGAAGGAGAAGGCAGGAGAAAGCCATGGGCTTGCTCTTCCTTGCCCTCCACTTTTGCGTCTGCTTTCCTCAAAATAATGGGAATTGCTGCCTTGTTTGCTTCCGGGAGGAAGAAGAGCACTGTGAATGGCAGCTCAAGGGAAGAAGCATCTAACCTGAACCTCGCTTGTGAGCTGCCGGGGTGCACAAATCCACGCCAGGCAGGCTCAGGAGAGTGTCCGGTATGTCAGACCAAATACAGCCTGTCCTGGAGAGAAAGGAAAGGGAAGACTAGATCTTGAGTCCTTGGGTGAGCTAAGTGTGCGCTCTAAAGGCAAGTTGGAGGACTTTATTTTGCCATTGCAAGTCGGAGGACTTTGTTTTGCCGTTGCTCTGAGCAGGCGTGAGGGGTGCTTGGGGAGTGTTTCTGGCTTGGACACCTGCTTAGCGCCGAGGGGAGGGACGGTGCGTGATCATCCTCCAGCTCGCAACAGGCAAACGCTGACCTGCAGCTGCAGGGTTTGGTGCCGCAGGGCCCTTTCCGACACGCTGATGCAGAAGTGATCTGCAAGAGGGAGCCTGTGTTTTATCATGTGGTTTCTAAAGGAGCCTCCATAACACATAGAGGCTTTTGTCTTCAGACCTCTTCTGCAGTACCGTGGGACGTACTTCTGGAGTGTGATGTGTCTGTGCTTCTGAAAGGTTCTCCGAATAGTGCTTCCGCTCAGCTTCAGTACACAAATTCAGAGTTTGCAAATGCACATGACATATCTGCATATTCCTTTAGCCTTTTTTTTTAAAAAAAAGATGTAATCTTTCTATGGTTTTGTTGCATTTTATTTTTACTAAAATGATTATCCCTAAGCAGAGATCTAGACATCATTACATTTCTTTTCTGTTTCTGTTTTACAGTTCTTGTTATGACAGCAGTTACTTTCACTTCTGCAAGGAATCAAAATACCTCTGAGATTACATGTGTGTTTATCAGCCAGAAGGATGAAGGTTCAGGAACACCAGAGACATTGGTATCTCCTAAGGTAATCTAACAGAGAACAAGTTGCTTATAAAATATTCCTGTCCACTCCAGAAATCCCTTCCCAGAAGCTTACAACACCGTCAGCCTTTAGGCCGTGGGGATGTCACAGTCAAAATAACTGGGGTTAGGCCGAATATGACTACAGAAGGTTAGTGGGAAATACATACCACAATCCATACTCTGAAACTGTAAATAGATAAGTATCAGTTTTCTCTAAAACCAGCTTTTTAATTGCTGCCTTGATGCTGTCTCACATCAGCATGCCTGAATATTGCTGAATATTGCTGGAAATGTATCAATGTAAAAAACCATGTGCCAAGGCCGTGGTGTGAACTGGTGGCCTGCCACGGGGTGTGTGTCCCACAGCTGCTGGGACTGATGGGGAAGCTGTACCGCCTTCTGTTCCCACCACCAAAGCCCATAAATCCCTGCCTGGACTAAACCTTGACTGAGGCACCAAAGCTGGACAGAGAATCAAATACCATTTTTTTTTTCTTCTCTTCTGACTCGAAATGGCAGAAGGCCAGGAAGAGGTGGTGTGCAACTAAATTAGAAAGCAGCTGAGACCTGCGATTAAAATATTTCCTGAGGATTCTTGTTCCAAGTTAGACTTACAAAATCTTTTTCATTCCTGGACAAATAAATCAATAATTCGGGTAACAAACGAAGGTGTACCAGTCAAAGCTGTGCTGGCCTTGTATCAGACGAAGCAGAATATGGCTGTTATCTCTAGATACTTCTCAGATCAAGGGAAGGGACAAAGAAGGAGCAAAGAAGAGGAAGAACCAACTGTCCCAGCACAGTGCGGGGCAGAGGATGCAAGGAACACTGTCCTTTCATAAACTTGCACTGGACAAATTTCACCCACCAAAGTAAGGGAGACATTTAGGGCTACTCTTCAGATGGAGCTATTTACTTGCCAGCTCTTGCTGCAGCTAAGCTTAGAGACTCATTAGTCCGTCGGTGGTTTTCAGAATGACTGTGGAATATTCTCTTTCTGTTTGCGATTCTCCTTTAGCCCTATGCAATGTTGAGGAAATGAAAGGTGTGAAGGCGCCCAGCCCAAACGTTCCTTGCCTAGTAAGGCCCCCAAGGAGTTGAGGAGCCGTCTAGCCGGATGATGCAGTGACAAGCAGTAGGATGCTAAAAAAAAAAAAATATTCTGGCCCTGCCTTTGCACTGAGGTTGCAAACAGAAAGGTTGTATTATAGTTCTGTGTCTTCCTATGGTTCTACATGAAAGGAAATAAAAATGAGAGTAAATAGCCTACATCGCTAAGGGATATTGTCATGTTTCTGGCTAAAATTGTTCTGTGATGTCTAGAGAACAGAATTAACTAATTCAACAGGAATCCTGTAGTGTTTCCTCCTGCATTAGAATTCAACATATTTATGAATAAATTTGACAGTAGAAATGAAAAAAAAACAAAAGTGAACAAAATGAAGGTATAATGAAGGTGTTCTTCACCTTCATATGTGGGCATTATGAGGCATTATTAGTTTATGAAAGCTTTTCCAGAAGAGCATCCTTTAAAAATATTTGAATGCAAAAAAAAGCAAATAAAGCTAATTGCTAATAAATACATAACAATCTGTCCTCTTGCATTGCAGAGTTCTAACATTTTGGAAGATCTTGGGTGTTACTTGAATTCTCAAGGAACAGAGAACATCTATGAACCAACTAAAAATGTGGAAGTCAATGTGTTTGAAGATATTGAATTAAGAGTGGCAATGAACATTTCAGAGATCATTTCATGCTTTTGGTTCTTTAAAGAGAGCAAAGCTTGTAAACCTTCATTGGACCCAGAGAATCGGTAAGTCGAGGGATGTACTGGATCAAAGATCCTTTAAGAGATCATTTCTTTTTGGATGCAAATGGAATATTTTCTGTGACTGTGCTTGCATTTAACTGTATGTTATACATTATCTTTTTAAATCTTCTAATCTTTCTTAACTGTTGTCACCTGGCAGCACACTGCTGATTGTCATTTAGACACGCAGACACATAGGAATCTTAAAGCCAAGAATAATTTGAAATAAGCTCGTTTCGCTAAATTGTATAGCACCATGCATGGGGGTCTCCAGGGACTTTCTGACATTGATCAGTTTGAGCTTTGCAGTGCTCATGTGAGGCAAAATCGTGATGGCATGAAGAATTATGTGACTTGTTAGGGTCACACTGCAGATCAGCAACAACAACAGCAACAGCATCCTAATTCTCACAGCCAAACCTAGGCTGGAACCTGAGGCTGGATTATTGCCTCCCCCTGCAAAACAGGCGGGATGGGACTGTAGGTAAAGCATTTCCCTGTGGACCTCCCCAGCTGTCCTAAGCTCAGGAAGTCCACCCTTCCCAATGCTCAGCTTTAAGCGTGTGGTACCTGTGGCTGCAAGTTCCTATGTGCTGCTTGTGTAGAAACATATATGACAAAAACACTCCAGGTTGAAGGGTGCTGTGTACATAAAGAATACTAGTATCTCTGAAGGGGTTTTGCAAGAGCTAAAAAGCCAAGATTTTATTGCGTGTGCTGCACATTACCTTCTAGGTAACAAATACAGCATTACTTTCTGTTTTATAGGTACGTTACGTCTTTGGCTTTTTCCCAAATAAAAGAAGCACAAGCTGGAAAATACACCCTCTCGGTCACAAGTAGAACGGGCAATTACACAATAGTTGTACCTGTTCTCATCCGAAGTAAGTATATCTGTCTCAGGTGAAAGGGGTCACTCCATCAATAGATTCAAGAGGAGAAGCTCAAGTTCAGTCAAAGCAATGAAGCTCTCGCGTGCTGCGTTTCAAGCGTCTTTCTAGATTTGCATAGGACTTGGAGCTGTCTTCAGGGGCTGAAGTCAAAACCACAGACTGCATGAGAGTCAGATTTCGCTAGTCAATAAACCATGCAAATGAACAAATAAAGATGTAAATGCGTGGCAGCCCGCTTCTCCCCTGTGAGAGATTTCCCTCTGTACCAAAAGGGACAAATCGAGGGTGGCTTTTGTGTGCTTTCAAAGCTCGCGGGCTAGATTTGTTTGCTTGCATCTTAACCTGTTTATTCTCAGTGTTGCCAGCTGGGCTGTTATCTGGACCAGATCAGGATATCCCTTTTATTTTCCGGTCTCTGGCACTCCCAGGTCATGCTTTGTCCCACTCTGCCACTACTCCGCCTGTGCCTGCTGCTGGGGCTCTGCACTTTTCTCATAGCTTTTCCTTGTGCAGTTTTTTGGGCAGCAAGAGTCACCACTGAGGGAAGGGGAAAGACAAGGTCACTTTTCTCAGTGCCAGCCTTTACTTGTTTATTGGGTTTTAGGGTAAAATGCATCAGTACTGCAGCTGCTCAGCACAAGGGTGCCCAAGATGCTGAGATTTTAACTGCTGTTAAATGTTCATGACAGAGCATGTGCGAGGTGCGACTTTTTGAAAGGCTCACAGTGGGAGCAGGTTTGATTGCATTTTCTCAAGGATCATACAGGAGACGTCTCTGATGCAAAGGCAACTGCTGCAACAAGGTTCAAGGTTCTGTTTCTAAGTAGGGGTGTCCAAGAACACCTTAAAAATAAAAGACCCACATTGACATGATTTTTTTTAACAGAAGAGGAATACTATATTATTTTGTCTGGAAAGCACCAAATTCAAAGATAAAATTCAAAAGTGCAAGAGAAATTTTAAGGAAAAGAAGGCAAAACATCAATCCTGACTGGCAAACCCTTCTAGAGACATGTTTAACAGCAAGCATCATTACTTGCCTTGGTTTTAATAAACTGTGACTAACTGACGTTTTTTGTTCCCTCTTCATTTCTTTTAAAGTACTTCTTCTGTTTGACTTTTCTTCTTTCTTGGGTGTCAGAAGTGTCACCTCCAGTCTGTCCTTGTTTTATCTGAAGGCCTGTTGCATGTCTCAGTTATAATTTTAGCAGCTTCATTGAGGGAACAGGATATTAAATCTGTAATTAAAAATTACCTTCTCTGCTATATCAATTAGGCTTTAGAGGTAAAAAATGTTAGTATACGTGCAAGCAAGAGTAGTTGGAAACAGTCTTGATAAAGATCTTTTCCATAGCAGTTGCTTGGATTGCAATCTCTTTGCTCCTGTGAATCTAATATGGTAATTACATCTCTCATAAAATCCTCCAGGCTAGATGTGAATCCTTCAACTGAGATGTGAATCTCTATAGGTGAAAAAAACCTTCTAGGCCCAGCTTACAAGAGATAAATGAAGACAGAAATTAAAAAGCTGAAAGTATTAGTTTCACCTTAGCATGTCACCTTGCAGGCAGTGGAAGTATGACTCTAAAGAAAATGTCACTCTTCTGTGTGGAAGCTGTAATTTCATTGTAAGATAACCTAAAACCAGACTCAGCGCTTTTCACTTTTGAGTCAGAGCTTTAGCAATTTTAATACATTAATTTTTTGTGCTTAGTCCAAGTCGGCGCCTGACAGGTTCAGGGGACTGGGAGCTCTCTAGGAACCTTTTCTCCCTGGGTTACAGCTACAGGATAGAGAAGTCTGCTGGTTATCGGAAGTTATTATCACCTGTTGTTTTCCCATCATGTATCTGATCTGACTGAGTAGTATGCAACGATCCCATTTTGCGTAGAGACTTTGTAGTCTCAACAGATACACCACCAAAGGCCACGGGACTTGGGGTGTGATTTCGAAAGGTATAGGTGCTCCTGCCCAGTGAAATGAACAGCAACCACGGCAAATTAACACCTTTCAGTATCAGTCTCAGGATTATCCTCTGGTGTATAGAGGCAGGCCTTTGATATGGGGGAAGCTGTGCATTTAGCAATCAAGGCTGAAAAGCTCATCAGACCAACCCACAATATCCCTAGGGCAAAATCATTTTCTGTTCCCTCAGTGCTGAAACCTCCTGAAACAAATTACAGCTCTGTAACTTCGTGTACTACGAAATGAGCAAAACACTGTTTCAAAATTATTTCAACATTCTTCAACATTTGCATGATTTTTAACAGAGAAACCAGGCAAACCCTATTTCAGGAAAAGGGGAAAATCGGATGCTATCGAGTGCATATCTGAGAGCTACCCCCAGCCCTCTGTGGAGTGGATATTTTGCAAAACACCTGAAAAGAGGTATGGTTTATGTTTGTATGCATGTTGAATCTCTAGACTGAAAGCATACTATCTTCTGAAGAGGAAGGGGGAGGCTTTGTACTGCTTACTGTGCCTGGTGAGCTGGGGAGATAACTGAAGAAGAGGCTTTGGGTCAGAATTTTTGGAGACGGGCTCTGCTGGTTTGCGCACCCACGTGCTGGTTGGAAACCTGTGTCTGCATGGTGCACTCTTGGAGTGCTGCAACACATTTTACTTAGAAATTTTGGCTGTTGTGCTCTTTTGGAAACTTTCAGCTCTTGGCTTGAAAAAAGTTATTCCAGATTCTAGTATTTTGATGTCACAAGAGCAAATCAAAGATAACTTCTTTCCCTCTAGTTTTTCAGGTTTTTTGGAAAGGTGAATCGTAGAATCATAGAACGGTTTGGGTTGGAAGGGACCTTTAAAAGTCATCTAGTCCAACCCCCCTGCAGTGAGCTGCTCACAGCCCCATCCAATCTGACCTTGAGTGTTTCCAGAGACAGGGCATCTACCACCTGTCTGGGCAACCTGCGCCAGTGTTTCACCACCCTCATCGTAAAAAATGTCTTCCTTATATCTAATCTAAATCTACCCCCTTTTAGTTTAAAGCCATTACCCCTTGTCCTATTGCAACAGGCCCTACTAAAAAGTTTGTCCCCATCTGTCTTATAAGCCCCATTTAAGTACTAAAAGGCTGCAATAAGGTCTCCCCGGAGCCTTCTCTTCTCCAGGCTGAACAACCTTTCTTCACAGGAGAGGTGTTCCATCCCTCTGATCATCTTCGTGGCCCTCCTCTGGACCGACTCCAACAGGTCCATGTCTTTCCTGTGCTGGGGACCCCAGGGCTGGATGCAGCACGGCAGGGGGGCTCTCACCAGAGCGGAGTAGAGGGCGAGAATCCCCTCCCTCGACCTGCTGGCCACGCTGCTTTTGATGCAGCCCAGGATACAGTTGGCTTTCTGGGCTGCGAGCGCACATTGCTGACTCGCGTCCAGCTTTTCGTCCACCAGCACCCCCAGGTCCTTCTCCGCTGGGCTGCTCTCAATCCCCCCATCCCCCAGCCTGTATTGATGCCGGGGGTTGCCCCGGCCCAGGTGCAGGACCTTGCACTTGGCCTTGCTGAACCTCATCATCTTCATACGGGCCCACTTCTCGAGCTTGTCCAGGTCCCTCTGGATGGCATCCCATCCCTTGAGCATGTCACCTGTACCGCTCAGCTTGGTGTCGTCTGCAAACTCACTGAGGGTGCACTCGATCCCACCATCTATGTTGTTGATGAACATATTAAACAGTACCGGTCCTGATTTGGACCCCTGAGGGACGCCACTTGTCACCAATCTCCATCTGGACGTTTTGCTGTTGACCACTACCCTCTGGATGTGACCATCCAGCCAGTTCCTCATCCACCAAACAGTCCACCCATCAAATCCACCTCTTTCCAATTTAGAGAGAAGGATGTTGTGGGGGACCGTGTCAAAGGCCTTACAGAAGTCCAGACAGATGACATCTGTAGCTTTTCCCTTGTCCACTGATGCAGTTACCCCATCACAGAAGGCCACTAGGTCGGTCAGGCAGGACTTGCCCTTGGTGAAGCCATGCTGGCTGTCTTGAATCACCTCCCTGTCCTCCACGCGCCTTAGCAGATCTTCTAGGAGGAACTGTTCCATCGTCTTCCCAGGCACAGAGGTGAGGCTGGCAGGTCGGTAGTTCCCAGGGTCCTCCTTTCTACCTTTTTTAAAAATGGGTGCAATGTTTCCCTTTTTCCAGTCACCAGGGACTTCATCTGAAGCATTAGAGCTGGGAAGACGTTAAAGGGGGTCATAATTTTCTGAGCTAAAGGATTTTTGTTTCCATTCTATTAATATATAAAGTTGATTCTATTAACAGCAGGAATAGTGCCTTTCTCTGCAGCATGGCAGTTTGGGATCTGGGTCTTATAACAGCTGCTGGATTTGCAGCAGCTCCCACCACCAGGAATTCAGAGATGTGGTGGGAAAGCTCGTCCTCTATGATTTCACTCTTGTCCAGATTTTAGTCACAGCATTACCTGTCTATGAGCCAGTCTGAGCATATTCAGGTCATTTCAGCTTACCTTTCTGCCTAGGCTGTGACATTTTTATTTTCTTATCTTCACCTTTCCTAGTTCCTTTTTATTCAGCTATGTGAGATGCAGTTTTCCCACTATTGTTTGCATATTCTCATGGCTTGGAGATTTATCAGATTTATTTGCTTAAGGTTAACCAAATGAGTCAGTGAATAATTGTGCTTGTAATTGCAGTTGCCCTGATAAAATGCATGAAGAAACTGGGGAAATAGATGGCATACAGAAGGTACAACATGAATTATTTCAAACTTACATATGGTGCTGTGCAGTTAATGACCTGGGCAGAGAATGCACCAGCCTCTTTACAATAGGTAACTTCCCTCTAAGGTTTAATTACATGAGAGCTGGAGCCTGCCGCTGTACTTGCACTACTCGTCTGAGTACGCTTTTCTGGGCTAAGCTGCTTGTTTGTACTCAGTGGAACAAACCTAACAGTGAATATGATTGCTCTGTTGCATGTTTAAAACCTAATTCTAATAGCTATTTGTGGTCTTCGTAAAAAATGTCTTGCCCTTCTACATTCGCTAAACACCTGCTAACTTTTTCTTCATGCTTTTAGGACTGTCTTGCATGGAAATGCTCTTCAAAGTGTTCTCAAATATATAAATTTATAAATAATTAAAAATTAGTATATAAATTCAAGTTTGTCTCTTTTTTTAAATAAACCTGACCTGAGCTAAGCTCTGTGCTGAACTGTGCCCTATAGATACCTTGTAAATTATGACAAAATTTGGTCTGAGACATCTAAATCCATCAAATTTACTAATTTCATGACTAATGAGAAATTTTCCCAAATTCTAATTATCATTACAGTGTAATAATGGATGTCTATACAGCATTAGCAGAAAAAATGTTGATCTAACTGAGCATTTTTCCAGGCAAAGTGACAGTTGTTTCAGTGACTATGTTTTGATTTTGTAGATTTAAATGAAAGACAAGCAGCATCTTTACCTGAATTACTTCTTAAAGTCGGGGAACCATTGCTGATCAGATGCAGAGCTGTTCACCGTAATTATAAATTTGGAATAAAATTATCTTTTGAAAACAGAGAAGTTGAGCAGGTAAGAAGACAGGGCATATTTTAAAATAGGTAATATTGGGTGCTATCAACTGATTAAATGGGAATCTCTGTTGAAAACTAGGATCGCCAGTTTGAAGGATTAGAATATCAAACAGATCACTCAGCAGTTCGGATCCAGTATGTGTTTGCTTCAGCGGCAGGAAGAAGTGATAGTGGACATTATACCTGTTCTTCTACCGTTCATCTGAATCAAACTGCTTTGGTTACAGTTTTAGGTAATTCCAACCCCCCGCTGTTAATTTTGTCCCTCGGTTGGTTGTTTTGCTTTGTTTTCCATGTGGCAGTTCTTTGCTTGCAGGTATGCAGTGAATGTTTATAGTTCCTTTTCTAAGGAAAAAGCCTATTTGCACTTACTGGCAGTCCAGGATTACCAAGAGATTAATCTGAACCGAGTCATTCGGGACCTGAAGATAATCAACCTTTTCTTTATATTGCTTTTCAAATAATTCCCAATAAAATACAGTGCTTTTAGAAGTGAAACGAAATGGCACTGTTTAGAGATCTAGCCTACATAAGTGTTTCAATGGTATCTCTAGAAACACAGGCTGGGATTCATCTTATGTTGTTGTAGGTGACTCTCAGCCAGTGTGACGCAAAGCCGTAGTGGCTTTTTGTGGGGACACGAAGCTGTACGGTCCCTGGGGGGGCTACGCCTTAGGGTTTTCTGGGCAGGGGGGAGTAGTGTAGTTGCGTAGCCCTTCTCTGTGCCACCAACTCAGATGTAGGCAGCTGCAGAGCAGATACACACAGCTGGAGGTAAAGCACTGCAGAAAACACCGTTGCTGGAGCTGGCCGAGAATATAAAATGCATGGCCTGCCCGGCACGTTCAACTGTTAATGCTCCATGTACTAGTTTGGCCAGAGTCTGGAAGGACTGGTGACTGGTTTCAACTAATGTGAGACAGAAATGTCCTGCTGTGACTCCAGTGTGGATTTTGAAAAGCTGTAGCCGTGGTCTCAGTTTCCTCCTCGCCACTTGCTCCTGCTGCATCTCCCTTTTGCTCACGTACGGCACCTCCACCCCACCTTTGCTGCACCTTCGGAGGTGGGGAGCTAAGGCAGAGGTTCTCGTGGCCTCTGCTCTGCTGTTTGGTGTGGTCCCTTCAGGTGCTCATTGCTCTTATACAGGTACAAAATCTGTACCAGGCCTGAGCTGGGTCCGACAGGAAGGAATCGAACAGTTGGAAGGTTCTTGGCGGTGGGCTCTCCCACTCGGAACTCGGAACAAACGAGAAACGACCCTTTCCTCTTATGGCAAGGGAGTGACTGACAAGTGGCCGTTTGAGTTCACCAAATTTTTTATGGGAAAGTAAGTCTGGGAAAGAACTTTAGCTCCAAAACCTGTGGAAGTGGTAGCAGAAAAGAAATTAAAACTTTTCTGCTAATGGAGAATGTAGGCCCAGAGAGATGATGAATAGCGAGTGCTGACAGAGCTGGCAAACTGCCGTGCAGAAGTGCTGCTGCAGCTGTGATGGATCTGAAGGAAAACCTGAAACTAGAGAGACAACTACTCCAGCATTCTTGGTTGTTCTGCGTGTCTCCTGCTTTGCAGGCACTGAAGGGAGCCATCCTCCTAACACCAAGCTACACAAGCCCTGAAAATCTTAAAAATCAAAAGCATACCAAAGCGGATGTCATTCTACTTAAGCAACATGTTGATTTCAAAGCCAGCGGTGTCAAAGTTAGTCCAGAACAGCCTCAGCTGCAAACGTTGTTTCTCAGATGGAAATAATATACAAATAGGCATAAGTCTGGAAATAAGGCATAAAAGGGAAAGCTGTAGTTAGGACCGTGCTGCTGGAGTTGGCACTGGGAGTAGTTTTCTGATGGGTGTGCCTGGAGTTGGAGTCTGTAGCCCTGAGAACAAGGCGCTCTGAAGCACTCACCATGCATTTGCCCTTACACGTAGTTGCGCTCAGTTTACACCACCTAGGCTAGGAATGGTAGGAAGTGAGAATACTTACCCCAGTCTCTTCAGAAATTACTTTCCCAGTGCAATATCCTCTTTTGAGCTTCTGCCTACCACTGAGCAGGAAGTTCTCTCATCAGTTACAATAACTCAGTACGATACCTGGGCTTTTTTTCTACAGACATCTTCTTAGTCAACAGGAAAGTAGGGGTGAGGGGGTAACGTAGAGGTAGGGCAAGATCCTCTGCTTTCTCAGTACTGGTGCCCAGTTCAGCAATAGTGGCTTCTTGGGTCCATAAACTGTCAGGTGTGTGTACGTGTCACAGTAACAGGGGATATTGGAGTCACAGTGCCCAGAAGGTTGTATTTCTGGGTGGGGTATTTTTTGACCGGGGTACGCCAAGCTGTGAGAATTATCTCCACCCTCCTTAATACCCCTTATGCCAACAAAACTTCTGAGGGCTCCTTGGCTTTGCTGATGAAAAAATCTGTTTGTTTACTTACATGATGGATTAAAGTGGGGGGATGTTGTCATACCTAACTAACAGCCCTCTCCAAGGTAATACAGGGACATTCTGTGCTTCTGACCCACCCCAGCCTTTACCCTACTGTATTAGTGACAACCGTTATCAGTGTGAATTTGTGCTAGCATCCCAGGTTCAGTTTTGGCAGTGACATAGATACAGATTTCACCCAGTTGCCCATGTCATAGGGTAGCAGTTTCTGAAGCGAGCCGTGTCCTACCTTTAAACCATCACTGTGCGTGAGACAGCACCTACAGCTGCACTGGGAGCGGTCATGGTGTAACTTAACCAAGAGCAAACCGATTTGGTTGGCACATACTGCATTGCCTGAGGAGCCTGGCTGGCATAACTACGTTGACGGGTGGTCTTCTAATCTCTCGTAACGCCTTGGAGCCAGACAGCTCTGGTTTGCTCTTTGCTAACAGATACTTCAACCAACTTATCCCATCTTGGGTAGCTGGTCAGGTCAGGCAGGGTGGTTAGGCCACTTTAAAGCACAACAGAGGTCATGCCAACAACTGGAGCCGCAAGGCTCTGTGTTTCTGCAGTTCTTATGCTCAGTTTCACCAGTGTTGACTAAAGAATTTTTAGCACTACGCAATCTTGATTCAGGAATATGCAAGCTATTTTGCAACGTGTTAGGTTTAAAGCAACAAATAAACAAATACAATAAATACAGTCTTGAAAGCTTTGATTCCAGTCTCAATAATTTCATGTCACCTCTCTGTCATTACTGAATAATCATGTTCACTGTTTCTCTGGCAGAAATACACTTAAACCTGCCAAAAAGCGGTAAGCCAAGCAATAATGTGCTATTTTCTTTCTCCTTCGAGAAAGAAACTACTTTTTCTGAGTTGTTTTCCAGAGAAATGGCATACCCTGCTCCAAGGTCCTTGTGTGCGCTCTGGAGAAAGCCTTTACTCTTGGCTGGTTGTGTTGTTAAGAGTACACACAGAGATGATATTCTGCCTGGAAGGATGAGGCCCAAAAGATCATTCAAAAGATGAAGGTCCAATTTATAAAACCAATAAGCCTATAATATCAAAAAGTAGGAGAACAGTCATGAAAGGAATTGCTTCTTGTTTTAAAATACTGACATTTTTGTGGTTTATGTGGGAGTTTCCAGATAGTATTTTTTAAACCAGTAAGCTAGACAGAGAAAAAACATGCCAAGCAGAATATAGGGTTATAACCAGAAGAAAAACATTCAAAAGGAAAAACCCAGTCCGGCAGTATTTCTACAGTGCAGATTTTCACCCTGTGGCTCATTAAACACTGGCACAAGTTTCCGAGAGGTTGTAGAGTGTACTTCCTTGGAGATACCCAAACTCGGCTGGACGTGGCTCTGAGCAACCCCATCTAGTTGGACCTGCTCTGAGCAGGAGCTGGACTAGACACCTCCAGAGATCTCTTCCAATGTATGTGATTCTGTGATTTTTTACAGAGCTGATCCTAGCCCCACTGATGCCTTTAGGACAACCTCCTCCCACATGTGTCTGCTGTTCAGTCTCTTTGGGTGGGATTCATTTCATGTCATGAGACATCTGGCCCCAGCAATGACTTTGGTTCCTTCAGCAGTCAGTATCAAGAAACAGGTATGTCCAGAAGCAGTTCAGTACATCTTTGTTATCTCCTGTTTTAGGATGGGATGCATCTGGACATGCCTGTCTCACTCCAGTGAGTTTATCAGAGGTCCGAACAAGTAGCTTAGGTGGGTCACTGAGCTTCAGACAGCTCCATTAGGTGAAACGAATCCCACCCTAGCAGGGCAAGTACCAGCAGCTCATGGTTCATGCACATTTTCAAAACGCTTTTTCATGCTGCTGTTGCCTTGTATCAAATATGTCTAATTTAGATAGAGAAATAAAGGAGCAGCTGCACGACTCAATCGCAAAATCTTCAGCTCATTTCAGGGAAGGAGAAACAACTACTATCAACATCTGATTATGCTGGTGGTGCCACCTGGTTTTGTTCCCTCTTAGAGGAAAGCCAGAAGATGCAGCTGTTAACAGCTGGAACACACACCTAAACCAAACCAAACCAAACCAATCATGGCGTTGTTAGCCCTGTGGGTCTGTAGGGCGGACTGGGTAGAAATGTCGGACCATTTTGGAAGGGCTCTGGTCTGACCAAATATGCAACTTCAGCAGGCTCAGATCATTTGTCTGCAGCTGAACACAGCGACATCTTTCAGTACTATTTTGAAGCATTGTCTTCTTTTGATTAACAGGATGCCTTTTCTGCTGTAACATGGTGCTTTTTTGCGCTTGTGATAGCCAAAACAAAAAACATACAGATGTCAAAATTCCTTCATTAAGCAGTCCAGCCTTTGTAATATAATCCTTTTTTTTTTTTTTTTTTTTTTTTTTTCAGAAAAAGGGTTTATAAATATAACCAACTCTAAGGAAGATTTTGAAATTGGTGAGGAAGAGTTTTGCTTCGAAGTTAACTTTACAGCATATCCACCAGTTAGATGCATGTGGCTGTTTTCCCAAAAAACCTTTCCATGTAAACAAAGTTACAGTGTGGATGGACGCAGGTACTTGAATCTTTTGGAATATTTTGATATAATAATTTTTCCTCTTTATATCTCATTTAGACTGCTTACTGTCCATGTTTTGTACTCTTTCTGTGTTTTTAAAATGTGAATGGGCCACGTGATGAAGCTGTGTTAAGAGAAGGCGCTCAAACATTATTTTGGCTTTCAACAGCAGATCATGTAGATAACTTCTAGAATCACTTTATTCTCCATGTTGTAATAAACCCTTTGGTAAGTTGTGCGTCTAGCAACCCTTTAGTTTATATGCATTTTGCCATTCCCTTCCTCTCTGTAATTTCTCAGTTACAGACCTCTTGCAGTTTTCATACTGGATCACAAGTTCTACGTGTTCCCCTTTTGTCATCCTGGTCTTGATGATGTACCCAGTGTCGTTCAAACTGCTCAAATCAAGTCCAGGGCCCCGTAGTTTCCCAGGCGGCTGTTAGATCTGTTCGACCCTGCCTGGGCCACGGAAACATACCGTTCTGCTCATTGCCCAGGTCATGTATTCTTCCACTGCTGCAAAACATGTTTTGAATAAACCTGTTAGTTATCTACCTTTTCTGTTATTTCCTACAATGAAGTTCTGGCATGAATCCTGTTTAAGGCTAATGTTTTCTCCATTCCCTACGCTTTCTAATTTCTTGATAACATTATCTAATTTCCTTCAGAGTTTCTTTCAAACTAGTCCCATGGCTTTCAAGGTAACAGCTCTTATTCACCTCAGTGAAAATAAAGCCAAGCTGCTCTTTTAAAGTTTTAGCTTTAAACCTAAGCAGGACCTGGGAAGGAGTTAATGTGGCTGATTTCTTCTCATGTTCTTAAAACCTCTCTTAGCATCTGCATAAAACTGTATCACAGCCTTGATGATTACACTTTTTATGATTTCTTTCCTTAGTATTTTGGTACACTCGATTTTATCTGCTAGCTTGTCAAGTCATCTTTGCAACAGATGGGCCTTTTCATCTGCATCGGGTGGCGTACTGGAGTCAGACCTTCACGAGGTTCAGAGAGGGCTCAGTTCAGATTAGTAAATTGTCATTTGGCAACGGCCACAGGAACTCTGTCCCTGCTGATAAAGTGAGGGCTGTCAGCAAACTTTGATCACGTTGGGTGGGTGTTGGTGACTAATCTGCAATGCCTGACACGGGCCAGGCAGAGCTGTTCTTTGTGGTCAAGACTGATTTTGGAAATGAGGTCTCGGGACGGCCATGAGCATTTGCTCATCCTTGTCCGACAGGTGCCTCCCTCCCGCTGACAATGCCGAGTTGATGTGCTCTGCAGCTGTCATGGACCTCTTCTCACTGCTTGTAAGAGCAGCAGTCAGTTTGGCTTGGATGATTGACAGCTGGTGAAAATTCAATCCAGATAAGAAGGTGCTAGGGACTGGGCCAACAACAACAGTTTTGAGAACTCTTGAAATAGCTTAGGTGACCCTCGTTAATCGGTAAGGTGCAGCTGCTGGTGGCCTGGGCTGTGTGAGTCACTTCAGACAGCTCTTGCAGCACCGAAGCGGCGGTTGCCGAGTCCTGATCACCACCTGCCGGAGAGGGGAAACTCCGGCCGCTGGCCCTGGAGCAGCATGGCCAGGCCTGGCTCAGCCGCCGCCAGCCCCGCACCGGCACCGGCCACGGCCACGGCCATGGCCAAGGCCATGGTCGCCTCAGCGCCCCGACCACCGCTGGAGCTTGGCCCGGAGGCTGCTTCAAACAGATATCTCCGCCATCTGTCTGACTGCACTGTTGATTAAATAATTCTTTTTTTTTTTTTTTAGTGGTCATTTTAGGTACTTATACTTTGCATTTATTTATCAACCTATTTATTTTATGGAAAAATATAATTGAGGGAAAATGCATTAATTTGGGGACTGTTTCATCTGACAAGTACATTCTTCTGTGCAAATGTCCCCCACAGCTATCCCGTTTCGGTTGAATACTAGCATGGGATAGACACATCTCACCTGAGGAAAAAGAGCAGGGGTAGATATTTCATTCAGTTTGAAGTCCCCAGAAGCAGCAAGGGGTAGGGAGGTCAGGAGATTCTGCCTGCAAGCTGTAGCAGTGCAGATTTCAATGGGATTTTAAAGCAGAAAGTTTCTTGAAACAAAACAAAAACGGTCATCACACATCTTAATGTACTGTGAGTTTAACTTTGCATATTTTAGCTGACTTCTGGGTAAACCAGTCTCCCAGCACTTCTACTTTATTCCTTTCATATCCTTTTTCATTTCCTATTTTTCTCTTTTTTGTTTTCTGCCATTTCCTTATCAAATTGTTCCTCCTGATTATAGATCATATTAAATTTTATTCATTATCTCTGTCCGCTTCTTTAGCTTTTAATTTCAAGTCCCAAGGATTCATCTCTCCTGTCACTGCCCTGACGTGTTTTCAGACATTCCGTCAGAATTCCCATTTTCTATTTGCTTTTGTTGTCTCTCTGTTTTAGCACACTGCTGATTTTCACTTCCCTCCTAAAAGCAAATGAGTTTTCATACACAGAAAGACCTCTGTTAAATTTATAATACTTATCTCACACCCCCTTATATTTCCAGGTATCAAAGACACTCTTTTAAAATTATTTTCTCATTATTTCATCAGGATTTAATCCTTCAGACCTAGGATTTCAAAAGCAACGAATGATTTGTAGTTTCTCCTGCCTTCAGTATCCGTTCTGAGGCAGCTTAAAAGGGGTGTGATTATAAAAAGTCCCTGAGTTCAGGGACATCTTTAAGGCCATTTCAGGTGAAGACATTCAAAAGTCAATAACCATATGGAGGTGGTATTGCCTTAGTCAGAAGGCAAAATTGCCAGTGGCTTCAATGAGAGTTTTCCTGGTTTTGAATTGCAAGGCGATACTTGTTTCCTTTGTATGTATCTTGCTTAATGAGAAATACCTTGGTTTTAGTTCTCTGGATTTCGAGCTCATTACTGCTTTCTCTTACTTTGCAAATTGCTGGTATGGGCTGTCTTTTTTTCTCTCTGCTTCAAACTCCCCGATGTGCTTGCTTGCCTTTACCGCTAACATTGAGTTGGAGCCTCCTACCCGGTTATCCTTGAGCAATCAGCCAAAACACCTGCCCCCCAAAATGCCAGCAACTAAACCTAGGAAGAGGTTTTCTTAAGTGCTCTTCTAATGCTGCTGAACTGCGATAGCTGCCATTTAAATCTGGCAATCGTCCCGACAACAATGACTTAGTCAAAAGGACAGAAACAGGACGCCATCTCTGTAAGATGATATAATCCTTTCTCCGTGCCTCATCCCACGTCCCACGAACCAGTGACTCAACAGGTCAGAGGTGCATGAATCTTTCAGCCTCTGCAGTCCTGCGTTGTTAGCGTCCGCCCAGGGACTTGTGAGAGCCCTCCCTCGCCATTTCCATTGTCACAAGCCGTTTCCTGCCTGGTCTGGGTCTTGGTTTGCTGCCATCGCTACAGGGGTTGGTAGAAGGCTGGCCTTCCTCCTGCAGAAATATCTTCATGGTCGGTGCTTTGTCTCATTGACAATGAACTTCTGATGATGATCTCATTTCCGAGTTTCATCAGATCCTTCCATCTGGAGAGGTTTATCTCATATGGTCCTACCTGTCCTTGTTATTTCCTAATACTGTTTGTCATATCACCTAGAAACTCCCATCAAAATCCTTTGGAGAGTAGAGAGTTTGATCCTTTGCTGGTCTTGTCTTAGCACCTGTGCTGGTGTATGTTATGTACCTTGTCTTCCAACGGGCTGGTAACAAAATCACAGCCTGGCAGCCCAGATGCACCCCAGGAACTATGAGGAAAATTGCAGAATGAAATCAATACTGCAGGAAAAAAAAATATCCTCTCATCAAGACTGTTACATTCTGGGGTTTATATTCTCCAAGCAAAAATAATTTTGTCTGGGTTCCTCATTAGAAGATGTTGAATTGTTTCAAATATATATAAATATGAGTCTTGACTACATTTTAAATCTTTTTCAAGTAGATCTTTTGTCCTTTTCCCTCCTTTTCTTTGCTCCACAGCATTTCGTCAAAGTTCTGCAACCATCAGCACCAGTCTGGGATATATGTATTTTATGCCGAAAATGATGACACGGCCGTGACAAAAAAATTCTCTCTGTACGTGAGAAGTAAGTGAGAGGACAATTCCTGTGAAGATTTGGCAAAGTCTGGGATTTTGCCACTGATACAAGTGCAGCTAATACGTTGCTTTTCCCTTGGTACTCCCCATTTCATTTACACAGATTCATTCCTAAAAATGGAGAAGCACAAGGCAAAAATGGGATTCACTTGACACTGCAATACACTACTAAAATCCAGGCACTGGGTCCGAGAAGGATGCCGGCTGCTTGTAGGTCATATTTCTTGCATTGGTCAGGGATGGAGAACAGAGGAAGGAGGAGGAAGTTATTAATTTTTTTCTCTTCCCTTTAGTCTGCCATAAACAGAGAGGACAGAATATGAGGAATTAGCGATATACTGAGAAAACGAATACTTCTTAAGAAAACCACAAAGCCTAGGAGCTCTGTAAAATACAGTGACTGTATTCTAACTCTACGGAGCCGGAATATACGTGACTGCTGTAGAGACCACATGAGATCCACAGTGAGAGGAAAGACTTATCCTCATGAGGTGTTAGCTTTCCATGGTGTGTTTATGTCTTTTTTTTTTTCCCTAACGGCATCTGCGAGTTTTAACGCAGTTATTCTGGAGACCCTCTGGTGTGTAACACGTATGTTAGGGCTGTGGTGCCCCATACGCCCCCAGTGCCCACAATTTGCACACACGCAGTCTTGCCTGATGCTCTCAGTTGTCTCAGTTCTGCCACGTGACTTCAGCATCTCACCCTTGTTCTAGGTCAGGGAGCGTTATTTATGGTGTATTATTTACACAGGGATCCTCTGTGCACGTTTTGTACGAGCCGGACACCCAAAACTGGGGTGTCAAGGGAGCCCTAGGGCCGAATGCTTGCTTCTTGCTTCAGATAAAGCAGAAGTCAAGACTTCTAATTTTGGCTCTGCCACTGTGTTGGTCTGGCTGCGCCTGTACAGAGAAGCGGCTGCTCCCCTTGCCCTGCCCACGCTGCCGTCCCACAGACCCGAGGCGCGAGGCTGGAGGAAGGAGGACCAGGGGCTGCACCCAGGTCTCACAGTGACATGCGAGTGGGTTATTTTGAAAACACAGGAGCAGATCTTGCTCTCGGCAGATGTAGCGTTGCCACATAAATGTGAAGGATTTGGTCCTGAAGTGCTGACAGAAATTGTCTTGTGTTATCTTGCTGCAGGAAAGCCTGAAATAACGATGCAGTTGTTGTTCAAGCAGATCTCCTGCGTCGCTGACAGTTACCCTGCCTCATCCTGGGTCTGGAGGAACTGTCCCAAACTGAACTCATCCATGTAAATCATTTTCCCTCTTTTTGATTCATTGCGAAGACCATATCTGAGCTGTCCTTGGTTAAATGAAGGCTGGCCTGTTAGAAACTGAGTGTAAAATGCATCTTCGACCATTTGTACAAGGGGACATGGGCCCACTCCAGGGGAACCGGATCACCAGAACTAGGGAAAGTTTATCATTTTTTTATTGGCATCAAATGAAGTCTATAAAGATCCGTATATCAGGCTCTTTACACTGGCTTTATACCAATAGGTAGTTAAAAAGTCTAATCTAAGTTTTTCTCTTGGTCTGTCAAACTTAGAGGGCATTTAGGGAATGAACTGGTTAATGTGGGCTTGATTAGTTGGTTAAGCTTTGCTTAATACGGCTGTTACAGGGACACGTTACCAAAGCCAGTAAAGTCAGTGAGAGTGTTTCCAGTAAAGTTAGTGAGAGTGTTTCCATTTCCTCTATTTATTTAGGGCAATGAGTCAGGCCCTATAATTTCAAGAGATGCTGAAACAGCTTGGAGCTGGTTTGTGAACTCTGCAGTTTTTATTTTAGATATGCCAAGGAACTAATAATCCCAAGGTGCAGAAGAGTACTGGGTCAAATTATCTTTTGGAAGATTGTGGATAAAGCTCTACGTATTTTAACTAGGTATAAAAAAAAAAAACTAGACCATTTTCTCATCCATACCTCTGAAAAGGCTTCCTAACTTCAGTCTGTGCAGAAGTGGAAGAGGAAAGAAAACATCCAGCTCATGAGTTTAAAATACTCCTTAAAACAGCTTTCTGGAAAGAAAATGCTGTGACATTTCTTTTCTTAGGAACTTCCACATGTAGAAGCTAGTACTATGTGTAGAGCTGAATAAATTTTATTTATTTACTTACTTCTCATGTATTTATGTGGACAGCAAATTAGGCAGTAAGCTGATGAATGACAGAAAAGCTGGAAGTCAAAATTCTCTCTATGTGGGCTTCCTTTCCCTTGAGTATAACATGCCGTCTTTCCACAAATCGGGTCTTACATAAGTCATTAATACAGGGTGGATGCTCTCCGCCTTGAGTGAGAGAAACTTCGCGGTTGAAAGCACATACCTTCAGGGAAAGGAGTTAGAACTTTTACTGTGGGCTCGTTTTGTAGTTACTGTTTTAGCGGCGGCTCCGTTGGAACCGCTCAGTGGTTTGAGTGTTTGAGGTAAAGGTGAACCCAGTGGGAATAGATGCGGTGCTGGGCGGGGGGTGTGTCGTGTCAGCTGTGAAACTGGTGGCGGTCCTGGAGGTGCGGAGTTGCAGGTGCCCTGCCGAGGCAGCGATGGTGAGGGGGAGAGAGCCCACTTCATCCCCTGCTGACCCTGCCATGCCCGTCACAAAAAAATAAGACTGGCGACTGCTCTGAAGCCTCACTCCAACAGGGACAAGTAAAAACCAAGCCCATCTATCCCTCCTTCCTTCCCTCCCTTCCAACACAGACGTAAGACATGTTTTGAAGCATCCCACCTTCTCCCCTGGAAAATGCCACTGTGAGCCACAGATCAAAACTGATCTGCTTTCTTTTTCAGCTGTACAGAAGAAATCACCGAGGGGATTCACAGCTTCTTGCCAGAGAGGAGATCCCTGGGGTCGTGGATTTCAAGCAGTACTTTAGATGTAAAGGAGACAGCAACAGCCTTCTCCGTGGAGTGCTGTGCAAACAATTCTGCTGGTTCAGCCTGCGAGAAGAGTTTCATTAACCTGTCAGGTACCATAAGCCAGTGTTTTAGCACAGGTTTTCTCAATTAAAGCTAGAACTTACGATATTTTTCATCTGGCTAAATGGCTGACTATGCGATGGCACCGCAGGTAAAACACAAGCGCTGGGTGTATACAGTGTGGGAAACAGTGGGTGAATGGGAGACGCATGTCTCTTTTTCTCTGGTCCCAAAGCGGGGGCCTCCCTCATTAAAATGAGCAGAAATTTCACACAAATAGGAAGCGCAGGATGGAGCCGTGGCAATGTTGGGGTCCGCTTTTTTATTTCACTTCAGTAATTCCTTCCTGAAACATGGAGGCATCAGCTCTGGGAAGAGCTGAAGCCACTTTGGTAGCTGGTGACAGATGTTGGCTCTTGTTCCTCTCCTGGAGGTCACTGTGGTGCTGCCAGAAACGCCGACGGGAGCTCTCCTCACCCCATGGAGGTCATTACATGCCCAAGGAAGAGCATGACTGAGCCAACAGACCCACTCAAGGGTCAGTCCCTGTCTGGAAAGCAGGAGTGAGTACTGAGGGAGAGACCTTCTTAAACTGCTGTAGGCAGGTGGCAGAAGGCTAAGCCCTGGTTTGGGAACCGCTGTGCAGTCTCCCTTCTCGTCAAGGGCATGAGAGATTCTTTCCTTGTTGAACAAGAAGGTCTATACGATTATTTGCCCATGCACTTTATACTTGTAATTCCATAGGGTGAAATACTTCAGTTACAGGGAACATGCTGTGGCATCTGGGAGGTGTTTTGAAGCACCCAGATCTTTGCAGTACAGAGATTTCCTTTGGCATGGATGAACAAGCTGTTTGGGGCTTCTGACTACAGCTGGCAGAAGCTGTGAGTACTGACAGAGTTTGAGCACTCATGTTGAAATTACAATAGAAAGTAAGCATAACACTTACGCTCTTAGAAACTACCAGAATATGAAGGTAGGTCTCCTGTAACACTCACCTGCACACCGGCACCTGATAGTATGGTCTTGACTTGTTAAGGGAGCTCCTGGCTGAGCAGCGGGGCCATGCTCCGAGCAGGCTGTGTGCCATCCACCCGCTGCTAATTGGTGCTTCGGCACCTGGCGTACATCGCTTGGGGGAAGGCACAGGGAGAGAGGGGGGAGGTGCGATGAGGAGTTGATTATTCCTGTTGGTGCTCACAAAGTTCAATCCATGGATCACACCAACACCTCTGTTCACTTAGATTTATTAATTGGTGTAGCCTTTTTTTTGGAATTAAAACAGACGTCAGAATTGCCCAGGACTTAACACCTCCTGCCCAGCTCCTTGCTTTGCACGAGGCTCCATCTCATTCCCCGTGCAAAGGAGGCTCAGGTGTGAGAGGACAGCCAGCTGGCAGAACTGACCGACCCACCACGGGTTCTCCTTGCCCCTTTAGCTGTACGCACAAGCTCCGATTCAATGGGAAGTAATATGTGTCTCTTAAAGCTGCAGGAGCTGTTTCTTCCCCCCCGGCCAATGCTGCAGTCTACGTCGCTGTTGGATTTTTCCTCCTATTGATCGCTTTTTTGTTTGTATTCATTTTTCCTAAGTACAAAAAGGTAAAAGCAAACATAAGTACCTACCCCTTCTTCTTTTGTTCTTACCAGGCTGTTTCATCTTCTCTAAGACTAATTCCACTGGTTTTTTTCTTCCAAAGCAATTTAGATACGAGAGCCAGTTGCAAATGATACAGATGATAGGCCCGTCGGATAACGAGTACATCTACATCGACTTCAGAGAATTCGAATATGATCTCAAATGGGAATTTCCCAGGGAAAATCTGGAATTTGGTGAGCAGTCTGTAAGGCAAACACCAGTGCTGGAGTAGCAGCCTGTGCTGTACCAGCTGCGAATAATATTGGCATATTGTGTCTTGTAGGACAGGTCCTCGGTTCTGGGGCTTTTGGGAGAGTGGTGAATGCGACAGCTTATGGAATTAGCAATGCAGGAGATTCAGTCCAGGTCGCAGTCAAAATGCTAAAAGGTACGATAAATTCTGGGTGCCTTTCACAAGCGGTGATGTATTCTACCCGCTCCAAAGCAGAAGCGGTGTTGGAAATCCCTTTATATACAAACTTTTAGCAGTTACACCTCACAAATACTTGGTTTCAAAATCCTTTCGAAATGCTTTCAAAATCCTGTTTCAGTTTGGAAAGGTATTGCTGAAGTGCCTTCTTCCTGCAGCATGTCGTATTTTGTCCTACGCACCAGAGGTCTGCGTTGTGTGGGGAAGGATGGAGCCGCTCTGCTCCAAAGAGGATGAATGCAAATTCGTAGTCCAAATTAGCCTGCTGGTCACATTGGTGACTGTGTGGACTTTGGTGTAATGTCCCTTTTTTTTGTAGTGCTGTCTAGCTGTTGCACTCCCTTCGCCTCACGTGTCTGAGCTAGCTTGTTTGCAAAACTTCCACTGCATCTTCCTGTAGTCTTTTCTTCTTGATGACTCAAAGCGATTTCTTTCCATCCCTCCTTATGGGTCAGGCTTCTGAAACCTCTAATACTCCTTGCTGCTTTGCTCTGGCCTCTCTCCAAACTGTCT
Source organism: Sagittarius serpentarius (assembly GCA_034782735.1). Lineage (NCBI taxonomy): Eukaryota > Metazoa > Chordata > Aves > Accipitriformes > Sagittariidae > Sagittarius > Sagittarius serpentarius. Next base: position 5,355,178 of record JAVKLA010000026.1, read on the forward strand.
CGACCCCTCACAAAAGCAGTGTCCAGGAGCAAGCCTCCCTGGCAGCAAGCAGAGGAGGAGGGCTGCCTCACTGGGTCCCAAGTACCACAACCTTGTTCACAGGATTATAGAATCATTTAGGTTGGAAAAGACCCTTAAGACCATCGAGCCCAACCACTAACCTAGCACTGCCAAGCCCACCACTAAACCTTGTCCCTAAGCACCACATCTACACGCCTTTTAAATCCCTCCAGGGACGGTGACTCCAGCACTTCCCTGGGCAGCCTGTTCCAGCGCTTGACAACCCTTTCGGCAAAGAAATTTTTCCTCATATCCAATTTAAACCTCCCCGGCGCAACTTGAGGCCGTTTCTTCTCGTCCTATCACTCGTTACTTGGGAGGAGAGACCAACCCCCACCTCACCCACCTGTTGATATGTAACGGGGAGAGCTTCACGTCGGCGGCAGCACCAGCACCCTGCTCACCTGTTTGCCCGCACAGTCCCTTCCTGCCAGCACTGCTGTCCAGCAATTCATCCCCTATCTGCACATGTGCATCAGCTTTATGCTTCCTTGGTCCACTCCTTTGCAGTTGTCTTTACAGAAGTTCAACTTGATCGTTTAGGTTCACGTCCCCGGTTCACTGAGATCATGAGGACCAAATGCTTGCTGAAAAACGAGCTTACAGCTACTACTGAAACACAGCGTGGCCTTCTTAGCTGTTGGACTGCAACCGAATGCATGCCATATGGCTGTTAAGACATATTTTTCTCTTAGCATTTCTCTCCAACAGGGCTGACTGACATTTTTTCTGTGCTTGTGAACACCTTAATACACTGCTGTCATTCCTTGCCAGCCCAGGAATGACAAATATTAACATTTTATGACTGCTTTCCCAAGCATTCAAACGATCCACGCTCATACACACATTTACTTTCCAGCTTTGGTTAAATCTTTTTATACTGTACAACGATTTTTAGGATGTTCCCAAATGTACTGTCAGTCCGATGAGTTTGAAATTAAGACTTGCATGTGACAAAGCATCACAAACATTTACGTTTTTATTTCTTTGCTGGAGATTTCCAAATCTGTGTTATTACTTTCACAGAAAAACCTGATGCTTCAGAAAAAGATGCCCTAATGTCTGAGCTGAAAATGATGACTCACATCGGAAGCCATGAAAATATTGTGAACCTACTAGGAGCTTGTACTGTGTCAGGTAACTTGCAATTATGGGAAGGTACCAATTAAAACCTCCAGACTCACAAGCACTCCTGAACAGAAAAGAACTATCAAAAGCTGATGATTGAAAGCAGTATTAAAAACATCCCAGCCATTATTAACCACCTATTCCTCAGGCTGCTGATTCTCTCTTCACCCCTGAATCCTGTCTTTGCCCAACCAATTTTGCTGTTCTGTGCTGGCCCAAAATAAGATGAACCTAAAGCAAAGTTAAGGCCATGCACGTTTACAGAAATGGGTCCTTTCTAATTGTACTTGCATGAAGGGATACAACAGCCCTTCTACAGAAGAGGTTTTCCTGTGACAGTGGCGGTGGCACTGATCCGGGCCAGTTTATTAAGTTAGAAGGAAAAACGTATCTGGTGTAAGGTACTTTTGTATCCACATGATTATGTTCAAATAAGAAATTATAATATTTTTTTTTAAATCATGTGTCTCACCAAACAGTGAAGTTGTAGAAAGAAAGGGGAAAATAGCTAAAAGCTAGACAGGAAAGAAAAGAAACTGGAAAAAGCAGGGGCAGGCAGGAGGAACACTCAAAGAAAGAAGAGGGAAGAAGCGAATAATGAAAAGAGAGACAACTTTTCAAAGGATTCAATGCAAAAATAAACTGAAGATGGAAAGAACTAAGCAAAGATGGACTAAGATGAAAGTGGCAAGATATTATCACTAATTAATTATTGTGTAACTCATGTTATCATTGAGGCAACATACACGGATATTCTTGTCCCAAGAACTCCTTCTCTGGCCAGTCCAGCAGTGAACAGGAGCAGATGAAGACAGGCTAAAGAACAGATCCCCTTGGGGAAAGGGCAGGGTTTTACCCAGTGTTTGTCCATATCATGAATTATAACATCTGCCAGTGAAAAACCTGAGCGATTTTCTGCCACGGATATTTATTAAGTCAGAAAGACGAAAGAGAACAGTTAACTCTTGTTTCCCCAGTTTGCATCAACGGCAATACTATCATGCAAAGACATTTAAGGCATAAGAGGAAAGCAGAGAAGTAGACTGTTGGTGGAGGCTTTAGCTGATTTGAAACTATAGAGGCTGCCACTGCCTTCTGGAAAATTCAGCAACATGTGATGGTGTAGGCAGGAGAGCTGCAGGGAAGACCTGCTTACTCTGGCAGGGTAGGGCAGGAACACTTCCAGCCTTATCCAAGTCTTGCGTTCAGAAGCATTTACATGGGTCTCAAGACTTTCACATCCATCCTCGGAGAGACTTTACAGGCTTTTTCCAGTGTGCCCTACCTTGCTTGACAGGGACCTTCTGGCAGAAATGTCCACAAATTCGTAGTCAGTCTTTCTGAGACAGAAGTGGTGATGCCAGAGTGAGACTTCGCAGGGGTGATGCATGACCACTCTGAGCTCCTGGGCCATTCGTTCTGTTCCTCCTGGCTTGTCATGGCTTTTCTCCGAGCCCACCTGGGTCGGGACCTGGAAGTATTTTTCCTTTCTTAAGCAAGTGGCCTGACCAGTGCTCAGACACATCCCCTTGAGAGGTCTTTCCCGCCTATAGGTCCTCTCAGCAAGGACACTTGGGTTTCAGGTGGCCGTCATGAAATAAAAAAGGGTATTTCTAAAGCACGAAGATAGTGCAGATAAATGAAAGGGCTTAGGTCCAAGGGTACCAATTCACACCATTCAGATAATTAGCAGAGGTCATCTTTTGCTTGAACCATGTATGGTTTAGACAATATGTTGCACCTTTGTAGCCCGTGCTGTCCTCCCCAGTGCCATCGGTATGGGGGAGGATCTTTGTGCCTTCATAGGGATTTGCAGTCCGCCTTGGGAGACACACCACAGGCAAGACTCAGCTACACAGACTTTCCAAAGGAACATTACAGTCAATAATTACAGGCAGTAAACGTTACCTGCCCATCCGTACAGGTTGTCTACCCAGGGAGGGAAGATGCTTGGAACATTTAATACAGATTAGTCCTGGGAGAAGCTGAGGCATCATCAGGGCTTTAATGGGGAGACTGCTATAGGTAGCAGGAAGCATTTACATTTCCAACTATTTCAGGACCAATCTACTTGATATTTGAATACTGTTGCTATGGTGACCTTCTGAACTACTTAAGGAGCAAGAGAGAAAAGTTTCACTGGACGCTGACGGATATTTTTAAACAGCACAACTTCAGCTTTTACCACAATATCCATTTGGACCAAAATTCCAGGTAAAGCGTTCGGCAACAGTTTAATACTTTACAAAGCTACAGTCTCTTTTTAAGCTGCATTCTCAGTGGTGCTGAAAACTGGTGAAATTACTGAATTCTTGACAATGTGCCTTCACGTACTTTAATAAGCAATGCCTTGGGAGGAACCGAGATTTGATTCTCCTTCTGATGTTCTTCTCACTGGACTGCGAAAGGCAAGCAATCTCTTGTTTGTCTTTCCAGTTTTGAGAAGACTCATGTCTGTGCCCAGATTTTTAATAGCAAGAACCGATCATGCTTTTTCACTGCAAAACAGTTTCTGTGTGGAATATTATGTGATACACTGTGTGTAACCTTTGAAAATGTGTCATCCACTCTAGGAAGGGAACTCACCTGAAGTACGGTGTGAATATGACTCTATGCAGAGAGGATGAATTTGAAATCACACAAAGAAGTCAAAACACAAATGTGACATCTGGATCAAATGGGGTTGTGCTGAATGCTGAGGAAGGTAAGAAATGCATTGCTTTTATCTCTAGTAATTCTGTTAGTGTTGTATTTATTATATTATTGACCTAACCAGACGAGATTCAGTGACACAGGTGGCCCCTTTCTATCATATGTCTCTGTTCCCTCCTGGCAGAACTTTTGCTGGAGAAGGATTCAACAATGCTTAAGACCTAGAGGCTTGTGTTTCTGGTCATGCTATACATAGTATTTGAGTATGAAAATACCCTTTCCTTTATTTTGTGCCTGAGCAAAGGATGCAAAAGAAGGATGCTCTTTGTGCTGTTGTTCTTGGTAGGAGCACGTGAGAATCCTTATGACAGTCAGTAGAATTGATCAGACAGTGAGGAAGCCCATGGAAAACTCACACTCCTGGTTATTTTTTGCAGATAAAATTAAGCATGCAAGCAGACACATGGGTGAAGAAGAGGATTTTAATGTGCTCACTTTTGAAGACCTTCTTTGCTTCTCTTATCAAGTTGCCAAAGGAATGGAGTTTCTTGAGTCCAAATCGGTATGGTGAAGGGTAACAAACTGCTTAGATAGAAAAGACAGCAAAAATACATCTGTCTATAAAAGGCAGACTGAGGAACAGGGTCACACAGTGGCAAGCTTTAACTATACCACCTTCCCCAGCTTTATGGCGAAGACTGGGCTGCAATATTAGACATGGCCCTCAGTAAGAAGAAGTGGCTGCACACTTCTGCCTGCTCTGGCCCTGTCCCTTGCCACGAGCAGCTGGGGACTGTCCAGCTTGTTCGTTCTCCGAACTGCTGAAGTGGAAAGAGGCAGCAATTCAGAGAGCTCTATGCGAGACAAGGGAATTATCTCCTTCTGCTACCAGATGCTGCAGAGCATTAACCTTTCCTTTCCTTCTAAGTGCATTCACAGAGACCTCGCTGCCCGGAATATACTAGTGACCCATGGAAAAGTGGTGAAAATATGTGACTTTGGCCTTGCCAGAGATGTAGAGAACAACTCCAACTACATTGTCAGGGGCAATGTAAGTTCCTGAGTGCTCTCTATTTTGCATACCATTGTAGGAATGATAAGGAACCAAGAAAGTGAAGCTTTTCATTTTCAAATTCCGTGTTAGTTTTATAGCTATCTGAACAGAAAGTGCAGTGCAGAAATCTCACTTTTTCCTGCCCTTGGCCAGTTCGGATTCTTAGCTTATAATTAACCTAATCAAGCTAGTACTGTAAATGAGATGGTACCCATGTCCTTTCTAAAGCACACTGAAATCCGTCGATGGAAAGTGCCGGGGATTGCCTACTGTTATGGACAGTAATAGCATAGGGACGATAGCATATGTGCGGGGTACGCCAGATCCTCTGGCTAAATGAAGAAGTACAGAGTGGACATCTTCATCTGAGCGATTCACTCTGAAAGTCACAGGAGGAAAGGTGGCTCTTCCAGGGCTGAGCTCATCTCCACCTTAAATAGTCGTTGACAATGGATGAGGTGAACTGGCTCCTTAGAAGTGCCTAGTTCTCTCTTTAAGGGAAATTTAAAGGGGCTACTAAGACAGGCCCACCTTTTCACACAGCAAACACGAACTGACCCTGCTCAAGCAGTGAGAACTACAGTCAGTCATCTAAAAAGCCTGTGTGACAGCATGACCTGGCCTCCTTTCCCCCTGTCTGTACAGGCTCGCTTACCAGTTAAGTGGATGGCTCCTGAAAGCTTATTTGAGAGGACGTACACAATGAAGAGTGATGTCTGGTCTTATGGAATATTACTGTGGGAAATATTCTCTTTGGGTATGTTCTATAATGCAACAAAAGAGTGCTGCTTGGTTTTGGCAACTTCTGAATTAACAGGTATTCTCCAATATTTTCCGTAGGTATAAATCCCTACCCTGGTATTCAGGTTGATACAAACTTCTACAAATTAATACAAAGTGGATTTAAAATGGACCGACCATATTATGCTACAAAAGATGTGTAAGTGTATTTTCTGAGTGATGGACAGCATGGGAATTTATATTCACTAGGTCACTGTTTGTATGACCTTTTATTTATTGTGCGCTGTACTTTGCTCATAAAAATCACAAAAGGTGAGATCTTCCTCTAACACCGAAAAAGGCTGCTAGATCCTAAAGCAGAAGTGATCAACACTAAAGGTTATGTGTGTTTGAAAGGATTAATTTGGTATCTTCATTTAATTGTACCTGCCTTTGCCAGGGAACTTCTTGTTCTCAGATCACAGACTTTTTTTTCTTTTCTTTTTTCTTTTTTTTTTTTTTTTGCAAAAGCTGTCATACCACGTTCGTTTTGGATATTAACTAAATCTTTGGTGACTTTTTTCTAAACTTTTTTTTTTTTAATTGAGCTTTAGCATGTTTGATTCAGTTCCAGGAGGCTAGGGATCCTCTTAGAGAAAAACCCTGCTAAGGAAGAGTTGGCAGGAGCTATGCCTGTGCTCTCGGCATGTGGTTTTCAGCCTGTGCCTCTGTGCCTGGGGGGACTCTGCCTAGAGGCGGACCCCAGGGGACAAGAGAAGAGAAGGTGGTGGGGAGCTACGAGATCTGGAGCGTGGAGGAAAGGGGAGGACTTTGGGTTGTCTGAGCTCTTCTGGCAGACATTTCGCAGATGGTCTAGGGACTCAGTGCCTTGCTATGACACTACACTGTTCTCATCCTCTCCATGTAAAGACTGTAATGGCATTAAAGGTACAGATGAATCTGACAGATTGACCCATGAAAGATTGCTGTGGGGCTTATGAATGTCAGGGAACCTATTGACCTAGTAAGTTTGCAAGGGACATTAGCAGATAGGCGCTGCACTGGTCCCTGATGAAACTGCAAAATCTCTCAGGTGGCATTTAAACTTCAGAAAGGTTTTTGTGATGTCAAATTACATAAAAAGACGTGCTGTGAAAAGTGACCTCAAGACTACAGAGTCCACAAGGAGCAGGTTCAGCCCCAGAGACAGACAGGAGTTGTCTTCCTGCCATTTTCTGTATGGAAGCTGGAAAACAACGTTAGCATGCCAGTACGGGCCAGCCAGGGTAAAATCCTGGCCCCAGTCCTATGAGGAGGATTTTACTAAGGAGTCTGGTAAAGCCATGTTCTTCATTTCACCCTTTGTCCTTATCCTTCTGTATCTTTTCCTCTGATGCAACACGCTAAATCTGGCCTCTTTTTATAAAATCATTCCAGTGATTCCCATCCAAACTCTGCACTTCCACGTAGTCGCTTACAGAGTCAAACAGCTAACATGTTTTCTGTACCACCTCTTTGCTCCTGCAGCTATCGCGTGATGCAGTCCTGTTGGGCCCTTGACTCTAGAAAAAGACCCTCTTTTTCTCGGCTGGTGTCCTCTCTTGCCTGTCAGCTGGCTGAGGCAGAAGGAGCAGTAAGTAAACACAGAAAGAAGGGAAACATTGGGGGTTTGTGTGTGTGTGTGTGTGTGTGTGTGTGTGTGTGTGTGTGTAGCCCCATAGATCACAGTGAGCTGAGAAATAGTTTTCTGGTTTCTATTCAAGTGCACCACTGCATTATGGATACATAGCCCATGGATCTATCTAAGAGTTTGGGGATTTTTTTCTGCCATCAGAAGGAATCTTGACCTCCCTGATGAGGATTTCTTTCCTCCCACCGCCTGCACTGGGACTCTGGAAGGCCGAAATCTCTCAGCCTGGGCTATGGGAATGTGCTTCCCTCATGCAGGAGCCGGTGCAGTTGGCTTTGGTGATGCTGATAGCTGCCACGGGAGGGGAGCTGAGCCTGGGCCACCTACCAGGGGTCTCACGGGGGGCCACCGCAAGTGTGTGCTGCCACGTCCTCACAGACGGAGGGCCCTATGCCATTCTCAAAGGTCAAGATAATAAACGGGATCCGAGGAAGTCGTATTCCATCCTTACCAGACTGTGGTCTCTTCCTCAGGGAGGATAAGCAACTCCTTTCTAAACTACTGATTCCTGCCTGCGTATCCACTCTGGCCTAGGCACGCTATTTCCCCGTGCAGTGTCCTTGCGAACATTTTGGGGTGCGGGGAGCTATGAATGACTCTTGCCTTTGCCGCCTTGAGCCTCTCTGCAGGCTGTTAGCCTGGCAGAAGCTGCCGGACGTAGAAGCAAACTAATGAGCAACTTCAAAGCACTGTACCTAGAAAAAAAAATCCTCCTTTGCAGTCCAGTGCCCTTCCTCAACCCAGCTCTTTTTGGCTGGATAAGACCCATCTCGCTTAGGCAGTTGTCTGGACTTCCCTCTGGAGACAGTGGGAAGTAAACGGGCAGCTACGAGAGTGATTCTCCCTCAAGAGGAGGTGCGCTCTACCTTTCGAGTGCCTGCTTCGCAGGGAGAGAAGCAGTTTTCCAAGTACAATAAGTGACAACAGAAGATATCTTTTCTTTCCTCTTCCCAATTCTAGGTTTACCAGAATATGAAGAAAAATGTTTCTACACACAATTTCAGCATCAAAACTAAACCATGTGGAAGCAGGGATGAGGAGTCTCTGCTACCCCCGACTGTGCTCCAGCATGAAGACTCTCAGGTTGAAAAATAATCTGGGTTCTGAATTTGATCTCAGTATTTTCATAAAATCTGTGTAGCATAAATGTTTTATACAACCACTAAGAGAAGAAAATGTTAACTGCTGCTCTAGCCGCATTTCTTATGGGCCAGTCCGTATTTGTGTTACTTTGAGGAGAAGACACCATTAATTTCTTTGAATTTGTCAAACACATCTATTGCAAGACAGAAGCAATGGTCTTTTCTCTGTCTCTCTGCAACTGGGTATCTCTTTTCCTCGTTTTATGTGAATAGTGTCTAATCAATGCATTGAATTCAGACTGTTCTTGCCATATTGCAAGCAAACACAAGAAAATCCGTGATTTTTAGTCAATGTTTACAGGGACGGGCTATCATCTGAAGAGCACTGGTGTGATTTCCAGAAGTGCTGCTCACATCTTCATCTCCAGATCTCAGTGAGTGCTGGAAAAAAAGGCTGTTGGAGTAGCCAGCTTGAGATGCCCAAATTTTAAAGTATCAGCCTTGTTTTACAAGGAACTATAAATCTGAGTGTGTATAGCTCTCTTACCCTGAACACCTCAATTGCTGTGAAGTTCCCGACAGGTGTCCAGTTCAGGTGAGTTCATTTCATTGAGCTTCAGGTACTCAGGTGGTCTCTAGTCATCCAGGCTACATTCTGGACCTGCTGCTGAGAGCTAGGCACTTATAGTGAGTGGTTCCTTTCTACCTAAAATAAGCACCTAAAACAAGAAGGAGGAGCAGTATTTGGAGATGACCTTCTGCCTCTCTGGTCTAGAAAATCCAGATGGCAGTCTCCAACGACTGAGTTACAGCTAATTCCATTATTTGGCCTTTGTGTGTTTTAATATCAAATAAAAAATGTTTAATTTTAAAAGAATTATCTTCTTTAGCAATTTAGGAGTGTAATATCCTCACTGCCAATTCCCAGAAGTTAGCCTGGGTGTATGCACCCTGCTGCAATATAATGAGAGCGCGTCTCTTTAACTCTCTCCCAGACTCCCAGGACAATAGCCAGCGGCTTGATGGGGTTTTGATACAGATAAAAAGACATGTTATTTTCATGATGAGGTTTGGGGATTTGTAAATACGGCTTTCATAATGACTAACGGGATACATTTGTCTATATCGCAGCAAATCGAGACAAGAATATATCAGTTAATAGTTTTCTTCTCTTTTACGCTTTACAAGATGCTAACTGCAGTTAGGATTTCCGGTGGCGAGTGTTATAAATGAATAACTGTTTGGATAGAATATGCTATCACATAAATTGAGTTGCTCTTTACTAACATTGACTGAAAATAATTAATGTTGTAATACAGCGATTAGGATTTGTGTATTTTTGTTAACATGGCTGAATCACCGATTTTTTAAAGAGATATAAACTGCTGAAGAATAATTTGGAGATACAAAGATAGAAATAAAACCTTGACATTGCACTTTCTGGAAAACGCATATGACTTTTAACACGCTAACACGATTTCAAAGTGTTCAGCAAGGAGAGGTCACTGTTCGGCACCGTTAAGACACAGCCTGCGCCAGCTGGAGAGTGAGAGTTGAGCGTCTTGCACAGACAGGAGTTTTCAGCCCTCAGAGCGAGAGGAGCTTAATGCTGAACTGGTTGCATCCAAGCCTAGCTGGCCCTGGAAGCTACGCAGATGTGAACTTGGCTCATAGAGGAGCAGATGGGAATCCCATGTGCTTTAAAACAGGCCTGGGAGTTGTGTCAAATGTTCTTCCACGAGGTTAAAAAAGGAGTGGGCAGACATCATCTGGCCCCATCATCGCTGCTGAGCTGAGACTCGGGAACAGAGAGGCAAAGGGAGAACCTTGGAGCTAACGAAAACTCCTCGTGACGCACCCGCGAAATGCAGCTCAGGCAACACAGCACCCTCTGAGGAAGTACGGTCAGGGGAGAGACCCTCCTGTAAGGGCTGGACACATCCAGCGTTGTGCGTCTGCTTCTCCACACAGCAGAGAGGGTTGGAACAAAGCTACAGGAGGTACCCAGTGAAAAACAGTATCTTTCAGGAGCACAATTCCTTTCCAGGATGCTTCCAACACAACTTAGCGAAGTGCTGGTCCATTCCTGAGGTTTGTGCAGAGCCACAGCCAGTGCTCTCTAAGGAGCGGTTCCATGATTCTTGAAGGCAAATGCCCACATTTCTCTTGTCAGGATCCAGGCCCCTAACCTGTGCCGCCAGGAGCAGCTTCTCTGGAGAAAGCGCAAAATTCCACCCCACCCCCCCCCACCCCCCGTAGCGAATGGTGAGGGTTAAGCTTGTTTGAAGACCTCCGGCGGAGATGCCATTCGTCTAAGCTAGATGCATTAAGTTAGGCAGAGACTGACAAAGATTCGGTAACCGTTAAGCCGCGAAGAAGAGGAACAGAAAGGGGCTGAGGCCACTTAAAATTGCGGAGCGGCGAAGGACACCCCCGCTCTCCTTGCCAGCAACAACAGAAAGAAAGACCAAGAAAGAAACCTCTGGCGAGACGGAACGACAAGACGCGTTGAGGAATCGGCCTTAATTCTCCTTCCCCTCTTCCCTGCCGAAGCACACCTCGGAGCCGGCGGCCCGCTCCCGGGGGCACCTCCCGGCGGGATGTCCCCCTCCCGCCGCCGGTGCCCGTCCCGCCGCCGCGGCCGGCACTAGGTGGAGCCCGGCCACCGGCCAGCGCGGAGCCCGCCCCCGCCCCCGGTCCCTGGTCCCCGGGCGGTGGAACGGGGAGGAGGCGCCGGGCTGGTCCTTAGCAGAAGGGCCCGGGTCAGCCGCGGTGCCTGGGCCAGAGGTCCGGGAGCCGCGGGGAGCAGGGCCGGGGATGGTGGTGCCGGACGAAGGGAATCCACAGCCCAAACCTGGTAGCACTGACGGGATGAGCCAGGTACCGGCGAGAAGCAGGCAGCCCCCGCCCGCAGCGCGCTGGCCCGGACAGCCGGGCCCCTGCCTCACAGGCAGCAGGCACCGGAAAAAAAATACAGAGACCCTCCTCTGTACGGTTCAAGAGAAACTGGAGGTGCTTCTCCAATGCGTCTGGCCCTCGGGTTTAGGGTACCTGGGATGGGCTCTCTGAGGTCCCTCTGGGAGAAGCTGGGGCTAATCGTGTGTTGAACCAGAAGAGGAGAGCGGGAGTGACCCCGTCGCGCAGGCCGGCAGTGGCTTTCCGTCCACATGTTCGTGGAGGGACCCGTGAAAGGGGATGAAGAAATCCAAGGTCATATTTGCTACAGAGCTATTTGCAGATAGGTTCTATTTTAGGAGGCCATGCTTCCGCTGGAAAATATTGTGGGGGTGCAGACATCAAAGCAGGCTGAAGATGACTGGATTAGGGCATTCCCCAAGCAGCTGGGCACACCAGATCTCAGCCCCCTTCTCCCAGACACGGAACTAGATGAAGTAGCCGGTGGCACAGGGCTCCCTCTTCCCCGCTAAATGCACTTCTGCGCTGGTGAGCTGCCGCCTCCTTCCCTCCTCCATCAGTGACTAATTCATTAGGCCATGCGAAGTAAGCCACCTTTAAAAAGAGGCACAAAAAGACCCACCTGGACCCGTGGTTGAGACCACAAATCACTTCAGAAAGACGTGGGACATCAGGCCAGCTCCTCCTCACCATGGGTGAGCATCTCAAGCTGTGCTGTGGTGGGGATGGAGTCCCTTCCAGCCCGGCTCTCCGAGACCTGGGCTGCATTCATGCTTCCTGATGTGCTTCCTGTGGGTGGGATAAAACAGAGGGGCTGCTCGGATCAGGGATCCTGCCTTACAGGTCGCTGCTGCATTAAAATGTAGGGGTTTAAGGCTGTGCTGGAAAACTGGTAGAGCAACACTCCTAGCAGAAGTGTAGGTGCCTTGGGGTACAGTCCGGATCAGGTCTCAGCTGAGAAGGGATTTTGAAGGCCTGTGTTCTGGAGAGAGGTGGAAAAGTGGTGGTGCTCCTGTGGCCACCTCCACAGCAGCACATGAAGACTGGGGTGGGATCAGTTCATTTAGATACTCCTTGGTTGGGGTGAAAACCCGTGGGAGATCCCGGCAGTGACCCAGTCCTCCCGCCACATGCTACCTACACCTACCTGTGATCCTCCGCACCACAGCTGAGCTTTGGCACTGTGTGCCCAGAGGTGCCTCTTCCCAGCTGCACGAGGGTTCCCCTCCCTCCGTGCCCTGTGCCGTGGGGACATCACTGTCTTCCAGCTGAAGAAAGCCCAGAAGTTACTTCTAATGACAGCCCTCCACTCCCACCAGTGCCGTGACATCCCCATCCTCAGAAAAGGGTTGGAGGCTTCAGATCCTAAAAAGAAGGAGGTGCCTAGCTCTACTTTCCACCACATTTCTCCTGGGGTAGTGACTACCTACCTGATGTGGACGGGGATCTCCTTGGGAAAGCCTCCTCTGCCTGGGGGTGTCCTGGGTGCAGAAGGGCTGTGGAGCTGAACCGAGGCAGAGCCGGGACGGGTCCCAAGGAGCTGAGCCACAAAGGCAGTGGCCAGAGGATGGCAGTGTGGGCCACGGCCTGGCCCTGACATCTGGGCCACTCCTTTTGGGGCCTCTTTTCAGACCAGAAGAAAATGGGGTAAGACTCCTCTTCCCTCCCAGGAGCTAGAAGAAGACAGCTGGGAGCAAGTGGGAGGCAGTGGAGAGCAGTCAGGCACCAGTTTCTCCTTGGAGCCAAAAGGACTGAGGTTTGGTTTGTTTTGGAGGGAACGTGTTTGCCTGTGGAGGAAGAGGAGTGTTCTCCTGCCCTCTTACAGCCCCAGAATAAAGAAAAGTCCCATACCGGAGCCTGAACCTGCTCCCCGCCAGGCCAAGGAAGCGCTTGGCGCCTGCCTGCCTTGGACTCCCACATTGCCTAGCATGAAATATTATCCACAAAACACCACGGCCCTGCAGGGATGTGTACAGTTACGGCCTTTGGAACCTTCGGCCTCGCAAACAACAAACCATCTACGTGGGCCAGAGTCCCCCTGTGCCTCTGCTGACTGAACAGGTTTGCTGGATTGGGCCTGCCGTGAAACGCAGGCTGAGGGAGACCGTGGTCTGGGGCAGCCACCCCGTAGAGTCTCGCCACGGAAGGCGCTGGAGGGGGGGATAAATCGGCAGGACTGGCCCTGCCGAGACGTGTGGGAGGACACGGCCACGGGGCGTGCATCACCTCCCTGCCAAGGCTACATTTCAAAGCTGGGAGATGTAGGAAATGAATCAGCGAGGAAGGCAATGAGGACACCGGCCTTTATATTGCCCCCGGGGCGGGGGTGGGGGTGGGGGGGGTAGCCCGGGGGCTCGCTGGTGGCAAATGTGTGCAAACCATTTTGCAGCTGGAATTTGGTGTTTTGCTCGGCGTGGGAGTCAACACGTGCGTTAGTGGCACCGTCCCGCCAGCTGGGTCGGGGCTTGCGGTTTCCCCGGGAGCAGCGTGGCTCCGGGCGAAGACTCGGGGGGGGGGCCGGAGGGCGCCCCTGCCCCGGGGTCCCCAACCCGGCCAGGCTGTGCCCCGCTGCAAAGCCGAGAGCGGGCGGCTGGGAGGAGCACCCCGCTCCCACCGCGTCCGTGTCCGTCCCCCCCGCCCCGCACCGTGCGCCGCCGGGGGCTGGGGGAGATAACAACGGCCCTGCGTGCTCCGGGGAGCGTCCGTACGGAGGCGGCGGCGGGGGGTGGTGGGGGGCGCACACACACACACACACACACACACACAGAGGACGGGACGGGTGTTGTCCTCGGGGGGCAGGGGGCGATTACAGCTGACAGCGGGCCCGCCGCCGCCCCCGCACGCTGCCCGCCGGGACCCCGCCGTCGGGGCCGCCCCCCCCCGGGTGAGTCACGGCTCCCGTGACCGGATCGGGCCCCGGCCTTCCCGGGCGGGACGCGCCGGAGGGGTCCGGGCACAAGCGCACCGCGGCCCGGGGCGCGCTGCTGCGGCTTTCCTTCCCCTTGCCATTGAAAAAAATATTATTTTTTTAATTAGATTTTTATGATAAAATTTAATTAAATTTTTAATAAAATCGAAAAAATTAAAAAAAATAAGAAAATACAACCAGGGTTGGATTTCACCGGCCAGCAGAGGCGTCCCGGGGGGGCTCCGGCCTCGGTCGGTGCACTAGCGACTTCCAAGGGGAGCAGAGCAATGCCCAGACCGTGTAAACAGGGTCAGGGAGCGCGACGGGGATCAGCCCGTGGTGTGCGTCCCCCCTCCCCGGACACACCGAGCGTCTCTCCGGGAGGGTCTGGCCACCGCACCCGGGCAGCTGGGGACAACTCCCACCGGCCTGTGGCTGCACGAAGCATCTGGTGCAATAATTTGGCTCCCCCCCCCGCCCCGCACACACCCCCACACCCCCCCCCCGCTTCTCTCCTGACGTCCCTGTTTCCCGGAGGGGAGCCGGGGCGATGCGGGCTCAGGCCCCACCGCACCTGTGCGAAGCGGCACAGTGGGGGGGGGGGGGCCGGGGCGGGGGGGGGCCGGCGCCGCCCCCGCCCGGCCCAAGGGGCGGCCCCCCCGCCCCAGGC
>JAVKLA010000026.1:5411240-5431952 GCA_034782735.1 Sagittarius serpentarius
TCAGCAAGGCCAAGTGCAAGGTCCTGCACCTGGGCCGGGGCAACCCCCGGCATCAATACAGGCTGGGGGATGGGGGGGTTGAGAGCAGCCCAGCGGAGAAGGACCTGGGGGTGCTGGTGGATGAAAAGCTGGACACGAGCTGGCAATGTGCGCTCGCAGCCCAGAAAGCCAACTGTATCCTGGGCTGCATCAAAAGCAGCGTGGCCAGCAGGTGAAGGGAGGTGATTCTCCCCCTCTACTCCTCTCTGGTGAGACCCCCCCTGCCGTGCTGCGTCCAGCTCTGGGGTCCTCAGTTCCGGAAAGACATGGACCTGCTGGAGCGGGTCCAAAGGAGGGCCACGAAGATGATCAGAGGGATGGAACACCTCTCTGGTGACAGACTGAAAGATTTGGGATTGTTCAGCCTAGAGAAGAGAAGGCTCCGGTGAGACCTTATTGAGGCCTTCCAGTACTTAAAGGGGGCCTATAAGGAAGATGGGGAAAAACTTTTTAGCAAGGCCTGTAGCAACAGGACTAGGGGAAATGGCTTTAAACTGAAAGAGGGCAGATTTAGATTGGATATAAGGAAGAAATTTTTTACGATGAGGGTGGTGAAACCCTGGCACACGTTGCCCAGAGAGGTGGTAGAAGCCCCATCCCTGGGAACATCCAAGGCCAGGCTGGACGGGGCTCTGAGCAAGCTGATCGAGTTGAAGGTGTCCCTGCTCACCACAGGGGGTTGGACTAGATGGCCTTTGATGGTCCCTTCCAGCCCAAGCCATTCTGTGATTCTGTGATTCTGTGATTCTTGCCCCTTGCCTTGCACTTGCCTTCCCTTCCCCCACTTTCTCTTTCACTTGCTTTCTCTTTCGCTTTCTCTTTCTCCATCATTATCTTCTTAATTGTATTTCCATCTAGTATTTCCCAGTCCCTTATTTATATGTTTATTTCCTTGCCTTTGTATCCTATTTGTGTTCAGTATTTATATATTTACATCTGTATAACATTTGCAAGTTAACTCCAGCTCAAGTTTGAAAAGCTGTGATTTAAACCAACATTCACATAGCAGACCAGAAAAAAACACAGTGTCTTTATGGACCAATGATAAACTGTACACACATAGTGGGTATAAATTTGCACATTTAACTGAAAGCTTGACTAGATTTTCATTCTCTTAATGATGCCTGTAGGTTTTATTGCTCCTTACCTGCACACTGGAAAGCACATTGTTAGAGCCTGAAATGATTTTATGTACCTAAACACCACCTGATTTAATGCATCAGCTGACAAGGACAAAGACATTGATTAAATGTCCTGCCTCAGGTGTCCAGAAGGCTGGAAAAGGCTGTCTCCTCAAAATAGCCAGCGAAACTCCACCCAGCAATCATTAACTCAGCATTCGGTCCAAGCCCTAGGAACAAGAGGCTTTAAAAAGCAGCGGTCAGAACACACTCGGTGTGATTTAGGAGCCTAATTGGTCTTGTCCATTGAGGGAGAGTTCAATGGGAAGAGCCTCTCCCGGCCGGTAAGGAGTGCGTTGGGCACTGGGTCCTAGGAGGGGCACCTCTGGACTCGGCGGCGGGTACAGAGCCCAAGGGTGCCTGGTGAGCACAGAAGGGCTTGCGCGGGGATTGTAGGACAGTCGAGCCGGAGTAATATGGAAAGACAGAGGGAAGAAGAAATTGCAGTCTGGTTACTCTCAGTTCGTTTGTATTTGTAAAAGCCCCGGGCTGCCCTGTGCTGCCTCTTGACACAGGTGGGGTCTGCACTGCCAAGGGAGGGATTCACGCTTGAGCCAGCGGTGAGAGGCTCCGCTTGGTTTTAAACTTTAAAATGCCACGTGGTGGGCTTCAGCAGAGCAACACCTAGCCACCGGTTTTCTAGCCAGGCATGAGCATTAGATCTTTTGATTTAAGTCTGTTCTCCTATATTGCATCTGCAACAGTTTGTCACAGTCTATAAAATCCCCATGGCGTCGCAGAAACCTTGGTGAGAGTCATTTCATCATAGCAACTGAAGGAAGTGAGACGTCACGTTTTAGTAAAGAAGATTTCAGAAGTCCCAAGGCCATCAGGGCCGTGTGGTCCCAACACCAGCTCAACCTGGGAGACGACCTCCTCTCGGAGTAACGTGCAGTCTGAAGACCCAGAGCAGACCAAGGCAGACAGAGGCTCGGGGGAAGGAGGCACCTGCCCCAAGGAATAACCCCAGTGAAAGACTTCAGGTCTCCCATCCTTGGCTGGTGTCCTATGAAGAGATCACTGCCGCCCCCCCCGCCCCCGCCGTTGTGCTTAGGAAACTGCCAATTGAATAAATGAGTGCTACAGTTGCCAAAATCAGCCTCTTAAAAGAAATGACCCTCTTGTGGACCTCAAATGAAATCAGCTACCTTAGTGCTCAACTCATTTGTGCAGCAGCACCATTAATACTGTTGTCTAATTTACAGAGTAGCCAGGTTCTGGTTAACAGTGCAAGAGGGGGTAAGAAGGCAATTAGTGGTCTATTTTCTATGCACATTGGAGCAGAAACCCGTATAGAAAGGAAGTTCTTCTGGCAGGCGCAGCGTGCTAAAAAGCTTTCACCTAAAATTATATAGCCTGACAAGCAATATAAAAAAGTAGATTGCCCAATAAACAAATAATATATCAGCCATTTATACAAAACCACACTACTTAGGCTCTTCAAGCTTGAAACAACTGTGTATTTTTTCCCCATTAAAATGTTACGATGGTCTAGGCATAAATTGTTTTAAATTCAGGTTTGCTATCGCTGTGTTTTCAAAGCCTCGATGGATTTAGCGTTTTTCCCAAGACGAAGCATTAGCTCTGGGTGGATGTGAAAACAGCTCCAAGGATTTCCTTCCCCTCTGGAGCTGCGATGTGTGGGGCTGGCAACCTCCGGGGCTCCGGTGCCTTCGTGGGAGCGATGGAAGAGATGTTGAAGGAAACAATCTCTTCTGGAGGTGAGGCCACACCGCAAACACGCTCGGTGCCCTTCCCTGTGGTTTCACCCAAGCTCCTCATGCCTTTTTTACCAGGGTAGACTTGGACACTCTGGGAGCCCAAAGGGAAGAGGGGTCCAAATTACTATTCAGCAAAGCAAAAGTGCCCGTTCTCCCTCTTGCCATCCAGTGGCTTGCACCTGCACCACGTGCTGCTTCCCACCTCAGCCACCCCTCTCAAACCAGGCCCTGGCACAGGTCCCTATGCCTTCACATCCCCGCCTGGCCAGAGCCTCCTTTTTTTTTGCCCAGGGCTGTGCCTGTTCCCAGCGTTCAGCTGCGAAGGTTTGAATCCCCCCTTGGTGGGAGCAGCAGGGCTGGGCTCTGGGGATGCCGGCTGCAGACTGCAAAGTCGCGTGTTTTTTTCCACGAGTTTTTCCCTCTCGGGCAGGACCAGGCAGCCAGCCAACGGAGACAACGTCCCAGCTGTGCTCAGGAAAGGCAAAGGGCCTCTGCTAATCGCTGGCTCAACACGGGCACCAGGCAGATGGACGCAATGCGTTTAGCACATGAGTCTTCACCCGCCACAAAGGGACCAGCCAACTCAGGCTTGGACACCTGCAGTTACGTGAACGAAATGCTGCCTGTGTGTCTTGTTGTTTTAATGTTGTATTATCTGCTAATGAAGAGGCACGGACAGCACACGCGTGCGTCGGTGCTCGGAGAGAAGGAAGAGGCAGGAAGTTGCGCCCAAAGCCCTTAATCTGTTTCTAAACACTGCCGTTATCACAGCAATAGCCTGATACGAGTATGATGTGCAAGGTGCATATTCTCCTGTTTCCCGATCTGCACACCTGGGTGAGGCGCGCACGTAGGGGTATCAGGCCGCTCTCATGTCCCTCACTCGCCTCCTTTCCACCCCGCAGACACTCGGGACTGTGCCTGGAGCCTGAGCCACGCCAGCTGCTCGGCGTGGTCTGGGGGAGCTGAGAAAAAAACCCTGCCTGCTCCTTACAGAGGTCACGCCATGCCCAGCCAGCCAGCGTGAGCCTCTCTGCCATCAGAAGGCAGCATCCTCCTCGCACCCCCTGGCCAAAGGTCCTACCATCTTGCCGCTAGCATAGATGCGACCCCCACTAAAGGTCCCTTTGTCAGCTGCTCTGTGGTCAGGGTATCACTCATGCATTCAGCTTATGGAGGCAAAGAGGGCTCTCACAAGGTAACGCTGAGCTCAGCTATCCTTAGAGAGCACTTATGTGCCTGGCGTAAGGTCAGACAAGTTCCCCGTAACACGTGGCTGTCCCCCAAGTTTGCCACAACCTTCCCTTCATGACCCACTGAGGCTTAGAGAAGGATCCCTTTTGCAGGGGATGTGTTTGCGCGCTACGGGAGGTGCCTGCAGCCTGAAAACCAGCTCCTGTTTCAGACCCTCACTAAGGTCACTGCCCAGCAGTAAACCACCCTGTTCGTTGCATGGCAAACACCCCCGTCCTCAGAGCTCGCAACTAATGCCGCACGGGGTAGCTATTGGTCCGGGGCAACCTGGGACATCCAGCTCGCAGCTGATAGCAGCTTCTCAGCTACTTTGATTTCTGTCACCAGCTGTGTGGGAAGCTCTTCCCATGCTCCAGGATGCTTCCGAATAAAGCAGTCCCCTGTCCGCACTAGCTGTCTGGCGCCCAAACACCTGTCCACAGCTGGGCAATGCACAGAAACCGCCATGGGCAGTGGGGTGTCTCCACTGTGCCAGGAGCAAACTCCCTCTGGGAGTGCTGCTGCCTTACGGGATGACAGAAATCAGGGATGATGTGCCTTGTGCCTCCTCCTAGACCTTGCCTGTGTCCTTCTGCGACAGCCAGGCAGCCGCCCGCCACTGCACGTCTCAAGGCACAGGCTCACCCACACGGCCCTGGCAGGAGAGGGTGGATGTGAACAACACGGAGCCTTAAGGGTGCCTCAGCCAAAGAGGAAGGCGAAGAGCATTTCCGACTACGGGGCTGGGGAAGGCAGAGCAGTTTCTTGCCTCAGGAAACAACACAGAAGTTCACAGGTTGTCTAAAGTCGGTCAGGCCACCAGGGAACCTGGGCTCCTCCCAAAAGACCGGTCCGCCAGCCCTGGCACCTGCGGCATCTGTGTGGCTAGGCACAGAGGGGAAGGTCTCCTTCCACAGACTTCCCTGCAGCTCCTCTGCGTGGACGTGAGAAACACTGGCTGACATGCACCAGGACCAGGCACAAGTCCATTCTGCAGTGGGAAGATGTCCCTGGAGCAAATCGATGCATCAGCCTTTGCTCCTGGACTTCCCTGAAGAGGGTTTTTGTTGTTGTTGTTGTTGGGTGGTTGGTTGGGTTTTTTCCCAAGCAGAAGAAATGCCTGCGCCAGGAGCCTGCTGTGCTCAGCCAGGGCAGGTCCTGCACTTGTTGCCTCAAGCCAAGGCGCTGGGCTGAAGCGTGGTCTGAGCCTTCACTTCTCACCTACAGACGTTTCCTTGCACCCACGCAGCCGGCAGCAAGCAGAAGGCTCTCGTGCTCTCGCTCAGGCGCAGCACGGTCCGATTCCCCCAGTGCGTGGCAGGAACCCACTGCCGGCAGCCTCTGCCTCTCGTACTGGTGTGCAGCCCCCAGCCCCAGCGCTGCCAAGGGCAGGGGCTGCCTCAGCCTGGGGTGTCAGAGCTGGATGAAACCTCCAGGCTGCTCCCAGCAGGGACCGGTGTGTCCGAGATGCTCCCGGAGCCAGCCAAAGCTTCCTCTCTTTTCCGCCTGCTTTCCTAGAGGAGGTGTGGCACGGTGTGCTGGGAAAAGCCCTGTTACCGCTGTCCCCTTGGAGGGGCAGGTATCGTGTAAGTAGGCGGCCATCTCAGGTGCTGATTTTTAGCAGACCTTTAGCATCAGTGAGCAACTCTCCGCCATCACAGGTAGGAAGGCAGCCCTCGCAAATCACCAGGGAGGAGAGGGACCACCAGAGCCATATCCTTAGGGCTTCTAGCGTGGCTGGGGTTAGTGAGCACTAGGAAGGTGGTCCCTCGTTGCCTGAATCAGCAGTGACTCTGGGAACTACTTGGCTTCACGTCTCCGCGCTCAAAGTCACCCTGCTGCCCTGGAGCTTTCGGTGGCTGGGAAGGCAAGCTTAACCTTGCATTTACGGGCAAAGAAAAGGTGCTTGCTCTAAGGCTTGGCAAATTTAATTTTGCAGGCTTTTTTCCTTTTTGGCAGGCTTTTTTTCTTTTTTGCAGGCTTTTTTCTTTCCCCACATGTAAATACAAGTTTTGCAAGTTGTGTACAGCTGTAATCAGTGATTACAGATACGCTTTGCGAAGTGTTCAGTGAGTACGGAAGAGCAAAGGCTGTACCTGGATGCGTCAATTCGGTGACGCTTTTTAAAGAGGTTTCTGATGTTAGCCATGGTGGGGGTCAGGGCTGCAGCTGATAAGTGGGTCAGAAAGGTCAGTTCAGGCCATTAGGCTGGGCACACCAGGGCCGCCTGAGCTGAGGCTGTCACCGGTAGGGACAGAAGGTGTGACTAAGCGAGAACCTGTTTGAAGGTGACAGGAGGGTCACCCTGGAGGTGTTATAGGCAAACAGTCTGTAAAGCATTCAGTGACAGTAGGGAGACAAAAATGTCAAAGAAGGGCTAGAGATTTTTTAACTCTAAATGAAGAACGAGGCTGCAAAAGGAGGTATTTTTTGTACAAACATAATGGCCAACCCAGAGCCTGTTCTGGGACACAGAAAACACCTGCCACCGGAGCAGGGCTGGAGCTAAAACAATCTCTGGATAACTGGGACTGCTGACTCAAACCCCCTGTTGCCTGAGAAGGGTCTGGCCCCGGTCCGCAGCCAGTGCTTTGCCCATTGCCCAGATGTTTTCAGCAACAGAAGTAATTTAGGGTGGCATTTATCTTACCTGACTGTGGGTCTCCCTGGGACAAACAGTCTAGCGAAGAAGCATTTCAGTGCAGCCAAGGAAGTTCCCAGCAAAATTGTCCTGGGGTATCCCTAGGTGGTTATCTGCTCATCTCCTCTTCTCTAGGCATCTAGGTAGTGAATACCCAACAGGAGAGACCTTCGGCCTCACCTGTGCAGCCGTTCCTATGTCCTCATGTTCCTCAACATTTCCAGTATGCACTTCTCCATCCGAGCTAGTTGTCCTGACCCACTTTGGAAACAGTAGACAGGGACATCAGGTTTCAGTTGTCTCCTGGTGAAGCCAGGGTCCCAAACAGGACAGACAAACCCGTGCTGGGAGGTGGTGTCTCCCACCGACAGTGAGGAGAGGCTGAGAGCGACCGGCGCAGCCAGAGGCATCTGCCTTACCGCCAGCGAGAAGCAAAAGAGACGGGTCTCACCCAGCATCAGCCTAAGCAGGGTGCCTCGTTCAGGTGCCCGGGGCCGGTCCACGCTGGGAGGAGCAGACAGTTACATGTCCTTGTGCAGGACGCAGCTTCCCTCCAGGACGGCATGCAGGCAGTAGCTCATGTAAGCATCTTCCCACATACAAAGCCCTGAGAAGTGCGCTTGCTAACCCTTCCTCAGATGTGGGCAACACCTCTTCTTCATGTACAGAAGCTCAGGCTTGTGGTTAGGTGACACGAGATGGGGAGGGGATAGACCAGGACTAGACGTGAATTGGGGCAGCTTCTTGAAAACAGGTGAATGACAATTATAAACATTCCAAGCAGAAAACAAGTGTTACCCTGTTATTTCTTTGCGCTCGCTTATCCCTTTCTCTCGCATCTGTCAGTCTGGCAAACTCTGTGACCACCGTTTCAGTTTAGGGATTTGGAGCCTCAAGGCATTCTCTACACAATCATGATGCAGACTGGCCTATTATTAACTGAAAAGGCAGTGAAGAATAGAAATGTTTGTTGGCTTATTAGCAATGTTTATATTGCCGGCAGCTGATAGACAAGCAAATGATGTACTGTCAGCGATTTTTCAGTTAAAGACATTTGAGGAGATCCATTTCAACAGGTGACAATACACAGCTCTTTACAATGGAAACATCTCCAATAAAGCTGAAGTCCTGGATCACCGCATTTCAGGTGCAAGAACCTTTCTAGGTGCTGTTATGTGCTAAATGGTACACTTTTGCAAATCCCACAAACTTCATAAAGCTATAGATCAGGGGTTTTAACTCATAACAGCCTGGTGAGATGATCAGATCAGACAGTAGTCCTGAACACAGAATTTGAAGGTGGCTATTCTTTTAAAAAATGTTTATATCTTTTCATCAAAAAGTATCCTTCAAACTCTCAGGTCTTCAGTCAAGAAAATTTTGGGTTCCGGATTCTCATTTTTACGGCAAAACTTGAAAACGTCTATTGGAAGACAAATTGCTTTCCCTGAAATAAAGAGGCAAACACATTCTCAAAAAAAATATTTAACTAGAATGCCATTTTCAATTGAAAAACAATTTTGCCAGAGCATTTTGTGCAAGCCTTAGTGGGCTGGTCATGGTAATCAACCCCATCCTTGAGTACTTACTCTGAGTTGCCTTATACCATGCTTAGGCCCCAGTGGCACCATTCTGAACAATAACATCAGTAACATATGTATTAGTGCACAGCAGTGATTTTGCTTTGAAACTTTGGAGGGAGAAGAAAACTAAGCTGAAAATTTAGACGCCAGAAGAATTCTTACTCTAGTCATGAGAGAGTCTTCTGCTGTCCAGTGTTGTGTTCAACAGTTACCTGCAGATACTATTTTAAGACAGAAGGACACCCGTGTTTGTTTTTTTCCCTTTGGCTGTTGCTACTGACGCGTCAAGTCTATTAAAACTGCATTCTCTTTCTTTCCATTTTGGGCAGGACTAACCATGCTGCTAGCTCCTGTTCCTTGACAGCGGTGGATTTGCAAGGCAGTGAGGGACCCCGACAGGTTAGCTTCCCTCTCTGTCTTTGCCCAAGTGTGTTGAGCTGTACATGGTGGGTTGCTTCTGTTATCCTATCACTTTGAAAACGTTTCCTCCTAAAAATGTCATTACATTTTCCCCCCAAAGACAACACCTACAGCTCTGAAGATGTAAGTGTTCCTTGTTCTTCGGAAATGTCATGTAGTGAAGCTTTGAAACAGCAAAAGAGGTAGGGAAATCTAGGCAAAAACCTGCCGTGTTTGAGTCCAAACTAATCAGGGAAAGCATTGGGACCTGGTGGTTTCTCAAATCATTTGAATCTTGACAACTCTAGCGGGCAGGATTCTGATCTGTGCTGTGCATTTAGGTGACAGTGGAAGAGAAGAACCTCCCCAGTGGACATCGGTCACTGCAGGCCTTTCACGTCCTCAGTAACACTTCAGAAGAGGTTTTGGCCCCAGAAGAGTCACTCTGAGTGCATACAGCCCATGGAGAGAGGGAGAGGCTGGAGGATGATTCTTAATGAGCAGCCTGGGTCTGTTCAGAAACACCAGGGAGTCTTGCTAGCTCACACAGCCAACTGCTCACATCCATGGAGTGGGAAGCTGCTCGGGCCATGCCATGAAGGAAAAGCAGGGATATGTTGGTTGGCACAGTCACATTCTTGGTGGTTGCAGTGGAATATAGTACACCACACAGTCTTTGAAGAGGGGTGGCTGCTTGGAGCACTTACCAAGGATGCTGGCGACTTGGTCTGCAGGACAGGGAGCGAACTCCCATGCCCTTACGTGCAGGGGAGTGCCAAACCACAAGCCAGAAACAAGTGGGAATGAGCTTTTCTTCCTGCCAGACACCTCGAGTGGGCCGATGCTCAAGCTGTCTTCTGCAGCATTCCCAGGGAGCGAGCCACATGCCTGGATCAGCTGTAGCAAAAACAACCTTCACAAAAACCCCCAGCTCAGAGCTCAGGATAGTGTTCGGTATGTTGAGGGCTTTCACTCAGACGCTCAGAGCAGCCGTGGGTTGCTGAGCTAGCACTCCTTGTCAGCCGGCTCCACAAGTCCCCTTGGCCTCTCATCTTCAGCAAATGTGGCAAGAAGGGAGTGTGACCTCAGTGGCCACCATTACTGCAACTCCACTGACATCAGATGTTCACTGACTGACGGGGGTTATTTTACAGACATGTTTCTCCCGCATCCTTGCCAGAAGGGCAGAGCAAAGGGTCTCAATCTCCCCAGCCAGATTTGCCCATAGTCATCTGAGAGGCCTCTGGGCATTATCCTGCACGCTGTAAATCCGTTGAGTTTGCCATTCAAAGCTCAGTCCATGCATTTTGCTAGTGTGAAATCTAAAGAACTCCGTCTTGTAGGAAATGTCGTCTATGGAAAAAATTAAGGCACTAGCTCTAACAACCAGTTCAGTTATTCCATGGCACAACTGACGAAAAATAGGAATGAGCTATACTAGCAACATATGTATTTGTTTAACAGATAATCACGTCACTGCTATGTATATATTTGTGTGTATGTGTATATGTATGTATTCTGAAAATAGCTAAACAGTAAGACAGGTAAATAGGATATTGGAGTACTTACCTCTCTACCTATCTACCTAACAGCCCATGCACCTGTCTGCTGCTGTAGGTCCCAGAAAGTAGGTATGATACATGCTATCTAGATAAATCTTTTGAGATTTATTTGGCCAGAAGTTGTCCACAATCCAGTCTTCCCATGCTTTCTTCAAAGTCAACAGGGAGAAACGGCCACAAGGGATGCAGTTCCCAACGTTTTCAGATGAATGCCATTGTCCCAAGAGCACGGGGCACCTAGCTCAGATCCTGTAGTCACCTGCAGTAACATGATATGAAACCCCCACTCTGTCCTACCGTGGGATTTGTTTGATTTATCTTTGTTGTTTTTCTGATAAAGCTGAGAACTATTTCTGACAGCTGTGCAAAGAGAAGCAGGCCACGGGCTCAAAATGGCTGCCTGAGCTGAAGATCCTGGACCTACATTTCCAGACGAAAACCTGTGGGCTGGCGGCTGTTCGTCAGCCCCTCAGCTGTCTATAGCAGAGGCATGTGGTGCTTTTCCCATCCTGTAGCAAAAAGGCACCAGGGTGCGGGGTGGCTTTGGCACCGGCAGTGGTGTCTATGGATGCTTCGGTGCTCCTGCCAGCTCAGATCTCTTCTCTGCATGAGGTCACTTCATAACGCATGAGGTCAAAAGTGCTGGCAAGGTAGTGGCTCCTACTGAAACAGTAGAGGCCTTCATCCAGGCAAAAGCCACCTAGCACCTAGCTGCACAGGGCTGTGGCTAGATGGTTGATGAAGGCACATTTCTGCTGGACCTCTCTCCGTGGGGGTCTTCTCCCCAAGCTGACTCGTTACGTGGCATTGTACAGTGCAGCGCCGTGATGTCAATGAGTGCTTCAGGGGCAGAAGAAAAGGCAGCAATGACGTAAGGTGGCGTAACACCTGGGCATGACCTCAGCTGGAAGGTTGCAGGGCTCTGCAGCAGCAGGCCAAAGACTCCCAGGTCTCAAAACATCCACTGTGATCGGAAAGCTTGGCCTGACGTGAAGCACAACGCAAGCCGTAATGGTCACACCTCTCCCAGCATCCACAGCAAACAGGTCCTGCTGTGGCAAGACAGAGCTTTTGCATCTGTCCAAGGCAAATACCACATTATGAAGTGAGTGCTTTCTGGTTTATTTTGCTCCAGAAGGAATGTCCCCACCAAAAGGTATCAGGTGCTCTCCTAAGAGAACTGACGAGATAACCAAGTTAGCTCTTCAAGATTGCCTGGACGCTTGGGTTTACAGTTATTCTGATCCTCGTTCATATGACTGAAGTTCATTGTTTGATTAGATGATGGCATTTCAATCACAGTATTCTCCAATACCAATAGGTCCTGTTTGATGCTACCTACTCCAAACTCCAAGTCATCCCTGCATTTATGCGGTTGCCAACTCATCTATGCCTATGGAAAATTAATAAAGATATGAGCTCCCAGTTCTCCCTGATGTTCTTGCATAGTGGCTGCTTCTAGCTGTGCATCCCAGGAGCTTTATGTATATGAGCTTACAGAGACTGAAAGGAGACACTGCTCTGCTTGGCTACCCATGGCTCTTTCGTGCTCTGCAAGTGGGCACATTTACCTAAAGAGCTGTCTCATGTTCAGAGTGATTTCGGGGGAAGAGGGTTCAGGGCAGTCAAACCATCAGACTGTTGGTTTTTCCCACTATGCCAGATACCCTAAACAACACCAGTGGCCCCCAAAAGTTTGCGGATGCTTCTCCTCTAAAGTACTACAGGTATGAAGCAAGACAACATGGTGATCCTGCCAGCGAAACAACAGCAAACATTAAGCAGAATTTCTTCGTCCTGAAGTTTGGCAATGGGGAAAGGATGTGGCATCCGTTCCCAGGATTCGATACAATTTCTTCCAGTAAAGCCTGGCAGGGTCTAACACAGGTTTGTCCTTTTCTGCGTGTGTGGAACACATTTACCCTCCGCATAGCATCGCTAGAAGAAAACCACACAAGAACCTTTTATTAAATGAACGGCACCTGCTGAACCCCTCCAGTCTGCCGGGACTCTGGCTTCAGTTGCACCCTCGCACGGGGATGGGAGCAGCCCTTTGGAGGGGGGGGTCTGCCTGCGGCTGCATGGGCGAGGACAAGGCAACACTTCAGCATACAAAATAGGCCGTCTGAGACTCAGTTGCTCAAACGTAGGTGCTGTGTGAGCTACTCTGGGACATGCTGTTTGGTCTCCAGTTGCTGCTCTGCAATGGAGCAGCCTCCCACAGGACCTGTGTTATCTTTGCTAGCCATGTGTGGATGTCTTGGATATCTTAGACAGCTAAGATGGCCCTGGGAATTAAGATTCAGGCAGCTAAGTGCCTTCCCTACTGCCTCTGAAATACTTCAGTTGTTACCGTGTCCTGTTCGTATACAGAAGATGTTTACGTGTTATTCCAGCCTACAGTTCTTTGTCCTTCCCGCAGCCCAGTAAAAAGCATTCAAATTAAACATGAGTCCCTTGAAAACATCCAAGTTGCTCACAGCAACCAGATTGCCATGGGGTGGTAACGCAAAGGCTTGCTTTAAATCAGTGACAGCCCTCCTGTTAGAGCTCTGACAGAACTACTGATTCATGAAATAGCTGCTATTCCGTGTGAGGAAGGGCCATAAATCATGCTATGGACCTTTTCCAGAGCAGGAAATGCCAGCTTTATGTGTTTATATGTTGCTATTTTATGATTTATATTACAGTGAAGACTTTCAGTTTCTTGTTGCTCTTAGCGCTGTACAAGCCCAAAGGTTCGGTATCGTACATGGGGCAAATTCTGTGGGTGAGGCAGTGTCTTTAACTAGCTCAGTGGAAACCTTGGGAAGAAATGGACAGGCTTTCCTGAACACAAGCCCTTCTTCACACTTCTGCACCAAGTTTGAAATGGCTTTTGGTGCCCCCAAGCTCTGTGCATTTTCCCAGTTGTACTGCTTGCCAGTGCTCCTTTGGCACCTGAGTATGGACCCAAGTCCACTCACAAGCTCCAGCTTGCCCCAAGCCCAACCTGTTTGGAGTAAAGCCTGTGTCAGGCACAAATTTGGGGTGAGATGTGGAGTAAGGCAAGGAGAAAGCTCAAACTCATGCCGTCTCTCAGCATGGACCTAAGAGTGCTTGTGCCTGCAACATGGACCAACCTCAGGAGCACCAAGGGCTGATGGAGTCGTTCAGCGCCTGGATTCAGTGTGCGCACTCAGGACCAGGGATGAGGATGCACTGTTTGTGAACCACGGTTCAAACCAGGCTCCAGGCTTGCTTTGGCCAGTGCTCCACCTGCCAGGGTAGTTATATCCAGAGGAACATAATGGCACAATGCAGTACTGACCTCAGCTCCCCATGAGGTATTTTTTCCTTCCATAGCCATCTGGATGACACTTCAGCAATGTTGTACTGTAAATCTGGAAGCATCTTGATCATAATTATCTCACATCTGTTCACAACTGTTATCACTGCCCTGGCAGGCTTGGCTGAAGCTGGAATTAGCTGTTTTCCTACTTGGTAGTAAATTTTAAGTGATAGGCATTATGCCTGGTAGCATTATGTATCTGTTGAGTTTAACCTCCTTGCCTCTTTCCTTTGGACCTTAAACATGCTTTATTATATCAAATAGCAATTAACATTCCTCAGGGGTGAAGGTAGCTACATGGCATGTTTACTGAGGCAGCCAGCTGTCGCCACTTGGCAAGCAACTTTTATCATAAGCTGGTTGAATTTAACATATATCAGCATTTATCAGCCCAGACTTTGTCAGTTTTATAAACAAAAACCGAGGGACAATAAATCGTTTGGTGCCCAGGTGATACTGCATACATCGGAGAGCATATTTACCAGGCCGGGTGGATTCAACCAACAAAAGGCATCTAAGGTTTTGTTATTTGATCTGTACTGAATATAGCCTCAGATGTCTTTTTTGGTGCATAACCCACGTCTGAAATCTTTGGTGAGATGTGTGCCGGATGGTGCCATTTCTTTTCTTCTACTGAGCTGGCTCCTGCAATCTTCAGTCCTGCTCAGTGATATGTGAACATTTCTGCTGTTTTCTGTTTGAGTGCATTTGCCTCAGCATCCATAGGATTATTAATAAGATTCCTCGCTTGTAGGGGATGGAGCACAGAGCTGGGAGGAGAAATACACTGAGGTGGGACAAGGCTCCGTTCTTAGATGGCTTAAACATAAAGAATTGCTCTATTAATTTGCAGTCATGCTTTACCACAGTCTCAAAAGATATCCTCTCGTTCTTCCATGGTTAACCAGGACTCGTAGATGACATCTATACCATCAAATAGGCAATGATCTGTAAACCAAATGGGTCAGAGAACAGATACTGGGGGTAAGTAGCAGGGTGCTGCTCACATCCATACAACTAAGCGCTTTTCCACCCCAGAGTGGGTGGTTCATCTGCAGCACCTACGGGGAACCGCTCTGTGCTAACTCTTGAACCACGTCCAGGCTAGCTGGCATGGGATGAAACTCTGCCAGGGAGTGTGCTGCACCCTTAAACAGTGCAGGTGACTGCAGGACAGGGGCCAAACCCTGCATCTGGGGACAACTTCGGTCATGCATCACTGCCCTTGCCTTGGGTGAGATGGAAGAGGGGACAGGTTTTGCAGTCAGGGATTTAACACAGCCTGGAAGATGAGGCCGATACAGTGTATGGCAGCATGGGAAGTCCTCTAGAGCATAGTTTTCATTTCATCCGGTTTGCATCTGCAATCCGTAACGCAAATGGAAACCCAGCCTCAGAGAGTGTTTACACTTGTATGTCAAGGCAGGGATTGGAACACCTGGGGTTGAGGAGCAAAGTCTTATCCATCACATCAGCGTGCCCTCCAGCCGAAGGGAGGACAGACAGCGAGGGCTGTAAGGCAGTAGCCATCAGTGGGCATCATTAAGACCATATTTGTACCGTTTAATAAAAAAGAGCCAGGGAGTGATGCCTGGTAAAAGCACCAAATGGCTCATCGCCAACCCTGCAGTGCGCTAACCTCTCCCTTTGCAGGGAGCTAGGTGGAGAGGTCTATCCATAACGGCAGCGGGGGGGGGGGGGAGGTAACACCTAAGCAGTGTGGCCAAGCAGGGGTCCAGTGCCCAGGCTCTCCCTAGCCTGTATTTAGCAACTGAGATCATGCTGCGGAGTTAAGAGGTACTAGAAGCCATGGATCGGCCCCTCAGAGCTCTTTGCCATGACACTATCAGTCTTTTTACTTGACTGCAGTGGTGAAAACCCTTGTGCTAACATGCCTGGAGCCACCTGCTTCACAGCACGAGCGCAGGCCGGTTCACGCAACAGCTGGGAGACCTTCCATGCTCTTCCCACAGTTCATCCCAGAAGGAGAGTAATATTTCATGGATGGTTTGGTTGATTTTGCCAGTCTCGGAGTGTCCCAATGCAAAGAAAGGTGAGCTATGCCCTTGCAGGCACGCCAGTTGGCATGTGCAAAAAGAGAGGCCATAGTAATGTTGTCGGCTCTGCAGTGAATACTCTTGCACCAGGTGGGACTAACCCGAGCACAGAAACCTAGGTTAACTGCAACATAAAGATAGCCATGGCCAGAGTACAGAGTAAAGTATTCAGCTTCTACTTTTTAAAATACACAAATCTCTTACAACTTCCTTATGGTTCCCTTCCCTCAACACAGTTTTGTAGCAGATCTTTTATGTCAAGCTTTTCCAAGGCCTGCCTGTGTAAGACGAGATACTTACTGCTTATTTCATTATAAATCTTTAGATCTTACCAGTTTTATGCCTTTTGATAACTGTCGTCTCATTGTCCTGTTCAAAGCAGAAGTTAAAAATGCCAAGGTTGTCTGCTTCCAAGTCTTCCCTCCATGGATGAACGCAGGACATTTTTAATGACAAGCAGCAGCTTATTGTTCATTCTTATCACGGTGACATGCAAATCCCTTGGGGGGTGACAACACAAGGAGACCGCTGCTCCCAGAAACTTCCCAGCACATTCACTGGCAAAACGCGCTCTTCAATGTCAGTGCCATTCCCACCGGTCTCTGAGACTCCAGCACGAAAACAGTGGAGTTGAAGAATGAACAAAGAACAGGAGTTATGAATACGGTGAAGAGTAAGAGGTGAGGATGAAGCTTATACACACGATGCAGAACTCAAATAGCTTGAGGCAATGTAGTTATGTATGCTGTGGGGTGAGCTATTCGCTGTACACAGAGTTTACAGTTTTCTAAAGATGGGAGTGAACTCAAGGGCCGCACAGTATATCCATGCCAACGTAGCTACGGCTCAAGAATGGTTTTGTGAAAGTTCGAAAGACCCAGAGAAAGGGTAGAAGCTTTTGCTTCATGGCACAGCCTGAAAACCAGCTGCAACAGCTGCATCAGTGAAGAAGAGACCAGATGTCATAGCTACGTTTTAAATAAGGACATTTCCGAGTGAGGAAAAGGCTACTGGAGCCAAGTGTAAGTCAGGGGGTAATTAAGGTGGAGGGGTTGTGGGCGGCGCTGCTGGCTGAGCACAGAAACATGTAACAGAGGTTTGTTTGCCCCAAAGAAAGAGAATGGGAGAGGCTGGAACCTCCTACCTGTGCTGCCAGAGGGGCTCATGGCTAAGACTGCTTTTCCCCTATCTTTTTCTTGCCCTGTGGAAAAAAACCTCAGGGAATTTGTCTGTTCTCTTTTCCTTCTTCCCTGCTTTTCAGCTGGAAACAGTGTTACAGGGTGGCAGGTGCTCCTAGGCCCTTCGGAGGTCTGGTACCCGGTTTCACTCTTCTTGCTACAGAGACGTGCCCTCCATCACCCTCCCACCTCCAGGGTGACCTCCTCCATCCCAATAGCAAGTTGCGCCAGTTTGGTTTTGCTTGGTCTTTGCAATGCCTTGATACCTCTGTAAATTTCCGTCTGTCTTCACAACAGGGAAGCAGTCTCGGTTTTGTATCCTCTTCAGTAACACACCAAGAAATGACAACTCCCGCGCCAGTGATGCCACTTCCGAATTTAAACGGGCTAAATAGGTAGTGTTGCCCACCTCGAGCCAACTGGTGCTTTGATGTCTTTTTCTGTGCGTCACCGGATGGGAAATAACAGAGGCTAGGGGGGCTCAGAGAGGGAATCAGCTGTCCAAAGTACGAACACTGCCATTTCCTCAGCTTAGGCCTCCATCCCTGGCAGCACAGGTCTTACTGGTGGACTGGGCGCCTGATTTTTCAGTTCTTGGCACAGGCAGAGCTAGTCACCTCAAGATAACTCCGTGATCATTGTGCATCTGTGGTTTTGCAGATGTCTGTTAGGACATCTGATACTGGAGGAGGAGAGCCTGGGGACCTGTCCCGTCACCGACATATACATAAATTCCCACCACCATAAACAGGGATCATGCTATGAATTGAGTGGACAGGCTGCAAGCTCTCTCAGGAAAAAGGATCTAAAGGGATACGGGAGTGACGGCTCTTCATTTCACGTAAACACCGAACCTAAATTCTGCTGTCACTGCCAGGGTCACTGGTGTTGCTGTAAGTGACTTACAACAGGCTAAAGCAGTGGTCCCCAAAGCGGAGTGTGTGCACGACAGTCCATTGGGGTGTGGGAAGAAAATATTTTTTGTACCATTAGTAAATAAAATAAAATAGTTAAACCATATTTTTTTAAGAATAGTGTTTATTTCATCTCTACCTCATCCTTTTTAATTTCTATTTTTTATGTTTTATAATGTTCATAATATATTAATATGGTAGCACATGTACGTAATTTCTAAATAAATACACATAGATTGGGGGTACAGGCTCAAAAATTTTTTACTCTTAAAGGTGTGTGATGAAAAAGGTTTGGAGACCACTGGGCTGAACGATGGTGCTGCACAGGGGACATGTTAACCCTGGGGTTTTGACGAGGGCTACAGGGTCACAGCCAGTGCACGCTGTGAACCGTGACTCTGATTCAGGTCATCCCACTGGAATTTCAGGGGCTTTCTTCTTTCTTTTTTTTTTTTTTTTTTTGTTTTGAAAGGAATGCCTATGTGCTCCCCAAGTTTCCGAGGGGCAAAACTTGAACATGGGAACTAGCAGCTTGAGAGAAGGTAGTGGTCTTCTTCGGCATCTCCAGAGAGGTCCTAGCTCCAAGAGCCACAGCTCTGGTCAGCCCTTCCCACACCGCACCGGAGACGGCTGTAGTTGTGGCAGAGATGCAGCAAGTCCAAGACGTGCTCAACCGCTGGGACGGTTCACGAGGGCTGCTTTGTGGAGGAAAAGGGAAAAGCTCCGGAGCAGAGTGGGAAACCTGCTGCAGCGCCTGTACGGTCATGGGGAGCTGCGAATGCGGAGCCTCGGAAACCCCCGGCACGCCACGGCACTGACTCTGCAAGACAAGGAGGGGCAGCTCATCCCTTCCTCTGCACGCTGCCTGCCCAAAAGGGCTTACACGCCATCAGCCAGCTGGCAAAGGTCATCCCATGCAGGGACGCAGTCCAGAGCATGCGGCAGCAGCATAAAACAAGCCATGGGAAATTAGAATGTGCTGTTTTCTAAAATAAGCAAGCACTTGCAAAAAGGGGAACCTTCCTGTTGCTCCCAGTACATTAGTGGGAGTCCAGAGGGGAAACTTCCACTGGGATCAGCCAGAGCTTTTGTGAATCTGTCATAGTGAGCCTTGACTGGGTCACTTCTTAGCTCGTTTTTTGGATTTTTCAGAAGTCTGCAGCAGTAGAAGAAGGGAAAAATAACCTTGGTCCTAAGTGTGCCCCAAACACCCTTCTAGTTGTCAGAATCTAGTCACATTCGGAAAATGATTTAATCTCCCCTTTCCCCCAACCTAAATTTGAACATTTTACAGACTCTTCATTTCCAAATATGTTTGTCTGGACATTGACCCAATTTTTTTAAATTGAGTTTAAATAGACTAAACAACCTTGAAACAAAAAAAGCAATGAATTCGCAGCATATTAGTTTGGTTTTGATTTAAGCTCTACCATTAAAAAGGTGTTGTCCCACCTTTTCCAGCCATATTTTCAATCAGCTGCTGTAGAAAGCAGCACATTTCTTGTTCATTCTGCTGAAAGTCAAGTGAGGCCAGCGCTGAGCATGTCTGAAAATCTTATGCATCATCCTGAAGTTGTTTTGTCTTTGAAGACTTAATGTCAGATTAATATTGATAGTCTCTCTCTCTTCAATCACCATCCCTTTATGGGCTTATAGGTGTGTGGTTTCCTGATCCAGAGTCATTGTGTGTGCTTGGCGATGCCCGTGTTCACACCTTTCTTACTCCAGGATTAATCACCCCAGCTCCCGTTGTCCCTTCACATCTTTCCAAGTCTTGTCAGTAGTTTACAAGTCTATAACAGAGCTCTAGGTAGCTCTTTAATGTGTTTTCAACTGAGCTTATATTCGATCAGGCACCCGGCCCTGGAGCGTTACTGGTTTTAAGGATAAGCGGGGTGGCGGTTCGGCCGCAGTGAGCAGTGCTCCGCTGCAACATCGTGCCTTGCCTTAGGGGTACCATTATTTAGGGCTGCCTTTACGGTCGTGTTTAACCCACACTTCAGCGGGATTTAAGTAGTAATGCTTAACATGCTTAAGTGCTCCAGAGACCTTTCCTGTGCACACGGAAGACCTGAGGAGTAACTGATCCTACCGGGCTGCCAGCCGGCCCCGGCAGCTCTTGGTCTTCCCAGAGACTGTTCTAGCTTCATGCAGGGTCAGACGGCAAAAATTCAAGACAAAACCAGAACAGAGCAGCCCTCGCTGACTGGCCATTGTCACAGAGACTTTCAGGGCCCCTGGAGGGATGCTCCTGTCCCTTCCAGCCCGACTGGGCTGCCTGCCTGCCAGCTAACCCTTAACCCTCCCCCGGACATTTCTGCCCTGCCACAAGAGGTTTGCCTTGTGCGTTAGTCCAGGCTCACAGGTGTAACACACCCTTCTGGCAGAAAAGCACCTGGGCCTGCGGGAACGTGGCAGTTCTGGACCCTCTTGTGCAAAAAGCATTACTGGCACCAGCCTCTTCCTACCTAAAACCCAAGGACAGACCTTGCTGCCCCGCAACAGAGCAACGTGCTGGAGGACCTCTTCTCCCCCTCTTCAGAAGGAAGAGCGTGGCGTTTCAAATCACGGCACTGTATCCTGAAGGATCCTCTGGAAGGGGAACGATCCAATACTTACAGCTCCTTGTAACCTGCCAGCTGCAGCTCAGGGGGCTGCTCGGCTGGCAGAGACCGGGCGCCCCGGCAGCCTCAGGGCCGCGCAGCGGTGGTGCGGGATACCAGCACACCTCCCTCTGCTCGGAACGCTGCCAACGGCAGGCCAGTGGCTTTCCTTCACCCCACACCCCCCCACACCCCCCCCCGCCCCCGGGAACGGCAGCCCGCACCCCACCGGTCCCCTCCGACCCGCACCCCGCCCGGCCGCCTCCGCTC
>JAVKLA010000026.1:5436794-5450583 GCA_034782735.1 Sagittarius serpentarius
AAGCGCCGGCAGGATGGTTTGCCAAGGGCTCGGCAGCACGGCGCTGCCACGGCAAGCCAGGGCAGGACTGGTGCCTGGGGCCCCCCCCCCCCCCCCCCCCCCCGGGGCAAAAGGTCCGGTGCTGGGGCCCCCTGCTCCCGGTGCAAGGGGGATCTTGCCTACAGACGCGTATACTGAGGCAGCTCCAGCTTTCAGCTTCAATCAAGCCCTGCAGGCAGCGTTCAGCTCCTGGGTTCTGGGGAGCGAGCATTCTGGGGAGAAGGTCCCAGGTTGCGGGGAGAGAGCATTTGTCATCATTTTTTGACATCAGTATTTCTGGTGAGATTGGCATGGAAGGTGGTACATCTCAATATTTACACCACTGGCTGAGAGATTTGCTTCAGCTTTCTGCTCCACCGGTCATCGTTAACGGGCGGGTCCTGTACAGTTATTTTCACCGTTATTAATGCTACTTGTGATGATAAACACTGCTATTAATATCCTGCCCGGTGTCAAGCCAACAGTTGGCCACCTAAGAGCAGGTGCTCACCTTAAATACTGGTATATAAAAGGAGTTTCACCTGGGTTAGGCAACCAACCAGGACAGAGCTGAGGACAGAGCCAGGCGCCTCAGAGCCTCTCTTCCCCAAAGCCCTCTTGCCCCCAGGGCTGTCCTGGGGCAGAGCCTCCTGCCTCTGTCCTCTCCTCCTGGATTTTCCTCCAGGATTTTATTTCCTGTGCGAGTGCCAAATTCAGCAGGTCCGTTAGGTCCTGTTGCGCCTTGGGGATGAAATCGCAGCCCCACTTGGACTAGCTCCATCTCACGACAGAGCACCCTCCCGTTTTTGGACGTTTTATGCGTTTTGGAGGACAAAGACGTGGCCGTTAAGTTTGCACACAGTGTTATTCAAAGCAGAAGCTCTGTGTTAGGAAGACAATAACCCGGGCGCAGGGTGCAGCAATCTCTGTTGTTGTTTATTTAACAAAGGGACCTCGGGAAACATCGTGAGGGCAGCCAGCGAGCCGTGGCATGTGTGACGTGTCACGGAAGGGCTCTGCGTGCTGGATGTGAACCTGTGGGTTTCTGTAAGCGTACAGGAGAGCACAAAGCACGGGCCACATGTTGTGCTAGCTGCTGTACAAACAGAGGACACAGCAGGTCTCCCTGCCCTCAGAAGTCAATGAACGGCAGAGCCCAGAGACGGTCCCAGCCAGCTGGGACAGGAAAGGTGCAAGGGGGCCCTGAGACAGCAGTAGGGGAGGGATGCAGCCACCAAGATCAGCGTGTTACAGCAGCCAGGAAAAGAGAGCTCTGGAGGCAGACATGGTGCTGGTGGTGTATTTCTGGAAGCTTCTCAGGGCTTGGGAGCAGCCAGAGATGGAGCGTGGAGATACTGCTTGAAATGCAGCCG
The DNA here is from genome assembly GCA_034782735.1 of Sagittarius serpentarius. NCBI lineage: Eukaryota > Metazoa > Chordata > Aves > Accipitriformes > Sagittariidae > Sagittarius > Sagittarius serpentarius. Next base: position 5,438,186 of record JAVKLA010000026.1, read on the forward strand.
GGGATAAAGGAGACCAGCACCTTGGGCAAGTCAAGGAGCGGGGAACATCCAGCCTGCCTGGTCTGGCCAGCTCACACGGCGAGCTCTGAAGACCTGCCTCCTGGAGCAGCTCCCTGGGACTTACAAGGCGGCAAGTGGTCCCTGCAGGCTGACACACGGCCCCACAAGTACACCCGTACCAAGCAGAGGAGGGATTCCCAAAGGCAGGGAGCACCTCCCAGGAAGCCTTCAGAGGGGTCTGCCCTCAGCCGTGGCGCATACGTGCGATGCGCCCAGACAGGGCGCTGGATGCTGGCACCAACCCACGGAACAACCTGCAGCTGGGCTGACAATGCAGCACCACCCGGAGATAACGCGGCCCAAAAAAGAAGTCCGTGAAGTCACCGGTGGAGGGGGCGTGCCAGCCATTCTGAGTTACTCTGGGCTAGTTAATATGAATGAAAAAACAAATGCACCCTTCCTTGAAGAAAATGCCTTGGGCCACGTTCTCAGGCAGAAAGGTGTTCGTATCACCTGCTCACTGCTTTGTGCTCAAATCTGAGAGGAGCAGTTGCTGTAACGCAATGGGTGAAGCAACCTCAGAGCTGGCAGCTCGAACACTGAGTCTGCTTTGTCTCTGCTAGCATTTGGACAGGTAAGAGCTTGCTCATAAATGGGAACTTCTACCAGCCAGGATGTGCTTTAAGGGCATCTTTTCACTGCGAGCCAAGATGTTGCTCTTTTCTCCCCCTTGCAGATGCACCGATTGCAGATTCAGAGGAGGAGTTGGCCAAAGGGATCTTCAAATCTCAGTGGAAAAGTGTGACATATCCACCTGGAAGTATTATATGCACGCAAACACCACCCTGCTTTTCAGTCTGATCAGATCATGGATGAGCAACCCAAAAGCACTTTTTAGGATCAGCTGCTGACTTCAGTTCCACACAGCTGTGAAGCTACTGTGTAAACGGAATTTCTGGCTGGAGTCAGCATCTCCGGGGGGGATGGCTCCGCGGCTCCACCGAGCAGCCTGGAGCGTGTAGTGGAGGGGAAGTACGGCCCCGCAGCTCTCTCTCCAGCTGATCTGGGCTCTGGTGTCTACCTCAGCCCTGCTGAGCACAGCATCGATCGTTCTACTGTATTTGCTGAACCATCCAAAACTGCACTTGCCAGATAAAGCAGTGTCCAAATTCTGCTTCAGGAAAAGCAGTGTTTCAGCAGGGAACAAGGACTTTCCCACTGATGAGCTTGTGAAGACTGTAAGAGGCTTTGCTAGACTTCAGGATCAAAGGTGCCAGAGAAGGTATTTTGTAGTCAGTTAATCAGTTGCGAGCACCTGGTCCCTGACAGTGCTTAAATTACCCTCAGTAATGGGTTTAGATGATGACCTCCTAGGTCAGGGTTTGATTTTTTCCCGTAGGGTGCTCATACTTCCCGTGAGCTGTTTCCAAGGAGACCTTGCAGTGGCTGATGAGCAACAGGGAAGAAGATGCCCTAGAGATGGGCAGGGAGGGCAGGACTGGGGTGGACAAGCTCATTTCACAGCCCTGGAGGTTCTTCCTCTGGATCTCTTCCCAGTCTGCCTTGCGCTGCTGAACAGGCTTACACCAGTTATGAAACTGTGGTTCACCGCGTTTGGAATATGCTCAGTCCCCACCTTTGCATCCAGCTGAAGATGTTTCCCCTCCGCACCCTGTCCTCGCAGCTCTTCAGTGCCACCGCCTCTGATTTCCTTAACTGAGCTCTTCAAGTGCAGCCGTGTAAATGCAATTGCTACAGCTAAGGCAGTCGGTTCAGTGAGGAACAAATCCCCAGCGGTTCGTTCCCCTGCCTCTCTCCTGGTATTGGGAGTGCATCCACCCGCACTGGAGCTGGTCTTTCTGGGCTGCCTCCGTTGCAATGGTTTTCAGGGCCTGATTCAGCTGTCCTGCAGCAGGAGGCAGCTCCTGCCATCCCGGGCTTGTTCTTCTGCTCTGACTCCGGACGGGGAGTCGGGCCAGGTAGCCATGGTACGTCTTCAGTGCAGGTCCCGCAGCTGGCGGGAGGATTCCCATCCTCTTATCGATGCCGCGAGTTAGGGAGCTACATGTGAGTGGTTCAGACAGGTCAGTGCAGGTCACCTCAGGTAACAAGAGGCAGAAGGGGACTGCGGGATGTAGCACCTCGAGCCAACAGAAGCACAGGGAAGAGCCCAATGCACCGCCGGCAAGGCCTTAGGCGATGGTGAGACGGGTTTGGTGCGCTGCCGAGGAGCCTGCACACTTCTCAGCCTAGGAAGGGTTCTCCTTCTGTGCCCTGTGCTTCGAAAGGTTCTTTTTTAAGTACCTTCCAACGCAGATTAAACAAGTGCCTTCCCTCCCGGATGGGTGGAGGCTGCCCCTGTGCCGGTGGATTTTGCTGGGGGCTCTGGCAGGCAGTGCCACGGCTGTGCACAGTAACTCAGGCGGGGACGTCCCCCCGTCCCCACTGCTTCTGAACACCTCCTCGACAAGTGAGCTGTAAAGGAAATGCTCACATATTTTAGCCAGCTATTTTGGGCTTGGTGCTTTGCCATTTTAACTTCCTTCGAGAGATTCATATTTTGGTTTGCCTGATGCTCTCCAGCTGATTCTAGACTTTGAGCTCCTGACCTTACCCACCACTCCCAGCCACAAGCGCCTGCAAAGCCATGGTAAGAATCCGCCTGTCTCTAGCCAGCTGAAGGACAGACAAGTCATGAATTTATGGGCTGCTCAGTGGCATTTTCCAGCCTAGCTGGCCTCTCATCTCTTTGAATCTGCTCGGAATCATAACAGAGCATTTCCAGGGGGTTAAAAGAAACCCTCCAGGGCAAGAAACATCTAGTTCACCTTTGTACGCTGTGTCTTTTTGTTCTGTTAGGTGTGAGTCTGACCAGAAAGTATGTTGTACAGCTGCTGGGAGAGTTCTCACCCTCCTGTTGACCCAGTAAGTTTCTGTCAAAACCACGTAGACTGGAAAGTTTGTGGGTGCTGAAAGGTGCTGAAAGGTTACATGGGTTCCGGTATGCAGGACACACTCATGGATGACATTTTCCTTGAGGTTTCACAGAAAACCTCAGGGGTTACCTGAGCCGCAAATGGAGGCTGGGAGAAATATCGGGTACACCAGACCTGTCCCTGCAGTCGTCCCTAGGCCTCTGCGTTTGTCCACTGCCAGAGTCAGGACGGACCTTTGGCTTGACCCAGTATAGTTTCCCTTCTGCTTCTGCTGTTTGGAGGCAGTGTGGGTTTGAAGAACCAACCGAGAGAGATGGCAAGTTGAGTCCTGGGTCAGTTCCTGCGGTTTGTACCAGGCTGGCTCAGCAGCTCCGTGATCCTGCTTAAAGCCCAGACCTGCAGTGACAGATAGATAGTGCAAAAAGGGCAAATTCCTCTACCAAATGAATGCTCTGAGATCAGCTGGCACTTACCATTGGGCACACGGCTCTTCAAAAAAAGGTGGTTTTTGAGTGTTCAGTGTAAGGAGACTTTTAGTCTCAAGCTTATGTTGCCACAGCCATCTTGGAAACCCTAGAAAGTTTATTTTGTAGAGCAGGACAGTGTTGCCATGTTCCTGGTTCAGCCAGTGAAAGCATCTTCTGTTTGCAGAGGGAGAAGATGAGGTTTGGATCCAAAGCCTGTGGTGGCTCAGCTTGGATGAACCATTGCCAGCAGTGCATTTACTTTGGTAAAAGAGGTGGCTCATCAGAGCCTGGAATAGTTCGGCCCTGTGTCACAAGGTTAGGAAAATGACTCGGTAATCTCTAAGTTGTCAGCGTGACTCTCCTGTGGCATTAGAGAGCTTCCCTGCTACCCAGGGACCGACGGCTGAGTCAAAACCAGGGAACAGCATGTACTGAGGGGGCAATACAAGCTGCTGCCCAGCAGTCTGAGGTCTTGATCTACAGACCCACATAGAGATGCTGCTCACAGAAGAGCCCTGCCGCCTTCTCCACTTCCATGCTTCTGTGAGATGGGAGCAGTTCACCAGTTTAAAACCACAAGCTTCATCACCCCCAAATACCATCTCTGCGGATTGTAACTGCACCAGTGGGACAGCAATGCTTTCCAGGGCACATGGCAAATCCCTGTGGCATTGACAGCATCTCCCAACTCACATCGGCGCCCATTTGAATGCCCTTGGTGACCTGAAGTTGTGTGTCAGAGCAGCTCATTGTTTCACTTTAAATGGTGTCCCAATACGTGAGGCCATTTCTTGTACCTCTGGCTCTCCAGAGGACCAGCGGGGTGATGAGCTTCGGACCACTGAGTTGCTTTAGCAATCCGAATAAAAACGAAGGTTGGGACCTCATTCGTATGAAGCGGATCCGGCTCTAGTTACCATGACACCATGACAATCAACTTGTTTACTGCTTCAAGGTACAGTCTAAACATTCTTGGCATGTCATTTGCATAGCAATATCCAGAATGCTTTGTGTCACTCTACTGTATTTGGGCACTGCAAGCGCATTGAAAGGTTTCTTTACACGTATGCTTAACTAAAGAGAAAGAAAGGAAGAGAAAGGAGAAGAGAGCTTCACTTTTGGTAGCGTGTTTCATACAAAGTGTAACCAAAACTGTGTGCAACATTAAGCATAAGAGCTGGATATATGTCTCACATCTGTTCGGGGGAAATGGGGAGGGGGCTAGTTATCAAACAGAGGGTGGAAAACAACCTAGGAAAATCTAGGGCTCGTTCTGGCAAAGCATTTAAGCATGTGCTTAACTCTAGACAGGTGATTGACTGAAATACAGGAAAGAAAAATAAAAAGACATGGAGAAGTGAGAAAAGATAGATGAGTAGAAGAAGAGGGAATAATCGTGACGGGGAGTCAGCTCGGCTGCGTGAGCTGGCAGCGCGGCAGAGGGGTCGGGGCAGATGTGGGGGGTGGCGGTGGGGTTGGCTGGGAGGAGCTGGTGGGTCGGAGGGGTGGGGGCATGAAGAGCTGCGCCAAGTCGCTGTGTGCAGGGAAGCCAGCGTGGCGGTGAGAGATGCACCCCGGGTATCAGCCGGTATAAATTGATGTGGGCTCTCTGCTTTGAATGAAGCTCTGCTTGCTCACCACTGCTGGCAACCTGAGTGTTGTCTTCAACAGTTGTGCACGCAGGGCTGGGAGTGAAACTGAGTCCCAGAAGGTCTCCGGAAGGATGGGGCCGGGGGAGAAGACAGAAACTGGGGGAAGAATTGTGAATGGTGGGAGAAAATGGCCGAGAGCACGCAAAGCGGGAGCTGGGGTCAGCCAGGGAGGTGGGGATGTCACCAGTCAGTGCAGGGTGGGGCTGGTGCTGGAAGCCCTGGGGGTGATGCTGAGCAGATGTGCAGGAGCAGAGCAGGCTTTGGGGGGGGGGGAGGGGCTGGAGCAGCTGGATCTGGGTCGGGTGAGGTTAAATGGGCTGTGCGTGGGGCTGGAGTAGGGCTCAGACAGGCCACAGACACCGTCAGGACCATTTCACTGCAGTCACAGGCACCTAGGTGGAAAGCACGATGTCCTAGGCTTGGACGATGGCAACTCTCCAGCTGCCTTGTCTTCCCTCCGTGCCCATAGCACAGCGAGGCTGGGGGCTGCTCATGCTCAGGAGAGCATCGTGGTGCCCAGGAACTAAGGACAGGAGTTTCCCACGTCATCAGCTTTCACTTACCTACCCCTTAGTACAGTGTGGTGTCCTCCTAGCTCAGGCACTTAAGAAAATTCAGATTTGCCATAGTAGCATGGAAGATAAAAATCTTTTGTGGATTCTGTGAGCCTCTGAGACTCTGGCTGACTTGGAGATGAAAGCTGTTTTTCTCTGGAGGAAAGAATTCACGGTAAGGCATGTTCACATTTCTGTGTCTGCTATAATAAATGATTCTACAATCCCATAATACTGCTCATAGCTGAGACCACGAGAGTAGACTCAGGGGACAATTCACATCAGATGTGGACAGCTTGCTCAGCAGGACAGCCTTTACCGATCAGGCATCTCTGTGGCGACCTCCAGGCTCTGACATTACCTCCAGATCAGCATACTTCAGGCAGGCAGGCAGCAATTCATGCCAAGCTTGAGCTGGAAAGCCACCTGTCCAATAAAACAGGCGTATCTGAGGGGAGGATTGTTTTTCTTTCTCAGCTTTAAGTAGTGAGAAGGGTCTCAGGTACGGAGTTTCAGTGTGCCTCCTGCCTGAGGACTCCGTGCAGCCGTCAGAGCATTTTTGGCACCAACACCTAAAATAATAAAGAACACAACCCCCTCTGAAGCAGATATGGACAAAGCACTGATCCATTACTTCGGGGGGGGTGGGGGGGGAATTGCTGCCTCGTCTCCCTCCCATCCACGTAGAGAAACCTGCAAACCATAGAAGAGCTAGGGCTAAGATAAAACTCAAACAAGGCCAGTGCGCTGTGCTGTGATAGCACATCGTAAGTGAAACAAATAACCAAAAGGAGAGTTACTAATAGAGTTTTGAAAGACAAAAAAGGTATGGCTCACAACTTAAATTCAGTTGTTCCAAGCCCATTTTATAACATGATTGTTTTAGCAGATATACTACACAAGCGAAAAATTAGTGGTAAACACCAAGGGTGAAATATCTGTCTAGTGAGATACCTGCCCTCTCCAGATGCTGCCCACGGTTTTTTACAAGGCTATTCGCACTCTTCATTGAAAACTCAACTCCTCACTGCATATGCAAGACACGTAACAAGCCTTGGTGGCTTTTCCAGCCCTGAGAATGGAATACCTGCCGGCACCGGCGCAGAATCCAATCTGAATATTGCTCTGTAGCGAAGCAGCGTGATCAGGCGGTGTGCTGTGCCCCCCTTCAAGCAAGGCAGCCTTTTGTGAGCAAGGAGCGGAGCTGACCCAAGTCAACAAAATGACAGAGTTAATTGCTCCAGCACAACCTGGGAACAGGTTTGGGACACGCTTACCAGATCAGACGTGTGCCCATCATCTTCTGCATCCTCATCATCCCAGCCATCAGTCCTGTTAGCAAGCACTGCAGGTGAGGCGCCCTGCTGACACCCTGCCTCGCCCTGGACAGTCATCGAGACGTGGACACCAATATTCTTTGGTATTTACCTGAACATTGACTGGAAAGGGATTTCTGAAAAAAAGCAAGTGCGATGCAAGACACTGCACAGTGTTGTAGCCTACCCAGGCCAGGATCAGTCACGTGGAGGCAGCTAGCCCTCCACACAGGGTATTTAAAACTTTTTAAATCAAGCTACATCCAGATGTATATGCACCGGCAGTCACTGCTACCATGTATTCTCTCCAGCAATCTGGCTGTATCTGTCCGCTCTCCTTGTGCTTCAGGTGTAAATTCTCCCGTCAAGAACCATTTCACGTGCCTGGATGTGTGCCTAGTGCTTTCTTAGACGTGCCAGGGTATCTGGCGTCCTCACCAGACCGGCAGAAAGGACCAACCTGCAGCAGACCCAGGACTTTATCGAGCAGCAACCAATCCAGACCAGAAGCTCCCACCTAAGATCTAAAATACAAACGCACACCTATGTTTAAGCCACTGCCCATCTGCCTGCAAAGTGCCAAAAATAATGTCTTCATAGTCTGTGATTGGTGCTAATACTTTTAATAATTGGAAAGCTGAGGCTGAGGAAAAGAGCAGACGCAGGTCTGACAGGAGCGACTGTCTCCAAGGCACATTTTGGGTCCGTCCTGAGATTACTTTTGATGTGTTTTTCCAATTTTGGCTATAGAGACTGGTAATAAATAATTGATGAAAATCTACTCTTTTCCGTGTGTCCTTTGTTGAGAACAAGCCTAACAGAAAATGTCAAGAGGGAACAGGGAAATTTGAGAAAGCAAACTTAAGAATGAAGATTTTTTTGTCCCTGTTTATGATCATTGCTACTATTTCTTTTAGTTTTTTTTGTTTTTTTTTTTTTTTTTTAATTCTGTTTTTAAATTTATATATACTAGAGTATATATGGCTTATATAGTATGCAGAGTATATAGGCTACTTCCAGAGCAGTTAGCTGTCAGCACCAGGCAGTAGTCACTCTTGTCTAGCTACAGGCACGTTAAGCAACAGGCCCAGCCATTTGCTGTCATCGTCAGTGTCAGTATCCTAGGAGATCTCCTGATCTTGCATAATTGCATCCTGATAAACGAGTACTTTGTGTTCATAGCAAAAACACTTTCAAAATTAATGTGGTTGAGAGATAGCTACTGTTGATGTATCTGTCTTCAAATCATTAGGAATATCATACAAAAACATTTTATTTAGGGTCTTTAGTTAGCACCCACCTATATTTTAAAGTAATCACATTTACAGCCGAAACGATATTGTCATTACAGAATCAAATTTCATAGCCTCTCTCAGGAATTTAAGGATTAAAAATGAAGCCTTCTTACTCCAGTAAATTCACAGGTAAGATTCATTCCAAGTAAACAAGAGTGAAAGAAATACCCAGCTACCCCTGATGTAATGCTATTTCGAAGCAGAAACAGTCCGTTTACTCCAAACACTGTTCCAGATCCACAGCTCAGAGCTGACACTCTGTAACTACATTAACTGCAGATAAACTGAATTATGAAATTCCTGGGCTAATAATATTAGCTTTGTGGTTAAGAGCAACAACACTTAAAACACCAATACATGCTTTCAACCATAAATCTATTTGGTGCAGCCTTTGGGTGGAATGAAATGGGGTCTCGGGACAGAAATCAAAATCACACAAATATAAAAGCTACGTAATGCAAATTAATATTACAATAGTTGTAAGTACCCAGGTATTTAGTGTTGAAAAGTTTCTTCAATCCAGACCTTTGTTTTTGCCAGGTATTCATCAGTTCTCGTGTTCACATTTTGTGCCTGGGCTGGTGAAAGGAGAGCAGCTGCGTATGTGGTGGGATGGGGTGTGGGGCACCCACGATCAGCAATGCCAGCAGGTGGAAAAGGGAGCCCCGAACACCCGCATCATCCTCTGTCCTCCTTTCCCTGCCAGGATAGCTGCCTTCGCGCTGGGACACAGTTTTTAAAGCCTCAGGAGCATCCAAAGAGTTTCCTCTCTGCAAGCTAGGGCAGAAATAATTCAACTTCTAGAGAGAAATATGGTCAAAAAAGTATATGCTGGAAAATACTCAAACTCTCTTTGTGGATTTGCAAATGCGGTTCCCGTCGCAGTCAGGCGAGACTGGGCATTTTAGATGCTAAAATGCTTAAGTAACTTGCAGAAATCTGCCGTCAAAATGGCTAGAGAGAGAAAGTTGAAAATTGGCGTGTTATGACATTCGCTTTAGCAGAGGTGCCCACGCTCTTCCCACAGCAAAATGACTTTAATTTGCCCAACCTCAGAGTCCTTGAAAATGACACTCTGAGCATTTGCCGTAATGATTTCTCACTAAATTAGAAAAATGCCCAACTAAGGAGGGATTATCTCTGCATGTGGATGTGGCATAATGACTGTCAAGTGCACTGAGAGCCCCACTGGGCTTTGCAAGGTACACAGGGTCTGCAGCAGAGGCCAGCGCGTATCGGAGAATATTAATACTTTCTTGTTGGGGGCATCCATTGTGATAATCTACTGCTGTTCAGACAAAATTATACCATACGAGGGAATTCTCTTTGCTACTTTACATATATGAGGTACTTTTTAGGGCTGAGGATTAGTCCTAAATCATCTGGCTGGCAAACTCACTCCATAAAAGATACAGGCACATGTGTGCACCCTCTTCTCTGCAATGTGTGCACCCACCAGGACAGCGTCACCGCAAGATTCTTCCTGACAGCCCACGGCCGCTGCGCCTGCAGTGAGGATGCGCCGGTGAACTTGCAACCGCACACCCAGGAAGTCTCCTGGCTGCTCCCCAGAAAAGGAACCTAGCAGCTCTGGTCCCACAGGACAAAACCTGTTTGTCCCCCAGGTGCCTGCATGCTGTTGCCCAGGTTTCACAAGGAGTGAGGAGCAGGCTGGGCGGGCAGTGCCACTGCCTCATCATCCCGATCACAAGGGTGAAAAACTGCCCCTGGCTGCCTCCGCCCAGCCCCAAAACAGGAGCGCGAGGAGGCACGTCTTCCTTTGTATGAGAGCTTGTGCCATGAAGGAAGAGAGAGATGGTGGGAATGTGCTGGCAGTCAAGGGTATCGAGAGTTTCAACACAACTGCCACAACAGCACTTCAGTAGCAGCCCTCAAATGCCCAGCGCTGGTGTTCCTCACATCCCGCTGCCAGCCAACTGGCTCAGACCCATGCCTCTGGAAAGGCACAAGGAGCACGCATGCACGCACGCACGCACGCACGCACGCACGCACGCCCCTATGGCTGCTCGTTAACTTCAGTGCCAGTGCCCTGTTAAAGAGGGTGCCAGACCCCTTGGTAAAGCCCATCTTGGGCTGTTTCTGTCTCTATTTTGCAATGACTTTTCAAAACAAGTCTGGTAAACGGGGGCAGGAAGGGAGGCAAGGGCTGGAGAGGCTGCAGGGTCCTGCTAAGCTAATTAGGGTCCCCTGAGGGGTTTTTCCCGTTGGAACTGGGCCGCTGGGGAAGGACACACAGGGAACATCAAGGGGCCAAGCACCGGGCGAGACTGACTGAGTCTTGTAGCAAGGTCAGGTTTTGATCCCTCATCTGCCAAATTCATCCCTAACAGCCATGGGAAAAGGAGCCAGAAAGATGCCGCCCACAGAGTGCCCTAACCGCTAGCTTGCCCGGCCATCCACCCCGTCTCAGCCGGGTGACGGGTGGGGAGCCAGCAGAGGAGGAAGCAGGGAGGGAGAAGCCAGAGGTCGACGGGTGACAGGAGGCAGTGGGTGAAGGCAGGCCACCAAGGAGAGGAGCAGCCCAAACATTTTATCCACGTGTCCCTAACTTGATAGTGCAGCACCTGCCTAGTGTCACCAAGCCCTTGCATCTTCCAGCCAGGTGAACACAGATGAGGACAGTCACAGCAGGGCACGGGTACTGCCTTGTGCCTGTCCTCCACTGCCATGTCTCCAGGGTCCCCCAGGCCCCACACCGTCCTGGGGTGTCCAGAGAGGTCCACAGTGCCCCGTGTCCTGCAGGGCCGTGCTCTCCGCTCACCCGTGGGATGGAGCTGCAGGAGCCTGTGGGTCTCCCGGCCCCAGAGCTATGTAAAGAGCTGTGAGGACCTGGGAAGGGCAGCGTGTGACACATTTGTTTTATGGACAGGACTTGAGGCTGTCCCGGCAGTGGCGATTTTACCAGCTCTGTCTTCACCCTCAGTGCCCAGGGGCCCCAAACCCCCAGCCCCCGCCCACCCCCCCCAGCCCAGCCAGTGTGCAGAGCTGCGTGGCCCTTCTCCAACGGGGATTTCCCCCCAGGGACGACATCTCCATTCCTGGCTCTTCCCGGTGGCCTCCGTTATTTCGGACCTGCTCCGGGATGAAAAGCAGGTCCCGTCCCAGACGGCAGCCCAGGAAGCCAAGCACATTCCCCAGGCTGCGGAGCAGGAAACCCGCCGGGCCGGGCGGTGCAGCTCTGCGCCCCCCCTGGGAATGCCCGGGCTACCGGCGGCCGGTGCAGGGACGGCGGCTGCAGGCCGCCGGGAGAGCGCGTCCCCGTGAGCCCGAGGGGAGCGGGGGGTGCCCGCACAAAGGGCCTTTCCCTGCCCAAACGGAGCGGCGGCCGGAGCGCGAGGCCCCGGGGGTCCCGCACCCTCGGGGGGCAGATGCCGGTCCGGCACCCCCGGGGGGTTTGCGGGACCTGCCGGCTGCTTTTCCGCCGGGGCTTTCCAGCGAGAAGCAGCCCGTAAAAACGGGCGCTCAGCTTCCCCGACGGCAAAGGGCTGCCGGGAGGCTGCGAGGCGGGAGCGGGGCTGCCGCAGCCCGGTGGCGGTGCAGGCGGGAGCCCCAGCAGGGCCGGCACCGGCACCGGCACCGGCACCGGCACCGGCACCGGCGGGTTAGCGGGAGGCCGGGTCCGTCCTTCCCGGGTAGCGGCGGCGGGCACCTGGAGAGAGAAGCCGAGCCCAGCCGCGTATTTGTATTCACCTATAGTCGCATGTAAAGGTGTGTGCAAACGGTGTGTCTCTCCCCCGCAGGCTGGCGAATGGGGTGGGAAGGGAAAGGTGCTCAGCCGAGCCGCCCCCAGCCCCACCTTGAGCTTCGCGGGGAGGACTGAGAGCCCCCGGAGCGGGGGCAGGGGATCCCCCGCACCCCGTACCTTCAGCGCGGCCCGGAGCAAGGAAGAGTCCCCGCCATCCGCGCCCGCCGGGGCGGGCGAGTCCCGGTGCCGGGCTGCGGCGGAGAGGGGTGGAGAGCGACCGTGCTCCCGGACACCGAGCGGCTGCTTTCTGCGTGAGGAGAGGGAAATAAACCACCAACGAGCTTTTATTGTTATCGTCATCATTGTTATCATCGCCATCGTCGTTTCTCTGCACATAAAAAAATAAATAAATATGTCCCGGGGGGAGGCGGCGGCGGGGGGCGGGGGGGCGCAGGGGACGGCACGATACCAC
>JAVKLA010000026.1:5468153-5525231 GCA_034782735.1 Sagittarius serpentarius
TCTGCTCCGGCGCCTGGAGCACCTCCTGCCCCTCCTTCTGCACTGACCCGGGGGTCTGCGGGGTTGGTTCTCTCACACGTTCTCACTCCTCTCTCCGGCTCCAGTTTCTGTTGTGCAAATTTTTCCCTGCCTTCTTAAATCTGTTATCCCAGAGGCGCTGCCACCATCCCTGATGGGCTCGGCCTTGGCCAGCGGCAGGTCCGACTTGGAGCCGGCTGGCGTTGGCTCTGTCGGACATGGGGGAAGCTTCTGGCAGCTTCTCACAGAAGCCGCCCCTGTGCCCCCGCCGCTACCAAAACCTTGCCACGCAAACCCAATACAGCAATGCCCTGCCCGAAGGTGTGTGTACCTGCCTGCCTGAGCACAACATCTCCCTGCTGAGCCACCTGCGTGACGGGCTGAGGTCCCAGGTGGTGGCTTTCTTGGCACTCTAAGTAAAAGAGAGCTTGAGACTCCACCAATTCACTTCACAGCAATCTTTTGCGGAGTCAGTAGGTGAACCTGTAAAGTTTAAGGTCTTAACCCATAAAGATTAAGGTCTAGCAGAATCAAGAGAGGAGTACTGCTAATGAAAATGTAACATGGAAGCCAAATACCATATATTTCTGGGGTTTCTCTCATGATTTTTCATTGCTTCAGGTTGGCAGTGCTAGACAGCTTCACAACTAGAAGGGAAAGCTGCCAAAGGTGGTTTTTCTAGAGTTTTCATGTCTTAAATTCTTTTTCAGTATAGCTTTACAATATCCCACCACAAAAAAACCAACAACGCAATCAACAGTAACCTCCCTTTTTCAGGCTGGCTGTTGCTCACCACTGTTCTCCATGTGCCCATCTCACTTTCAAATGAAAACTGGCACTTCTGTAAATTGGACAGAGTGAGAGAAGAGCAACCAACAGTTTTCTCCCATTGGGTTTTACGGATTATGCTTTCTTGCAGAAAAAACCAACCTTCTGAAGAGTTCAGTGGCATCTGAAAATACTGGATATTTAAATTACCATGTTCCCCACAGTTTCAACAAGCACTATTTTTACTATTTAAAATTTTATAGTAAAAATGAGTTAATAATCAAGAGAAATTCTCCCTTAGTCATGGAAAACTGTCCCCAGCAGAGTGTCACAGAATAGCTCAGGAGAGAGAGGCACATCTTTCATTAGAATTCAAAGCTAACAAAGGACACAGTGAACACCCAAACACGAGAAACTTAAAATAAAAAAAATAACCCATTCATTTGATGTTTTTTAAAAATGGTGAATCTGGAAAAAATAAAAAAAGTTTTCATAAAAATGTTGCTGTTCACAATGCATATCCTCCCCCCCTTTTTTTTTTTTTTATTTTCTCAGACCAGCATTTCATACTTGCTCTGTCACTGCTCCTCTCCGTTGCTTCACCTCGGCCTCTGGGCAGTTGGGCACGGTGGATGGCTCCTGGCGTTTGTCCGCCTCTCAGCCTCCCGACAGGACCAGTGCGGAGAGACTGTGGGTCCCTACAAGGGGAAAAACTACTACACCTATGCTTCCTTGCCTCAAATCAAACTTTATTTCTCAAATATTACCACATCTTCAGGTTCCCGGTCAAATGTCCTTTGAAGTCAGTGGAAGAACTGCCATTGCTTCCAACGGCTTTTGAGTACCCTATCGCCTTGCAGTGCTTTCCAGTGTTTTGTTGCTGTCCACTCTTCAGGGGATTTGGTTTGTGCTCGTCTTCACACCAGCATAAGAAATAAGGTTCAGAAGTCTCTGCTCCTCCTTGGTTTATCTTCACAAAGCTTTGTTTCCCATTCTGAGGGGTGTCCCTGGAGCGCAGTCCAGCCACCTTCCCCATGTCCTGAAAGTGCCAGCAGCAACAGCAGCAGCTGCTGAGCACTTCAGGGGGCCTCCAGACAAGGAGAAGTCTTCTGTGACTAAATCCAAAGTAGGAGCTCATGTTAGGTGACGCATTTCACTTAGGATGTGTTTACTTCAGCATTTTTGTAGGGAGCAATGGCATTATTTTGAAGGAAACCCCCTGACCATCTCCTCACATCACGTTCAGGCTTGGTCAACAGGATGGTTTGAGCGTGTGCCAGCCAGGTGCCCTCTGGAGGACAGCAAAACGGGACGCTTTGCCCAACAGGCACATCAAGCGGGCTACAACCTGTAAATGTGGACGCGAGGACCTGAACCAGTTACTGGTCCCTCGAGAAGCAACAAAGCAGAGGCACAGCGGAGACATTTGATCCAGGGGACCACTCCAAGGCTCGTTCAGAAGATAGCCCCTCATCTGAAAAAGAATGTGGAAGAAGGGGTCGCAGCACCGGAGGCTTCAGGCTACACACCTGCCCCTACTACCCTCCGTTACTGCTGGTGGACACAGCCCCAGAAGGCCAAGGGCACCCACCCCTGGGGTCAAGCTCATCCTCTCCGTAGCCAGGCCATCCAAATTCACCGTGCCGAGTCTGCGACTTTGTTTCCAAGTTAGCAAGCGGATGGAAAGCTGAGCTACAATGGAAAAACAATACATCTAAAACCTAAATAGTACTTTTTCTACTCCTGGTAAGTGTCCAGGTTTTTGACCACTTTGCTGAACAAATAACAAGGATCTGGGGCTCTAAACTTGGCTTTCTCTGCTGGGAAATCACTGACAACCATGAGCGTGACTTGCACAACGCGCACATCGGTCCTGGAGCAGAGGGAGCCACCATCGGTGCGTGGCCTGTCCCCCTACACCTGCACGTTTGTGGTTATTTCCGGGAAGGTCATTTTTCTGAAGATACACCTTCAAAAGAAGAGCGTGAAGTGGAGTACACGCTTGCTGCTCTGTGCCACGGCTTCTCCTCGAGGACAATTTACCCCGCAAGCTGCGCACAATACAGCGTTTCTTCCAACACGGGAGGCTAAGTCCCAAAGAGAGAATTATGAGGCACCTGAGTCACGTTTGATACCTCCTCATCCATGAGGGAGCGGTGCGCCCAGAAGTAGGAAAGCACTGAACAAGAAGGTATTAAAGCATAGAAACAACTGAAGGCCCATTTCCCTGTTAAGTCCAGGACAACACATCCGCCTGACTGTACAGACTTGGTAAAATCAATGGTATTTCTACCTTTGATGACACTGGGAGTAGGTGAAGGCTCTGAATTTACAGGTGTTGCATTGGCTGACATTTTACAGGTTTTGCTTATTAGTTTTATCATTAGAGCAGAATGAACAGCTTTGTGAGAGATAAGGACAAAAGTGCAATGCAATTAATTAATGCTGTTAATGAAAGGAAGGACATTTTCTGTAGCACAAGAAGAAAACCGGACACAAACATATTCTTGAGCTTTTTTTCTGCATATGAAACTGTCACAAAGGTTCCTTTGTCCACTTTCTAGTTTGCTCAGAGAAATGCCTTTCTCAAGCAGTGATTATTCATGGTTTCACAATGGACATGGAGGTCACTATTAGAATCAAAAAATTAAAACCTCCAAATTTTTCTTTTGCCATTAACTTCAAATATGGAACAAAACAAGTCTTTATTTCCATCAATAATAGATAAGGGTCAAAGGCTACACATTAAAATCCCCTCCATTAGGCACAGTCAATTGAATTTTGAAGTTTGGTTTTCTATTCTGCAGTCTTGGTTGGGAACTAAATGTAAGAAGAAGTCACATTTCCTGGAAAAAAAAAAAAAAAAAAAGCCTGAGGACAAAGGGACCTGCTGATGAGCGTTCACACGACTCTGGGCTATGGCGGCAATACGGACCAGGTTCTGACTCTTAGGTCTGAGGAGGCAGTGATGGATGACGTCCCAGTGTGAAGGCTGAGCAGTGATAAATGAGGCAGCCACGCTGAGCACACTCAGGGTAGGATGGTAGTTTTATAACACATCGTAAAACAACGCTGGCTGCTGCTTTGAAGGCCAAACCTCATGGAGACTGGAGAGGAAATGTCAGCTGTCTGTGGAAAGGCACTGGAAAGGTCTGGCCGGCAACCGAACGCAAACAAGAGCACCTTTGCTGGTGCCTCTGCTGGGAGAGCAAGAACAGCCGTTTGGTAGGTAACGACAGCTTGTGCCTTTGCTCTGTGGGTGGCCATCGAGGGGCTGTGGGCGAAGAACGCGGAGCAACACCGGGGAGAAAGCCTCTGAGGTATTTTGAGCCTCGGTCGCAGACGCACAGGTATGGTGGGACATGTGGGATCTGGCTCCTGGACTTCGGAAAGAGACAGGTGCCCAAAACGGGGTGGTAAAAAATTCAGAGAGATTAACTGAGTGTGGGTCATGTTTGCATCGGTCCCTTGAGTGGGTTTTCCGTGTTGAAGATACGGGTCCCCAAGCCCGAGTGAGAGGAGAGTGGCCGGCTGACACATCTCCGGTCACCGGGGACCCGTCCCTGCGACCTGCAGCTCTGCAAAAGCAACCCGGGCCAGCGCTGGGCCTGGCTGGGATGGGGAGGTGGTGCGGGCAGCGGGAGGCAGGAGAGAAAGAGGCGCTGAAGCGGATAGAGGTGAAATCAAAGTAACGGCCCTTTGCTAATGCCCGTTCCATCGTCTCGGCTGTTGGCCATGGATGGCACAGCACGGCTCGGTAAGTCAGGAGCCCTGACAGGGTGAAAGCACCTCAGCAAGTGGGAGTTCAAGGCACCGGAGCATGGGCTTGGCAGAACAAACACTGACTAGGTTTGTGGTGGAATATAACACCAAACGTACAATCTCCGACACACAGAGGTTGGAAAGGGGAAGCGGGAGGAAGGGGAAGGCTAGCTGACCCTCACTGCCAAGTGGGAACCAGAAGTAGATGCCCTCTGAAGGTGGTCCCAGCCATTCCCTGGAAGTACAGGGGCGTTCTCCGCTGCCTGGCAGTTACCTAAACATGGCGGGTACTAAACCTCCTTCGCAGACCTCCAGAAACGCCTGGCACGCTCATTGGCTATGGAAGGGTGGGAGTCACCACGTCCACCGCTGGCTGCCCAGAATGTTGGAGTCAAGAGGAAGCGAGTCAGCCGGGGTCCTGCTGTAGCTGGTGGAGGGAGGTGGGCATCTCCAGTTGGCGACTAATCCCCCGGCAGGGCAACCTCATTTCCCTAGGACCCCGCCCCAAAACTCAACCACATATATCATCTGGCAGAGTCACACTCCACCTCTGAGCAGTGACTGTAACCACACTGCAGCTACATTACCCAAGGCTGCAAATTCTCCTGCACGTGCCCGGCTTTCCACATGTGAGCATGTGGTAACTGCCACGTGAAGTTGAGAACATGCATCAGTCATTGCATTATCAATGACTCAATTAACCATCCTGCATTATTAGTACAGATCCTATACAAAAACTATGAAAATAAATAGGTTCATGCAATACTGAGGTCATATGGTGAGCACTATAATGATCTCGAGCTGATTAATTTTCATATTAACATAGATTTTTTGTTAACATTAATACACGCGACAATTTTCATACCTTGCACAATGCAACAGGTGGGCCACACACCATCTTCAGATAGTAGCTGAATGTGTGGATCAGTGAAACCAACAAAATGAGCCAAGTCTGGAGGAGGAGCGAAAAATCCTTATTTGTTTATAAATATTTTTTCTGTTTTACTTGATCCAGAAATGCCAATTCAGCAGCAGTTCTCAGAGGGACTACTGAAGACAGAGAGCCTTTAAGACAACTTTCGGTTCCTTTTGCCCTCCACAAAGTCAGAGCGTCTTTAAAAAGGACCCATCCTTTATTCAACTGAATGATTTGATTTATCTTATTTGATTAAATTTGTCCTGTGTAATGGGCTAGATAGATGACCTAGAGTATCCCTAGAATATTGGGATTTTTTAAAAATCCCTAAATTCCTTGATTCTGTAAATGTATGTATCATTGGGGTCCAGGTCCAGCCTGAAAACAGCATATAGCTCAACTGAAAAAAGCAAATCTTCACCAGAAGAAAAACGGAGACGAGGAGCAATGCAGCAATGAGCCGTGATCCAAAAGGATCAAATGTGAAAATGTTGAGTTTAGGAATGAGAGAGTTGCCCTCCAGGTTCCACTCGGATGTACTGAGTACATCTCCACTCACACTGAGCTCAGGGTGAGACCCCTACGCAGAAGTACCGGACCCCCCTGCCCAGTCCTACCCAGCCACTTACGGCAGTGTGGTCCTAGGAAATGCATGCAAAGAGTCAAAAGTCAGATCTCAAAGGGGAAAAACCACAGTGGTGGAATGTATCACAAACCCAACAAATTAAAAGCAGCGTGCTGTCCTGTATGCAGTCTGCTGTGCCTGCTAGCAGGAGAGTTCGCTGATAGGCATGTCCATATCACAGATTGCCTGGCACCACTCCTTTGAAGAACCCTCGGTCCCGCCTCTTGTCAACCCATTGCCCTGTAACCCTGAAGGCTGGAGTACCCAAACTTGTGTGACGTGTGAGTACACATGGTCAAAGAATAGCAAGTTGGACATTTCTGAGAAAAATGCATATTTCTGCCCATGTTTGATGCAACAGTTTTATTCACTGTGAAGCTGTACCATGTGCTTTGGAGAAAGGACTGGGCATTTGCCCTAGAGGAAGGAAAAGAAGGGGTGTCGTTATGCCTTTGCTCTTTCTATTGCCCGTCACCTCCTTTTGCCCCAGGCTCTTCAGGAGCGCATTTTGGACATGTAGACTTTTCAGGGCTGAACAACTCTTACTTCCTGAACTTAACTCCATCTCCGGGCCAGAAAGGGCCATCCTGGGATACAATCTCCAAGAGACTCAGTCACGTCTGTGGACTCACTCTGCTGCACCCAAGGAGGACCAGGTGGAGACCGGTTTGGGTAAGAGGTGGGCAGGAGGGGGCTGCTGGGAGGAGGACGCCGAGCCAGCGATGCTGCGGAGGCAGGGCTGGGTGTATGGTGGAGATGTGAGGACTGTGAGCTGGCACATGGGATAGCCTGGGCAGCTACAGGGTCTGGATCGGAGAGTCTAGGACTTAGCCGGCAAGGCTGGAGAGCAGCTTGTGACAGAAACATTGTCACCGGCCTGTGACTGAGAAGAAGCTTGAAAAGAGACAAAAATGGGGGAAAAAAGGCCCAGGTATGAATCGGGGTGATAAGGAGAAATGGGGTGAGGAGGGTGGTCAGAAGGGGTCAGACAAGAGCAGAAGAGCCTTAACATCGTGGGACTTTCTGCTCCTTCACTGTGCCTAAGGCACACATCGACGGGCAACGCTGCCATGAACTCTGAGCGCGGCTTGATACCCTCGTGTACGTACTGAAGAGCACACTGTGCAAAGCAAGGGAAAAAGCAGCGCACTTCAGACCATGAATTGCTAAACTGCAGTTCATTGCAAACGTTGCCCTACGGCTGCCAAAGTTGAATGCAGAGGAATAAGAAACCTGGATCCAGTCCCGGGCAGGGTATGTTTGGTCTGATGCAAACAAACATGTTTGCATTGATCTGGACCTCAAAAACACAGCAGGAAATAAAAACAGTCCCCGAGCACGAGGACATTAGCCCTCCTGATTCAAGACCAAGACGTAAGAAATGCCAGTGGGGCATTGATATTAGCAGCTTTGCAAGGCCACGAGACCTCAGGGCTACTGCTGTCGGCCATTGCCTGCGACCCCTTCTGCGGCCGTCCTGCTGCGGGTTGCTCGACCTGCCCCTGCTGCTCCTCTGTGTGACCCTGCCGTGTCCCCCATCCAGCTGGGCATTTTTCCCCAGAATGCTCAAAGACTGGTTTTGTAGTTTTCCTTTCTTTTTCCCTTGTATTTTGAGAGGCATTAAGGTCTTCTGTGGCATGTTTCCTTTTGATCAGAGCCGCTGCAGTGAAGTATACACCTGCAAACTCCCTTTTTTCGTACGCTGGGGAGTTAGTTCAGGTTTCCTGACAAGACAGTGTCTTTGCTGGTTCAGGACGCTCTTCAGGTTCAGAATGAGGGTAGACATCACTGCTGCATCTCATCTCCAAGATAAGCAACACGGAGAGCTCCAGACCTTAGTGAAAAATACGTCTGGCTCCCAGAAGTTATGTCTGTAATAATAAATCTGAGTTTGTCTTTCTTGTTTCTGCTGTGTTTTAGCCAATAACGGCCACCTTTTCAAACTCTCCTCTACAATTTGGACACGATGCAACAGGTTATGGTTGCTTCTTAGCCTAAGCTGAGAACATCATATAACTCAGAACTGTAGGAACTAGGAATGAGACAAAATAGAAATCATGAGACATTCATCAAGTCTGCCCAACCTGACAAATGATGAAGCTCACTGGGGTTTTTTTGCTGCTGCTGCTGTCAGATCAGCCTGTCCCATTTGCTGTGCTGATCTGGCAGAAAATAACCCAGGCAAGGACCTTCTGTCCCTTTGCAGACTCCCTGCACGCGGCTCTTGCCCAACCCTGTGTCCCCAAGTCTTTTCCCTCTCTGCTCCTTTTCATGTGGTCCCTCCTGTCTGTTACCTTGGACCCAAGGCTTGCTCTGCTGCTCATCTACAGGACAACTCCAGCTCCAACCATCATTCAGCCTCTGAATGAAGTTTATTTTTTTCTCCACTTTTCTTTCTTTACTTTCTTTTTCTTGCTGTGCTCTAAAAAATAATATTTGGCTCTTGTTTCACAAAGAAATAAACTGACACATAAAAGGAAAAAGCACGACTGTTACTGCTCTCACCTTCCCAAGTGAAACAACCCGCATGGATAACAGTGATAACTGAGCCCGGATGAAAATTCCTAACGACAATTTTCTATCATAAAGGCAGCTTTGTCAAAATCAAAATGTGTCCAAGGAAGATACCAAGCCTGAAAAATTTTCAGTTAGAAGAAGTTGTTGTGGTTTGTCCTGACTTTATTATTCCATACTAATAATATTGTAAAACATTCCATTTTGATAGTCAAAATATAATGGTTTGATATTTTTATTCCAGTACTGGTGTTGTAGTAGCACATATATTTTATCATTACCTAACATTTTATTATAATGCTTTGACTTTATTGAAGTTAAATGAATTGTAAAATGAAAATGTGCTGAACTAGCAAAGCAAAATCTTTCAAGGATTCTAAATCACACTTTTTTTTTTTTTATTCAAATGTGCATTTGGCAGGAAATATAAAGTGCTGGCTTTCCGTTTGGGTATAGTTCAATACGAAATGCCAACCAGTGAGGTGTATCCACAGCAATTCCTCTCTCTTCCTCCAGCCTCCTTGGAACGGAGCAGTCGGCCCCTTGCTGCTCCGAGCGTGCTCCCAGCCGTCGCGGGACTCCTTGTACGGGTAGCAGTTATAACCTGCTATTTAAAACCACACTTCATAAGCTGCCGGTAACATTATAGGCTGGCTTTAAAGTTGACATGGCTGATTGATAACAAAACGCATCAAGCACGAACCATGTTACAGCTCCCGATGGGAAAGTCGCCAGTTTGTTCTCAGGAGATTTTAACTGCTAAAAACCCGTATCCGTTCAAATGACAACGCAGAAGCAAATAAAGTTCACATCGGTGCAGAACAGATAAACAGGTAATTAATTCTCTGCCTCTTTTCCAAATTCTTTTTACTTCTGAAAAGCAGAATTTCATGAAACTTGCCTAATAAAACACCAAAGCGTTTGAACTCATCTGCTTGCACCACGGCAGGGTGCACTGAAGACACTCTCACTATAGCTTGAGCTTTTTGGTTTCAATTTCATGGCATTAATTCCTCATTAACTTTAGTTCAAATGGAATGTGCATTTAAAACAAACAAGGATGTTCATGAGGCCTTTCCACCAGTTTGACTAAACCAGTTTAAACTCCTGATTTCAGGCAAGCCTTAGCCATGTTCTGTCACTGACGAGGCTGAACTAATATATAGAAGGCAGATGTCTCCAAGAGCCCGCAAAGCTGAAACACGAGTGGTCATAGCACACCGTGCTCCCACTGCTCTGCCGCCTGTTCACCTTCTTGACTTGCAAACAGGAAAGCCAGGCGTTGAGATGTTTGTTCAGTTGGTGCCTACCACTTCACACGGGGTTGTGGCAACAATTAACTAAGCCAAACTAGCAAAGAATGTAATCAAAACGCTGTGGAAATTAGCAGAACATCTCTAACTTCAATAGGATTATGAGAAATGACCCAAAATGTTATTTTAATGTTCATAATAGCTTGTGGCTCAGTGGGAAGACATGAATGTACCATGAACTTTCGTGCCCAAGCATTGTGTATCGCTTCTCAGATCAAGATAACTTTTGTCCAAGTCTGTCTGTATGAAGTAAAGTGAACCCATTAGCTCATGAGAGGGAAAGTTGAGGGAGGAGCCATGGGCAAATTACTGTTGAAGTTCTTCTTCATGGGGTAACCAAACCGATCACCTTCAGTATTCTCTGTTCCATGTGACCTTTGACTGGAGTAGAGACGATGTAATATTTTTCCTTTTTTTTTTCTCGCAGCCTGTGATGCCGGTCTGTGTTACACACCGACTTCACCTTTTGGCCCTGCGCAGGTATAAATCACTTTGATGAGACGCTCGCAGCCCTGTAACCTCTTCTTGTGACCTCATCCAAAGAGTGGTTCTCTGACTGACTCCCCTACATTTGCTCACCTATATCTGCCTCGGCACCGTGGAAGTGAAAAAAGCTGTTTTCCATAACAAAAAAAAAAAGCACATCCTCTCCTTCCCAACGAAATCATGAAACATCTCATGAGAGACTTGGCAGTGGTCCAGTAAAAATTCCCCTGTCCTCTTTTTCCAGTCCAGCTACCATAAGCCGAAATAATGAAAACTGAGGCTTTGACTCCAGGGGTGCACTGGTGTCAGGGTTGGACCCTCCCTGACCCTTTTTCGTAGTCTGGGAGCCCAGTAAGAGAGCGGTAAGACTTTACTCTGCACGCCCAGTAGACCCAAATGGTAGGGAGGGCACGAGCATTTGGCTCTTCCTTTCCAAAACCTGTAGTAGCTGCTATTCATTTCCATGCCTCCTGGAAACGGTCCGTCTACCTTAGTTCCCACCTGGCCCTCAAACACCACAGCAGAGAAAATGCGCTGCCCACCAGACCTGTCCACCCGAGAGCTTTAGCAGGGGTGTCTCAGCTAGGCAACTGCTGTCATCCAGCTAGGCTGCTAGTTATGGCCCTCAAGAAAAAGGTGAAAGGATCATAATCATTATTATGCTCATTTCCACCAGGCTTTTGATTCTGCAGTATTTCCCTTTCTTTAATGTAGAGTTGTGACAAGACATGAAATACTGGGCAGCTGGATGGTGTATTTCTCTCCGTTGTCCAGCTGTGACTCTCGGAGCACTATAAATTGCTGAAGATGTTGCCTTCTTGAATCTTATATCCTTCTCCTTGCTGATGGATGTGAGGAGAAGAATAATACGCCCTTGTCTGCAGTCCTACACGATACAGGCGCTTACTTGCTACTGTACTTTGGCTGGATTGTCTCCTCATGTGTGAGTTATAACATACACACTGTCACCATCGGAATGAAACTTGTTTATACTTTTAACATTTTAAACTATGAAGTTGTTAAAACGTTTGGTTTTTTAGGGTTTTTTAAATGGAACTTGTGAATCTAACATTTTTGGAGAAAGCTCAGATTGTTAAGGAATCAGCAGGACACATCACCGAGCTACAATAGGTTCACTTTCATGTGGATGCTGTAGCAGGCAAGCCTTCATGGAAAAACTCTGAATGTGAATTTAGCTAGTTTTGGATAAAGACGCCTTTCAGCGTCAATAAACACCATGAATGCAGCCACGGTAGAGTTACAACTTAATGAGATGAGGGGAAGTGCACAGGGTCAGGCCTCATCTCCCGGCCTCTGTCATGCTAATCAGCTGGGCAGCCTGCAGCTGAAAAACTGCTGGAATTTTTATTTGCATTTCATTTAGTTGGAAGGAAATTGACCCAGATGGTCCACAAAGGCAATAGAAGGCTGGCAAGCAGTCTAGTGCTGCACACTTTTCCGAGGGGCTGCACTTGTCCGCCCGTCCCTCTTGGAGCCCAAAACATAAAAGATTAAAACAGCGTAAGGGAATTGATTTCATGATTTTTAGATAATTTCCCTAAGATTTCAGAAAAGACCTAAAAAACCTAATTTAATCAGCTAGGAGCTCAATAGTAATTAAAGGGAAGAAAAGCTGAGATAATGAAAGAGGTGGTGGGGATTTTTGCTGTTGCTGGTGGGAACCTTTCTTAATTAGAAAAAGTCTAAAATCTAAATGATGTTAATGACGACAAGCATGAACATTTATTGCAAAGACACTGTATTCTTGGTCAGCTTAGATGATAGATTGCCAAATCTGACAAACTTCCTTAGAAAAAGCTAAAATGATTTGCTGTGCATTTGTCCAAGCCAAATATTTCCATGTGTTTGGTCAAATGAACAATACTGGTGTCACTGTTATTCGTTTGGCCAAAGCTTAGATATTTGCACAAGTGATGTGTGATCCCACACCATCTGCTCATGGTTTCACCTATTTTGCTTTGAAAGCTTAGCTAAAACTCTAATAAAAATAAGTGCACTTCAGAATCCGCCTACTTCTGCATTGTAATCTTAGAGATTATAGCATTTCAGAGCAAGTGCAACAGCCTCATGGCGGCCCAGCTGATGGCATATCCACTTAATTGGAAGATATGAAACATAACTGTCATCACATTAGACGAAGTATTTCGTAAGGGCAAACTTTCAGCCATAAATTGTCATGACACCTCAGTAGTGCATGGAGCTGGAGTAAATGGCAGTGGGATCCCTTATCTACCAGTTGCACCAGTGAAGGTGCTGCCCTTTACCTCCACCCCGCCCTGAAAGGGTGGAACCCACCGCTCTTTCGTTTCTACCAGCATTACTCCAGCCAGGCTGAAGCTTCGTCTCCTTGTATATAGTTATGTTGCCTCAAACAGCAGTGTGCTAACCCCTCTGGTCTGGGTAGTTACTGAACACGTGCAGACAAGTCTTCCCAATGCAAGTCCTGGGGAACCAAATCCAGCAACTTCAATGGAATTGCTTCCGATTTCCACTTGCATAAAAGCGCGTGTAAATCTGGACTAACCTCCTTGGATTACTGGGCTCACGCAGTCCTTTGTTTCTGTGACAGGAATTCCGTCTTTGGGGAAACGTCATAAAAAGAGCCTGGGGTAGCCACAAAACCACACAACGGCGTGGGCACTCTGACAGCTCGTGCAGGAACAGACAGATCTGGGATTATTCCGCTCCCTCTGGTTCTCTGAGGACTTGCAGTTGGTTCAACTTGTGGTAGCTCAGCTGCTAAGCAGCTGCAGGAGTAAACGCCCAAGGTGACCCAAACATACCACCCAGTCCCTGCTACAAGCCAGACAGAAACCCCGCCTTTGTCTTCCAAGGCATCAGTGACTCAGCCATGAGTTATCTCAAGGATTGTTCCTTCTGATGGTTATGACAGTCACACTTGAGCTTTGATTTTATAAAGCTTACATAAAGCACTTGTCCACAGTCCTCTATGCAGAGCAGATTGGGATAATTAACATTTCCAGCACAGTCAAAAGTCCCAGACTGCTCCTGATGCCCCTGTTAGCAGTTCGGTAGCTAAGAAAGAACGGAAGGGTGATAGGAGGACGTCATTAGCTCCGTTTCTTGATCTAGCAGTGGCTTCTTTAGTAACCTGGGGCAATTTATAGGGCAAATATTTATAAGGGACCCACGATTTATGTGGTTCTGAAGACCAAATACTCAAGATACAACACCTTAAACTCATGCCCGAGAACCATAAGGCAGCATGCATAGCCACTGTCCACACTAAAGGTGGCTGAAAGCTTCCAGCACTGCAAGTCCTTGAATTATCATCTCTGAAAGACAGGAAGCCATCAGTACTTTCGGTGTGGTTTCCAATACCCCTGCTTGCCCTCCACTGTAGAAGGGAAGGCTGCTGACTGTGGGCAATGTCTCTCTCACGGGGGTTGAACACACTGTGTAGGAGTGGTCTTGGCTTGCTTGCATGAACAAGCTGGTTAAGGAACACTTTCATTTGCATGCGTTCTCCTATCCACTTAGGAGGTGAGAGGGCTTGGCAGAAAATATGGAGGGCTGAAGCATTCAGAGAATGCACTGATTACATTAAATCTTGAAGCACATAAGAAGCCCCCGAGGAAGTTTAAAACAGCTCTTCCCAGCGGGGGTGGGAAGAGTGGTGGCTTCACTGCAGGATGCTCCCCGGGAAATAGCAGTGGGCTCAGCAGTGACGCAGAGTGAAGGACTTAGAAAGGTCAGGGTGGACATTCAGCATCACTTGGGCAAACTTACTCGCAGATGTGCGTGTTTCTGCCTCCTCTGGAGTCTTCTCAGTGCAGACACAATCCAGCTTTGCAACCGAATAGGGGCTCAGTGCTAGAACCGAATGTGGCAGGCCCTGGTGCCACGGCGGTGCGTAAGCTACATTTTGACTGGTGCCTGAAATCCAGATGTAACACCAAAATTGCCTCCTCTTTGTACTGACAAGGCAGAAGAAAAAAGTTTGAGGTGAACTTGGAGCTTTTTAATTGTGGCTGTACCACTGCTGATCCAGCGCTGTCCCATCTGCAGTGCGGGTGAGACGCTCACCGCCAAGTTGCCCCTGTCACGCTTCAGTGTTGCATGAACTCGCCTTGTTGTTGCCGCTCTCTGGGGTAGCTGTGGCGTGCCGATGGACGACTTCCACGTACCAAACATGAGGGCAGCAGCAGTCCGGGCCTGGTGGGTCCCACTCGGAAGCCCCGCAGGATGCCCACAGCCACATCAGGGCGGCTGAGCTCGCTCTCTGGCCCATCATGCTCAGGAAGCTCCCGCTGGAGGTGTTTGGATGAGCAGAGTAGAAATGGAAGTTAAAGTCTGGGAAAAAAAAAAACCCAAACCAAACACCTGTGAAAACCAGCAACTTCTTTAGAAATCGTTCAGTATCGTTAAAGAGCCTTGCCGTCTTCTTGGCAGGCGTTTCAGCAGCTATCACTGACAAGGGTTACCGGAGCGCAGCCCACAGCTCCATAGCTGCTGGAGGAAATGGAAAGACTCCGTTCGAAGCACGAAGCGTAGCCCTCAGAAGAACAGTTAGGAATAAAACGAAAAGCTGTCAGATAAACTAAATGCAGTTCTGGGACTGGTGAGTCCAGTCGGCTCTCACTGCAGGACCCTGAGCACTGCTGGTTTCTCGGAAAGTTTGTTTCAAAGCATTTTAGCGTCCTTGCCACATTTTCCTTGAAGACTGCAAAAGCCAAAATTTGTTGTCTATGCTGAAATCCTGAGAAGGTCTCAGGCAAAACAGGAAATGTTTATTCAAACATCTGGCGAGGAGAACTACAGGCTGAACCGGACCCTGCCTAACTCTCCCGCCCTGCTCAGCACCGGTTCATGCTGCACTGGCGCTCAGCCTGGGACCTGCATGTCTGGGAAGCTGCAGGCAAAACAGAGAGCCCAGAGGAGGAGAAGGAGAATGACAGTAAGTCCAGAAAGCGTGATATACAATGCAAGAACTGGGGTTGCTCTAGGGTATGCTAGGGATTTCCTGATAAACGCGCCAAGAGCTGCTGCAAAGAAGGAGCAAAGAGCTTTTCATGCCCATACAGGACAAGAAATAACATACTTAGGTGCAGTGCAGAGGTTCCAGTAAGACACTAGAAACACTTGCTAATGGTATGGACAGTGAAGGAGTGGAGCTGTGCTAGAGAGGTGTGTGCTGTCCACCACGGGACATCTTTAAGGACAGCTTGGAGAACCCTCTGTCTGACAGGTGAGGGTGACACAGTGTCTTGTGGCAATGGTCTGGACTAGCAGACTGCTTCAGAACCCCTCCAGCCTTATTCTGGTACTTTGCTTTTTTGTAACCTTTCAAAGCGAATCTACTTTGATGACTTCAGCTCTCTGGATAGTTTTGGTTTGATTACATAGAGTCACCTTACACCATGTGTAAGGAGGTCTGCACTGGTTCATCTCTTTAAAAAACAAAACAGCGTCAAATACAGGGCTATAGTATGTGGAAACAACTCAGCTAAATAGAATGGGTTTGCAAATTCTTGTCCTGAGTCTGAATTCAAGCTCTGTGAACCCAACAGAAAAAGTGTCATAGAATTAGTAAAGAGAAATAATTCCAAAAAGCTAAATGATTTTAACAGAAGAAAAATTGTGCTAGAGAACCCTGCAGTTTAGCTTAAAATTCAACAGAAAGTTAATTCATTAGTAAAGTCACTCAAGCTTGACTAATAACATCCTGAGCCAGAAAAACTAGCAATTTAAAGTAAACCCTTAGTTGCAAGCATAACTTGATGCATATGATGCCAGCTGCAGAAATTGCCATTTCAAACCTCGCTCTGGTTGGCACAATGGGAACAAATAGCTCTCAGCTGCAGGTGAAGCCTACCAGACCTTTCTCCTCAATCTTTGTATAGTGTCAGTTCTTCTTAAAAAACAGCCATTAAATTATCGCCATTGTCTTGGGGCAATGGTGATTGATGCCTCTCCTTTTATGCTAACTCAGCTTGTCTCTCTGCTCTAAATGGCCTTGTCTTTGGCGTGGATGTCGGTAGTACATCATTGGGTTTTTGGTACGCTTCGTGCCGCTCGCTCCCTCGCAGCTTGGCAAACAAGGCTGTCAGGCGACGCGGCCGTTCGGCGGATTAATACGGCTCTTCTGGACCCCTTAAGACAAAAAGCCACGGCGTCCCACCGGCTGGGGCTCGAGCAGGGCACGTTGCAGGGCCCGCCTGCCCCTTGCGAATGCTAAGGCGACGAGGCAAAAATAACTGGGCTTTGCGCTTCTGCGGTATCTGTTGGGCTTCGTCCTAGCTGCCGCAGGCGGCCTGGGAGGATGCGCACGGGGAAGCGGGAGCTATGGGAACTCCCCCGACGGCAGCTAGAGCCCGAAACAACTATTTGAGGTACTTACGTTGGCATTCAAGCACTGTCGCTTTGCTGTTGGACTGAAAATGCGAGCCAGTCCCTCGTGTGTTCGTACGCTGCAGAGGATGGGCGGTTTTGCACACAGCTGATCGCTGTTTGTAAAAGTACAACCATATACCTTTGGAGAGGGACCAAAAAGAGAAACCAAGGAGAAAGAGAAAGCTCTCAGGGTCTGCAAAGAGCTAAAAGCCTGCTCTGCTGACACCGGCACAAGCCCACAGCAAACCCAGAGACCCTGGAGGTGCCGTTATCCCTGTGACCACGGCCACTACGCTCCCTTGTGCTCTTTGCCATGCCAGGTCCCCTGAGAAGCGTTGAGCGGTTTCGAAGTTTACCCTCACCTTCACGCCGGCAGAGCAGAGGGGCGGCTGCTGCGGCCACGAGCCACCTCCCCGCTGCACCACCATGCCGGCCTGCGCTGGGACGGCGACGGAGCCTGGGGAGCCGGGAACCGGACCTGTGTTTTTGGATAAAGGGGGTTCGCAGTCTGAGCTGCAGTTTCCACCTCAAGGGAGTCGTTTTGCTGGGTGTTTCTGCAAGGCAGGAATAATTGTGGGATACTCATCAGGTGAATTCTGAGAGCAAATGAGCATTTCTGAAGAGCTGTGAGATGCTTTGACAAGGAGACTGGGGCGGGGGGGCAGGCAGGGAGGAAAAATGTAGGAGTGTTTGAAGATACTTTTCTGGTGTGAAAAATCTTTCTTCTCTAGACTACAAACCTGGAAAGAAAAGAGACAGGTTTTACATCTCTCTGGTCCCCCAGGTAGCATCACCCTTCACCTTGGTAGTCCTGTTCCCCCTCTTCCTCCCTTGCCCATTTTGGCTGCAAGTTCTTCGAGCAGGGAAATTTTCCTGCCACGTGTCTGAATCAGCATAACATGCCTCTAGTGCTGACTGTGGTTTGTCAGGGTAAAACGAGCCTTAAATGCTTTATCTTTTCCTTTCTGCCCCTCGAACAGCCATAGTTTGAATTAGCTGTGATCTTCACAGCCTGTGGACTTCAAACTTCCAGTTAGAGACAGCAAGTGCTAAAACAAACAGGCACATCAAAATTGTTATCTCAAAGGGATAAAAAAGCTTAGCCTATCAGCGGTGCATCCTACCTGGGGAGCGTGTGAGGCTTACCCGTGTGTCTGTACTTCAGAGGTGGGTGGCCTGAGCTCAGGGCTGTTGCTCAGGCTCCTGTTTTTAAGCAGCCCCTGCCGCAGGAGGCAGCCTATGTGTGCGGCAGCCACCTCGGCGCCTGGCAGACTTCACACGGGCAAAATCCCTCCCGCTGGGAGCCTTGTTTGAACCAAGGCTGCTCACAGGACACTACTGCTGAGATTACTGCAGTGTTCGTGGTATAACATAACCCTGCATAACGTGGTTTACATTTAACTCATTTAATAGTCTTTTTCGTTTTCTTTTTAGAATGAAGAGAGGCTGAAAACATTATTTCTCCCATACGTTGAGTACTGGGTGCAGTTTGGGTCTCTGCATCTCAAGAAGGATGTCGTGAAGTCAGAAGATAGAGAAAAAGGCAACGAAAGTGACTGTGGGGTGAAGCGGCCACTTTATGTGGAGGGGCTGAAAAGAATCCCCAGCTGAGAGGAGAGAAGGCTGAGGAGATACTTACGAAGTTCACAAAACCATGAAGGTGATGAGTAAGGCGAATATGGAACTGCTGTTCACCAAATCCCTTTCTAGCAAGCACCAGGGAGCGTCAGGGACGCTCGGGGAGGTGGGTTTGAAACAGGCCGGTGCATGGCTGGTAGCAGACATCGGGAAATCACGTCCACGGGGGGCCGCAGGGGTGAATGGTATCAGCAGGTTCACAAGGGGATTAGACACATCTGTGGCCAGCAGGCTCATGAGGCTTTTTCTTAAGTTTCCTCTACTCAGGAGGTACCTCCCACTGACATCCCATCACCTCTGGGGCTGGGGTGCTCCCAGCAGTGCGAATGGACCACAGCGAGGGGTAAAGCTCCTGCGCTCTCCCTCAGGAGTTGTAGCTCCTGCTGCCAGCGACACAGACAGCACCAGGGGGGTAGGGGACCACTGCTCCGACCCAGCAGGGTGTTTCTCAGACTTACGTTCTGCAGTTTCTCCCGCAACGGCTTCTTGCTCTCCCCAGAGCCCAAAGAAATCTCTCACTGCAAAGGGACCACCATGGGCTGGCAGGAAGGGGGAGCGTGCCATGGACTAGATGCTTCCCACATCTCTGAATGTGGTCCTGGAGTTACTTTTATTCTGCTTTGGTGGCCGGGAACAATACCCCTTTAATAGAGACACTGTTTTAGAGTGACTCTGTTTACAGCCAGCTCCAAACAGATTTTTGCAAATGTTTTCCCAAATACAAAATAATCAGTCTGCTTTGGTGGCATTCAACTCCTTCTTCATCTCATTCCTTTCCAGAGATGTGAGGGCAACATGGTTTGCTGGGATGTTCATGGACATAGAGCCTCTGGCAAACATGTTCCTCCATGAAGAGTCACAGTAGGAAAGGATCATCTGGTAAATCTTCAAAGCTCCAGGAATTGCCCAATTGGACATCAGAAAGAAAAGTGTCTCCAAGTTACCAATTATGGCCCAGTCACAAAACTTAAAAAAAAAAGCATCTTAGGAATGCACAAAACAATAGACAAGGAGTCTGCAGACAATCCAGAAACTGGTCACCGCTGAGCGAATAGCTACAGGTGAATAATAAATAAGACAAACACAACCTTTTTACAGAGAATTTCGCAAACAAGAAAATGTCAAATAAACCGGCCTTGGTTAGGAGCCTTGTTCTAGCTTTTAGAATCTTGATTTTGCACAAAATTGGAATCACAGAAAATAAGGGCTCAGAGGGCTGGTTTAGATCTGGGCTGGGTTTTTTTCTTAAGTTTGCAATTGCTTCTTTTGAATGAACACTACGCCCTTGGAAGATGTTAGACTGACCTTTCTGGAAACTACCGAATTCGTCCAAAAGCTAAAGAAACCTTTATTCCTCCATTTTTCCAACCAGCCTATCTGTAAGGTGACATCCCGCCACTACCCAACACCAAAGGCTTTCCATCTCTTGTTTCTGCTGCTTCCTTTGCTCTACATCTTTTAGGTGAGATCTGTAAAATCATAATTACGTGAACCTAGAAACAGAAGTAGAACCTACTCTTTTAGAGACCTACTGCTCGATGAAGAGGATTTTACCTGTTCCTGCACTTTCTTTTGCATATTTAAACTCATCAGTGATCCCCGTGTGAGCTGCCGTGTTTATTGAGTTCATTTGTTTCATGGATTAAAGCACTCGGTTTGCCCTGGTTCTGCATCAGCTCAGAGCTGGATGCAGTCTGCTGGAAGCACCTGAGAAAGCATTTTAACCACTTCCAAGCTTCTGAGAGCATTGCAGCTCCACAGGGACCAAGAGCAGACAGCTGTGTTCAGGGAGGAAGAGGAGAAAGGGTGGGATGGCCAAACTTACTTCTGCTAAGCAGGAGTCCAAACACAGCACTGGCCCACACCTCTCCCCTCCGCTCATTTCTTCTGCTGTCTTCCCACCGCCACGTCTCTGGACCCCGCACTGCCCTAACATCTCCTAACTTCATGGTGAACAGCTCTCAGGTTTCAAGCAGGCGAGGTGTGGAAATACGAATGGTCACGTCTCTGGAAAAGAAAACCAGCTTCTTCAGATCCTGTGGAGATACACTCCGAGAGCCACCCCCTTCAGGCTCCAGCTGATTTCTTCAGCAGTACGGGTCACCCGCATTTCCGAAACGTGTTCATCCCATGCCCACCTGCAGGTCACTCCGTGCGCGGGGGGACGCGCAAGCTGGATGTGTGAGCCACCCCAGGTCCCACGAGTGGAAATGTCAGCGGGCCACTCGACTGGCCGCGAGGAGGAGATTTGCATCCGGCATTCGGCAGGACACTCGGATAGCTAAAAGGCTTTGCCCGGCTGCCTGACTCAGGCACCCAGGACTACCCGAGAGGCCGCCGCAGTGGCTAGCGCGTGGGCGTGCGAGGCTCGCAGCTCTGCTCGCTGGTGCTCAGCCCTCCGCGCACACCCGGGCACACAGAGCCCCCGTGCCCAGGAAAGCAGCTAGAAGTGGAGTTTAATGAGAAGATAGGACAGGGTGTGGTGATCAGGCACACGGACAGACCAGTAGCCTCGTTACGCACAACCAGCCCTTTTTATTCTCTTTCCCTCTGTTTTCCCACACTTGCTTCCCCAAAGCACCTCCATCCCTCTCTGTCCCCACCTTTGGTCCTTCCCTTACGGGTCCCACAGCAAGTGTTGTACAATCCCAAAACGTTCTTCCCCCTCTTCCCCTGCCGACTCCCCCACCCCCATAGGCACTAACCCCCCCAGTCTGTAAGGTGAGCAGGGAGCCTCCCGCTTGGGGGCTGTTACCCCCAGACCGTGGGGCTGGTGCCTTGTCTGTGACAGCCCCGGGAAGGGCAGGCTTTCTCAGTTAGGTTATCTCGGTTAGGTTAGGGGGGTTCCTGCCCTGTCATCTCCCTGCCTCTGTGCTCCTTTGCGTTCAGAGACGAGCCTTCAGTCACATAACCTAACACCTCCAGGCAGCTGAATCCCGCTCCTAATTTTCAGTCACGAAATTAATCGTTTCTAGGAAGCTGTCCTTGGATCGTGCACGAACCTTTTTATTGGAATTATAAACCTGCAGCTCTTCTCAGGGCAAGCTGGTGTTTTGGAAGATCCATGTGGCCTGTCATTTGGCTAAAGTTTACTTTCATATTTGTAATTCATTCTTCTTTCACTCCGCTCTTCCTGTTGTAAATAAGCCGTGAACCTCAGCCAGGCAGGACAAGGTGACCAGCCCGCCCCAGCCTTGCACAAGGGCGTCCCAGAGGCGAGCCAGGGCCCTTGGCCCCTGCTCTTGTCCATACCCCCACAGGGCAGGACCTGCCTCCCTGGTCAACCTGGACTGCTCCCGGCAGCGTACAAGCGGTCTCTTCCGTCTCAGCCCCGCAACATCAGCTGGGTCAGCCACGTGCTGAGAAACATCTCCTGGTCCAAGGCTGTACTCTTTACTAGGGACGAGCGAAACCCCCAGCTTTCAAGCTTTTTGATGTCTGAGTCCTAGTTGAAAACTGAATGAAGACTTAAACCTATGTTTTTTCTCTAAAGGCCGTGGGTTTGATGCCGTATTCCCAGGAAGAGTAAGCACAAGTTCTGAAATTTGGTCTCCAAACGCAGAAGAGGGTTTATTTCACGACATGTAAAAGCTGATCGCTTCTGTTTCCCCGATGGTGCAGTTGACCATGAGCACATCAAGAATCTAATGTAAAGGAACAAACTCCGTCCCTGCCTGTCCGTATGCTAGAGAGATTGAAATAATATTTATCTAGCCCTGAACTTTGCTATGCCCTGTTGAACAGATGACTCGGAGCAAGAAAAAACGGTCAGTGGGACTGTCTGCAAGCTTCAACTTTTTGTCCTCATTTAAGAGAGGGAAAGCTCTGATGAATCCCTTCAATGCTCTTGAAAAAAACTGGACAAAACTGCCACTCCAGCTATAGCCCACACTTCAAATGGCCGTGAGATGGCCTTTTCTGAACGTTACATAGTTCAAGGAGGCAGTGAAGTGCTCAGTGGAAGATTTTGTATGGGAACTTTAACTTCCCATTCCATTTGACTTTTGGTCTTTAAAATACAGGTCAAATCAATGAATTTAATGAAGGCCGTGGAACACAAAGGCTTTGCCTTGCATTTTGACCTAGATAAAGGAGAGTCAGTCCAGGTCAAAAGGCTTTAGCAGCACTTTAAGTGGTTAGTACACAAATGTGACAGAGTGTTTAGACTCTCGGGGACTTGCAAGACCCAGTGACAAGCCGTTAAAAGTATTTGAAATAGCTGCTTGAATGAACTTTGATAAGGTACCGCTATTGTCTTCTATTGTCTCTTTCTTTTCATACCAAAACACCCCCAAAAGAACAAGAGTCAATGAATGTATAATGCAGTCCCACTTTTACTGGATTTGGGGCTTCTTTCGGCCCTTTGGACTTTTTTTGTGAACTGTTTATGCCATTTTCATTCATTTCCCCACATTAAGCCTTTCTCAGACGTTGGTGATTAATGTGACTTGTCAGTAAGAGCTTTTAAAGTGCAATGATACTTTCAGAAGCTACAACGTGTCAATCGAACCTAAGATTAAGAACAAATTAAGAGTAAATTTACTCTTCCTGAACCTTCTTGCGAGATGGCGCTACCGTACGTGGAGGTGGTGGTGGCACTTTCCAGCTCCCACACCACAGATTCAGAAATCTGAGGCAAAACTAGCTCAGAGCAGCAGACCTCTGTATTAAATTCTGGAGTCATACTTTTCCTCTCACTGGGATTAAATAGCCCGGTGAGACCGTCAGGCACTTAACAGACATTCACATACTCTACGCAGGCATCTAAATTGGGTGGTTGAATTCAGCTTGTTGGTAAAGGTAAGTTTCTATTATCAACAATAAATATGTTTTAATGGTGGAAAGCGTGCTGTCAGAAAGCACACGATCCTAAGATTGCCAGAAAGCAAATCTCCATTTAAATACATAATTATTCTCCATTACCAGAAAGCATTTGTCCAAGGAAAACTGGTAAAAAGTGTAACAGTTCATTATGCGGGACCAAATTTGTCTAGAAAGACCAAAATCCTAGTTAATTTGTGCAAGGCAGAAAGGTTCAGTTTTGTTTTGCTTTTCAATTTTGTTGTAAAAAGTCTGCTTCTTGAAAGCTTTCCAGGCCAGAGATCAGGTTCTCCCTTTATAATGGGAGCTATTAACGCCTGAAATGGGCCGCTCTAAAGAACCACATGTCCGTTTCACATGGCTTGATAGCTCCAAGATTTTGCTCACTGTGCTTTTTGGACTTTTCTCAGTATTCTCTATAGTGAGATTTTTATTGTATTTTACTCTTTTGTCTGGTTTTTGTGTTCGAAATTTTTCCCTTATTCATTGACCAGCAACTTTCTGTCACCCATCTTTGACTTTTCTTCTTACATCTGCATTAAAGCTGTCATTTACTTCTGCTTTTTCCCCTCTCTCCATATTTGACAGCAAAAGCCTTCATCAGCTTTTATCCCTTTTTGTTCACATTATGACATAACCTGCGCAAAGTGGCACAGCTCCCCAATTCTTGTATATAAAATTTGCAACATTTTTTGAGACGGGTCAATGCCCATTTTTGGGATCCTTTTCTTTATCTGAGTACCGTGTTAAAACTTTTTGCAGATGTGAGCTATTCAGGAGCAGCCTGCGGCTGCATGCAGAGATGGGGAAAAGAAGAAAAGGCCTTCCTATTTTGCGATTGCCATAGTAACTCAAACATTGCCAGGGTGTTTGTGGGTTTGGTAGGGCACAGCCAGGGAATTTTATTTCCTGTGCAATCAAGCCCTCTACTGGAGATCATGGCTTGTATGACACAGGGTTACAGAGAGGACAGTGGGCTTGTTAGGCCTGGGATTAAGCATTGCGCTTTAAAATAATACCCATTTGTATCCATTTTGTTCAACGTTAACAACAGCTGCTGGCCTTGGGATGACAGGCTTGCCTTTTTAACCGAAGTCTCGTATGACATTTATGAATGAGGCAGACCCCATTCATTTTCGCTTTGAATTCACACTGGTTATTTTTGGCTGTTGTTTGATTCTTTTGTTTGTTTTTTTTTTTTCCTAAGCGTGTGGTGATAGTCAACGTTGTTCCTGCAGTTATATTCACGGTTTATGACAGGGGAAAATCCAGCTTTATTTGGGGCGTCAAATTATTACTTTCATTTGGGGGCAAACAGGTTAAAAAAGAAAGGAGAAAGAAGCAAAGAAAGCATCTCACGTCAGTATAGTGGAAGCTTTTCATTTGACCGATAGGTAGAGATGGTGAAAGAAACTTTCCGGCATAGGAGCTTTTCTTCAGCGCTGAAACGGGAGCTGCAGACTTCAGGTCGAGAAGGTTTCTGTGCCCTTTCTGGGTCAGAAGAAGGACGTGCTGCTCCAAGAGCTTCCCGTATTTCCAGGCTGTGTCCGACACCACCGCTCCCTGCAAACTGTGCTTTGCTTGCACCCGCTCCAGGCCACCCTTTAGCCACAGCTGCTGCTACTCCAAAGCACCCCGGCTTTCACTCGGCCGTGGCTTAACTGAGCAGCAATGGCTCCTTCCCCGTCACCCCTCTCACACAGCCAGCCCCAAGGCCAGGGCTGCCCTGAAGTCTCCGAGGAACTCGGGACACAGGCTCAAGTCCCACGTTCCCAGCAGCTCCTCTCCCAACTTTCCTGCTCTTGCAGCAAGGGCTTTGAGAGCCTCCCAGACCTATCTTGACGCATCTCTCCAGCCAAGGGTGCCGCATTCCCTGAAGACTTCCAGCTCCATTTAAATACCACCCAAAGCACTTAAAGTCCGGCACGCTGGGAAGACTGTAAGGGAAGCCTCCCTTCTATGAAGCCGGAGGTGAAATTTGGCTTTTCTTTTCTCTGAAACGGTTCCTGGAGGAGACAGTCACCCTGATCTTTCTCCCCCATGGAAGCCCTTACTTAGGAGCTTCCCCGCCCCAGGACAGCAGCACGAAGCAGTTTGGTGCAGGCGACCTTCTGTAGTGCCTCAGAGCTGCCTGGGGCGGGAGGAAGGAGAGGGCTCGCGGCGGCGCCGGCACACGGCAAAGACCTGGAGCTTGGTATCAGACCCTGCCTGAAGGAAAAAAGCTGCCTCGCACAGTATCAGATCATTAAAAAAGCTCCCTCCCTCCTTCCCTCCCTGTGAGGTCCAGACTTCTCGTTCCTAAATCACAAGAGAGGTTTCGAGCTAGTTAGGACCTGAAATCTTCCTTCAGTGCTAGTGACTGAGGGAGCAAAGAGGAGAACCGCTTTGATGATACCAGAGGGGCTGCAGTCTGACTTAGGCGCAGGTACTACTGGGAAATGTTTAATTCATTCTGCACTCCACCTCGTAAACCCGCCATTTGTGTAAACCAGACCTTCCTCAACCCTCTGTCCTAATGTCTTCAGGGTCTGACTCCTGCCTTGCCAGTGAGATGTAGGAAAAGACGATGAAGACTGCAGTTATCTTTCTACCGACTTTGGGAACGAAATAAAATTATTTGCTTTTGCGTAGAGACTGAAGCAATGATATAAACTCAAAACCTTCATTAACCAAAACTGGTGGTTCAAAGAGGGATTTTTTTCCTGCAAGTGGTATGTTGTTAATCGATCTGGAATCTGGTCCGTTTTACTTTTCCATTCCAGAGTGGATTCACAGCTGTGAGATCGACGGGCATGTCCCGTACTGCCACATGGATTCAGCCTTAACCAGGCTGGAGCGCAGCCACAGCCGTGACCCACGTGGGCTTCTTGACCACGGGGACGCCCGGACTGTTGCCCACCGGCTGACAGCCTCTGCAGTCACTTGCCCAGCCAAACCCCGGGAAAGGCAGCGCCCCGTGCCGGGGGAGCTCGCCAGCTCGCCCCGCGGCCCTGCCCTTCTCCGCGTAGGCACTTACGAGTCGCCCCACTAAGAACCAGGACGGGGATTAGGATCACCGGCCACGAAGAGTTCACTGGAAAAACCTCTTTGGTCACATTTACTGCAGGATCAGCCTTTTTTCCCCCTCTCAGAAATAAATGAATTAAGCTGATGTAGAATGAAGAGAAAAGAAAATCACGTACATTAGGACGATGGAGTGGCTGGTCTTCTTAAGCCTCTATTTTTCCGTGAAGCACCTGCTTTCAGATCGAAAAGGTTAAGATTAATATTCAGCTATCTCCCTGAAGCAAACAGGATTGTAGCCCATGACTACTTTAAATGCGCTCAAGGACCTGGATCCAGACCACTCAGGCCACGATATCTTAGGAGAAACCTGGACACGCGCGTGACTCGTTAGCCCACGAAAGATCTCCCTCAGGGCCAGCTCTCCTCCGTACTGCCCCCTCGCTTGGTGCACAGAAGCGCAAAAGCTGGCGTGGGGACTTCCGACGGGGTTGCCCAACACGTGCGCCTCTTCTGTATGCGCTGCCAGCTGGTGGGAGGCCCTGCACCAGCCCGCCTTTGGGCCGGGTTGCAGCAGCCCTGTATCCCTTGGCCGTTGCATGGACTGGCTTGCTCGAGACTCAGCTCAGGCAAATGAATGTAGACACCAAATGCAACACAGAATATGCTTCCGACGTGAATCACATCCTCCTGCTCCATGCGAGAACGCTTCTGTCATGCACAGGCGGCTGGCTCGGAGCGGGCACGGCCCGTCACTCTGCTCTGGGACGGGATGGGGCTGCAGTCCGTGACCTGCCTTCTTAGTGCCCACGGCCGCACAAACCAATACTGTAACCACTTGTACCCAAAAGCGTCACGCACAATAAGGCAGGAGGGTCTGGAAATACCACCAAGTTCACCACTCTGACTGAGGGCAGGATCTCTCTATCCTGAAATCCCAATTCTGCCCTGAAATAGATCCAGTGATCTCAAAAAATCGCATATGCAACCTCATTATAAAGTCCTTCCTCATTAACACGAAGCTGTCTACGCCTTGCATTCTTGTGACCTCTCTACTTTGCCAACAAATCCATTTTCCCTTTTCACCTCTCCCTTCCCTTGCCCCAAACATACAACGCCCTCGGGAGAGCCACCATTTAGAAAATAAACTTCATCATGCTATCATAGTTGACATTACTGTATTCTTTAAATATTTCCCTGTCCCCACTAGCAGGAATTCTTCCTCTCCCCTTCCAGCAGGTAAAAAACTTCAGGGGGTTGGCATGCTTTTATGATGTCTGTTGTCTACAGACAGTGAAATCAGTCCTATTGTTATCAATAGAAGCTGCACCTGTAATAAATCATCAAAATACGATAAAGTAACGCTAGGATGCTTGGAGATACTCACAGCTCCTTGGAGATACTCAGAAGCCATCTGGACGTGGTCCTGGGCAACCAGCTCTAGGTGGCCCTGCTTGAGCAGAGGAGTTGGACCAGGCGACCTCCAGAGGTGCCTTCCAACTTCAACTTCAACCTCTCTGTGATGCTAAGTGGAATGCTGGCCGTTATAATATTGCTAAAAACTCATTATGACACTGGTACTCTACTGTAAACAGTCTTCAGAAAGTAAAGATAGCAAGAATCGACAAAGGATGTTGAACTTTAAGGATAACAGAGACTACGAAACAGCTGCGCTTATAATTTTCACCAGCACAAATTCACAGTAACTCTTCGGTTGTCTCTGGATTTGCACAGATGTAAGCAGGGAATCCTGCCCAAGTCCTATGGTTCTGAAATAAGGAGATGTTTTAAAGGTCAGTCAAATACCGTGATGCATGAAAACGCATTGTTGCAGAGGTCTTCACTTGCAAGCCGTATCACATCTTGCCTACTTACATTATTTGCAGAAGAATTTAACTTGTTTTTTTTTCCACATGGCACTTCATTTATAAGTTTTACAAGCCCAGACAATTCAAAAAGTTGTATCTGAATGCAGCTGTTTTCATCACGGTCAGACCTATAAACACAGCTCAGGTTTGGCGGGATCACTGTCTTTGCTGCGAGTGGGTGGTGATTCACTGGGCAGCAACGGATGCTGAGCCCTGGCCTCACCCTTCTTACAGCGTAGGCATTAGCATGGTAGGGGTGCACGTTTGCCTTTAGGTTAGAAATATTAAAATCCAGAGAGCGGTGACCTTTGAAATAGGGAGGTAATATGTCTTTTATATAAATTCCCAAATTTACTGTGGAATTTTATATAAATTCCCAAATTTACTCTCCCAAATAAACTCCCAAATTTACTCATACAAAATATATATTCAGTTCCCAGAACTGAACAATAGGAAAAACTTATTGAAATAGTGCACCACATGCTGTAATCCCCTTCTAGGGAGAGCACTGATGTGGCTCAGAGCTTGTCTTCAAGGTGAGCACGTCCAAAAGGCCGGTAGAATCTCAACCTTCTTCACGACAGTTGTCATGTGAAGGTTATTACGTGACACCTAAAATACACAGCTGCACAGGGAAAATCCGTAGACTGCTATTTTGCCTCCCAGATTTTGAGCTTAACAGAGCTTAGAAGCTACTTCCATCATTTTATCCTTTGCAGGGAGAAGGCTCCGGGGGGACTTATCTAAACCTCGGTACAATTCTTCACTGCGTTTTTGTCTCGCCAGGTACTTTAACACGATATAAGCACGAGGAAAGCCAAATAAAACCTGCAGCCAACTCCTCCTTAGTAAGGTACATAGTGTACAGCTTCGTTGCCGCTGCTGATGAAGAAAGATGCTCAGACCAGATGCCTGGCGGCACAGGAGAGAGGAGAAAAGAGCCTGTGCTGGCCATGGCACGTCTGTAGCTGGCTCTGGCCCGGGAAGGGTTAAACGCTTTGTGGTGAGGTGGGACAAACTTCACTTAAACTCAATTCTGTGGCCAGCCCGATTGTTTTGACACCTGCACTATGTGAGGGATGGCATGGTCTCCTTTGTGGCGCATAATGGCACATCTTCATTATTGTTCTAATACTCTGCAAAAAAAAAAAAAAATCCCTAATCTTTCTGTGGTGCCAGTGACTGTAACAATGCCGGGACATTTTATTTTCCTCCTTGCTCTCTCTTTCCCTTAACCCGCTATTGTTGCCATAGCCACGACGGTGCAGTACTGCTGGTTCGGGGAAGTTTCTGTACTGTACCGCCCTGAGCTTATTGTTTAAATCTTTATTATTCAACTGTTCTGAAGATTTACATTTTTAATGGCTCATTTATGTAATCCCATAAATAAAGTAGCAGAAAAGCATCCCACACAAATGAGTGAATCGGGGTTTGAAAAAAGCTGCTGAAGCAGGTCACTCAGGGTCTCAGCTGCGGGGCCTTGATTGGTATCAGCGATATAGCCACTGTGGCAATGGACTTAAGACCACCCAGTCAGCCCCAAAATGGTGCATTACCAGGGAATAGTGGAATGGTGCTATAGTTCAATCTCCCCTATTTAGCAGGGAGCAGAGTTCTGCTGCAAAAACCATTTCAGCCTCAGACTCATTTACCTTATTGCTTTGACAGCTGCACCTCTCCCGCAGTAAAGTTTAGATGATTAGCTTTTCCCTCCTGGCAGCTGATGGCAATAGTTTTTTTTTTTTTTTCTTAACCAGCATATTCCTGGGGCTGATAAATTCCCTCTAAAGAGGCTGTGAATTCAAGCACCTGCCCAAAGAATTTGTTTTATAAACTGGGCACTGAGATGGAGATATGTTCTAACAATTCACTTCTAAGCTTCTCCCCAGTGCTCCCCTCGCCGGCTCCCTCCCCACGCACAAATCCTTCGTGAACTGTAAATCCTTTGAGCAGGGCGAGCGCATTCGTAGCCGCTACCGTGCTAATGAAAGACGAGGAGGATATTTTGTTTCCGGTCAGTTCTCACCCTTCAAAGTCGATTTTTGGCAGTTACCTCAAAAAGCAGCCGTGCAGCCGCTGCGCATCCCAGGGCCTCGGGGCATCCACCGCATCTCCCGAAGCACCCTGCTCTGGCAGAGAGGTACCAGCGGCCAGCTGCGTGCCCCACACCTCGCACCCTGACGCTCCTCCGCCGAGTCAGCGGGAGAAACCCCCCTAACCCCAATCTTGTCTCTTTGGCGCTGCCTTCGGTCGGTGCCAGCCTGGCACGGCTTTGGGTCCGCCAGCTAGCGTCACCCCAGAGGGTGCCCCGTGGGCAGCCTGCCTGGGGCCGTGCCCTGCTTAAGGGACTGCGGCCCGACTGATGTGAGCCGGCAGCCCCGGGGGCTGGAGGACCGCGCAGACGTACCTGCGGAGCGCTGGTCCTCAGCACGAGCCCTCATCACCTGGAGAGCTTGGGGCTCCACGGGCGCTCGGGGTCACGGCAAGACGGGGTAGCCGGGGCCGAGGGACAAGCCGGTGCTGCCTGAGGAAGGGACGTAGGACTGGCCGCTCCTCCTTCTCACCCCCAGGAACTCTTCTGGGGACCCCAGTTGGCGCAGCGTGTTTGGGGAACAGTTTGCCCTCCTCTAAAATGGGAGCTGCAGAGGAAGAGCTTGGTGGCGGCACGAGCCGAGACCCTGCCGTGGTGAGCACCTACCCCGGGGGCCAGCAGTGGCTCGTCCCTACCAGTTCCAGCCTCCCAAACCGTGCTGACAGGTAACAACGGGCGCCAGCCTCTCCCCGCCACGGGACAGCCAGGCCAGGTCCTCACGGCACTGCTCCCATGCACCTTCCCTTGTCCCGGAGGGCTGCGGGAGCGCACGGCCACGGAGGCAACCTCATCCGTCCTCCCTGGCTCTTCCCAAGGCTGCCAGGACAAGTGCCAGCCAAGGCAGCGGCTGCGGGACAGACAACCACCATGCAGTCAAGAGCCGAAAAGATGCAACCTGCGCCCAACACCCAAACCATGGCACACCGTCTGCTGTTACCGAGACGCATCGGTGCCGCCCTCCCCGTGCACAAGTATTTTAAGCGCAAAGGAACAAGACATTTTCCCCTAATTAAAAAGCAAAGCTCTTTACAGAGGTACGCCTGCGTGAAGCTCCGCCAGCAGATAAACCGCAGCGGTCCACAGGCAAGGGGCAGCCGGACAATAGCCCTTCCTCAGTTTACCTGCTGGATCTCGTTCTGCCCGGCTGCGTGGAGTAGAGTCAAAGGAAGCTGCTCGGAGGCAGGGAGCAGGCAGCAAAACAAAGGCAGGGAGAATACCAGCCGGCCCAAAGGAACAGTGGGGATGCTGGTAATTGGGCCGTGTGTGTTTGGCTTTCGCCAGGCTAGCAGGTTTGTTTTTCCCAGGCTGGAGCCTAGGCTGAAAGAGACACAAAATTATTAAAGACCTCAACCCAGAAAAGAGAAAAAGGGGAAAAAAATTGGCAGCGGCGGCTGGAGGTGAATCTCGAGTAATGAGAGCACGGTGGGGGCTCTCTGCTCCCTCCCGAGGGTGGAGGTGCCTGGGAAATTATTTTCAATGGGCAAAGAAAAATGAAGTTTAGGTAAAATTCATTCCTGTGGACTTTTATTGCTAGTTTAACTCGTTTCTCAGACAGCAGGGAGCCTACTGGGCAGGACGCAATAGGTTCTGCTACGGAAAGGTAGAGCTGTGCCTTCCTGGTCCTCTCCTTGTTGCAAGAAGATTTCCGTCAGGATCCAAGTCCAAAAGGGACCCGTGGGTGAGGCAGACCTAGAGCCACCCTCGGGAAGGGATTCCCCCGCGCTGGGGCTGATCTTCGGTCCTTTCGCCAGGCAGACATCGCAAGGAGCTGTACCTCTACCTGCAGATCTGCAGCGCTTCTTGCAGGCAGGATGTGCGCCGGAGCTCAGGGCAGACCAAAAGCTGTGCTCAGCAGCACTAAGCCCGAGCTGCTTCACCCTGCTCTGGCCTAACACCCTGCTAGCGCTAGGTGTTAGCACGGAGGACTGCGATTCCTTGTATGTATTTGCAAAGTACACTGTAGATATAAAATTTTCAATAAGGTAGCCAACCACTCTAAATTCAAGCCTGGTGGTAGGGAAAATACATTTGCAGCCCCTTTCCCTTTTAGTCCAGGGAGAACCTGCCTTGAGCCTCGCGGTCTTCATCTGCCAGAAAAGGTGATGCGAAATCCTGCTGCTGGACAGGCCGTTGTGGGGGCTGGGGGAAGCAGTACCCAAATCGTGAGCTGCGGGGAA
Source organism: Sagittarius serpentarius (assembly GCA_034782735.1). NCBI lineage: Eukaryota > Metazoa > Chordata > Aves > Accipitriformes > Sagittariidae > Sagittarius > Sagittarius serpentarius. Next base: position 5,500,530 of record JAVKLA010000026.1, read on the forward strand.
AAAACGGGACCGGCAGGAGCTGCTGGTGATGCCACACGGCTCTGCTGGCTTCCCTCCTCCTTCGACCTACGTGTCACCGGCTCGATGGAGACGGAGCGAGGTGCAAACCAGCTCAGCTCTGCTGACGGCAGCACGACTTCACTGAGTCATACCAGGCGAGGATTTACTCATCCACACAGTACCATCCGCTTTCCTAGGAGCCCACGCTTTCTCCCAGGGATTTATTTAGCCAGAACGGTCCCAGGTGTTGGACGTGAAGGGGGGTCTTTGCGGTAGCCGTGCCCCACACAGCATCTTGCTGGGGCCCTCAGGGAGGGAAGTAAAAGTCGAGACCAGGAGAGAAAGAAGGAGATAACATTCAGAGCCAAACTCTTTTCTAGACAAAATATATTCCATCCTCCAAGGACTTTGCAAGTGACTTCTTCACATGGAAGGGGTTCAGAGAGGTGCTAACTACCCAGCACCGGCTGGAGGAGCATTAAAAACTGAACCAGCAACGCCATGAAATCCCAGCAACACCCCCTCTCTGCTGCTTTAGCAACACAGTGGATTAAGCTGAAGGTGATGTTTTAATCTAGGTGTCTGCTGTGGGCAGAGTTGTCCAAGTTCAGACATCCAGATTGACAACGCCAACTATTTTGCTTACCTTCCTTTTGGCTTTTGCTGTTACTCTGGTGTCTGCTGATACGGTAGGGCAGAAAACAACTGTATTTGAATATAATACACAGAATTAAGACAAAGCAATAGCTCACGTAGAGCCTTGGTTTCCTTCATGTGTTATACTCCTTTCTCAATAGTCTTATTATTGAACTTAAACAGTGGCTCACTACCAGGAACTGTCTGTTGTTGCTGTTCCTGATGGATTAGCTGCTTGCTGGCATTTTTCTGTCTCTGAGACCTTTTGAATGACTAGCGCTGGGCAAACTTTCATCCCTCGTGGGATGTTTTAAAAGACACAGGCAGTTCCTCTCCAGGAAAAGCTGGAGAATGCAGAAGACACAGAGCCTCCAGCAAAATGCTCACCCTCATTTCCCAAAACCAGACTTTGGTTGCATTTACACAACGGATATTAAGCTGTGTGTAACATTGCTCCTGTAGCACTTTCTGAAGTCTTTCCCCATTCCCATCCTCAGGAAAGCACAGACGGCCTGGCCGGGCCGTGGCTTTCGTGGCGAGCAGAGGACGAGCCAGACGCCCGGCTGGAGGTGAATGTGTGTGCTCCTGCTTGGCGGGAGGGAGCAGTGAGACTGCGCTAAGACTAGTCCGGCTGCCAACTGCCCAAGCGAACACCACGCCGCATCCCTGCATTCTCCCTTTCATACCATGGTCCTGTGTTCATGCTCCTCTTTCAGCTCCTCCATGCCCAAAATCGAACTCGCCCAAGCCGGAGCCTGGCAGTGCCCAACCCGCTGGAGCTGTGACCACGCAGGCACAAACCAAGGAAGGATCTCCGCGAGGTGAACTTTACTGGAACTGCTAAACACACAATTAAAAAGGATCAATGACTGAGTAGCTACAGTATGTCTTAGTTTTTCTTTACTATTCTAATTACCATACATTTGTGACAAGCATCAGAATTATTCTAATTATTGTACTTTTGTAACGAGCATCAGAGCCAACTCGACCAAGTTCAGGGCTTGTGCCTTTAGCCCTGACAAACATTAAGGATCTTTGCACAGACCTGAGACGGGTCAGGACCAATGAGAGAGCAGGCAAGACTGTCACTGTGCTGCGTCTGCCACCCAAGGGAACATGAATTGGGTGCCACAGGGTAGCCACGGTTGCTCCCACACAAAGCTGAACTGTTGCGGGTGGGAGGGTGGCAGAGAGCAGCAGGATTTCCTTTCTGCTCACTAGCAAGAGTCTCTGTCAGCCCTCTGGGGTTGCACTTTCAGGTTTAGAGTCCAATTAAATCCTCAGTTACACTGGTTTTCTACTGTGGTCTAGACAGCCTTTTCTCATCCACACCATTAAAGATGCCATTGCCTTCACTTTCTGACAAAGTTTTGATTTTTGCCTTTGTGACTGTAGTGTCATATCCTTGTAACGCTCTTTTTGCGAGCGTGTTCCAGCCTGCAATGCCACTGAGACGGCAGAACAGGAATCTGTCATGCCGTACTCCAGGCGGTAACGGTGCTTTATGGGCGATACAGAGTGCCTGCGGTCATTGACACGAGCCTGTGATGTGATTTTTCTCAAACCAACCCCATGTATCTATGCTGGATATTCCCACATCTCAGGGAAGAAACTAAGCCCCAACTCTGCCTTGCTCACCGCCAAAGCTGCGGTGGCTGTGGCTTACCCACGTCCCCAGCCAAGGCTTGTGGCAGCGGTGGCTACCGGGTCCGCAGGCCACAGGGCTGCACAAGCCCGTGGGACTTTATCAAATACGGCCACACCGGGAAGCTGATGGCCATCTGCAGCGCAGCCAAAAGGACCAAGAAGGTGGGCGAGAAACACAGCCTACAGGGCTTATGTCCATGCAAAAGCTATTTTTTATGGCACAGACATACCGGAGCGAGGAGAAAACCTGCCTAAGATCCTACAAGGAAGTTGCAGATGGGGAACCGAACTCCCTCCTCCAGAGACCTATACCAACATTACAGGGGACTATATGCCCTCCCCAGGGCACCACGCCACTTCCCCCACAATGTTTGTGCAGTTAGCCCTATGCGATCCCAACATAAAAGACACAGGATGCTCTTGGGAGAACTACGCAGGACTTGCACCGTTCCTCAGCCTAAACTATCTGGCTCAATGTTCCAGTCGTAATGCAAGGCTCATCGTTTTGGGTAGCGGTGAATATTGTATGAACAGCAATTTTGTGTAAAATTGCATATTCTTCTTGCTTTCCCTTACAAACAAAAGTTTATTTTTGTTGCATACAGATGGAGATTCAATGTTTGGAGATTCAATGTAGATGCAGCCTTCTAGAAGCATTTTATAAGGCCGGGGGTAACAGCCTGAGAGTTACTAAAACCGTATTTGGTAAATTTAGCGTCTAAGCAATACCGAACCCATGCAAAATAAATAAGGAAGATACACCCAGTGTTCATTTGAGACTTTGAGAGGCTACTAAATATTTGGCATAAAAGTATTTGAGGTTTTTTCTGTCTTAAAACTATCATATCTGGAAATGAGGGTGTGAATACATGTAGTTTGCAAAATTTTTAAGGCTTTTTTTTTTTCAATTGGAGCTATGCCCTCTTTAACACTTACTCTTGATTATTTCCTATTGATAGTCACTAAAACAAAGAGTGTGTATTAATGCAGATGAGAGCTTCATTCATCGATGGGGTGAGCTACAACAGGATTATTTGCAAGTGCAAAGATCACTCACATGAATAAAGATTTGGTGGATCAGTGACTCCACTGACAAAATGAATAAAATCCTTCTCCAAACACAATCCAAATATGTTTCTTGCTACTTATCCAAGCAAGTCTACTTTTGTGTTGTTCCAGTTTAATTAACTGAAAACACATAATTATTAATGAGAGCTCTGATAGGGCAGGAGAGGAAACGTGCTTCTCGGTGATCAACTCGCAGCCACAACAAAAAAACCACTTCTGTTTGTGCAGGAAAAGCAACCCCCTCCTGCTACATTATTCCATTGATCTACAAACATTTACATCTCCTTTGTTAACCAGTTTTCTGCAGAAATTTCATAATCACTAAGGAACGCTCTTACAACTGCACCTTAAGAAACTTCTGGTTTCAACTGGATCAGTCCGAAAAACGGTCTATTTTTGCCCTTAAGTGATGTTATATGTGAAATCTGTTGGGCTTTTCTTGGACAATCATGATTCATTGCAAATCAAACTGGATTTACAAAAGAGGCGAGGTTGTACAATGAATCTAAGAACTGCATGTTACTATATCCCTGACCGTCAAAACTAGTAAAAGTATTTCATAAAGCTTAATCATAAAATGTTTTCTCCTCCTCTTTCACATTGTTTTGTGATCTACATTCAGTATCAGGTTGATGAAAATGAACATTTTGGAGGATTTCTGTCCAACATAATAAAAAAGTCTAATTAACGAGTTCTTGTGGCTATGGCAAGAGAATAGCCTCACCCGAATAAACTCTGTGATCCGTACAGCGTGCACGGAAACTAAACAAGGACAACATTAGTAGCTCACAGATAAACATGAAACACCTCTGGAGTATCGCTGCAGGAACATTAACGTAAGGTGCCTTCCCCTCCCATGTGAGTAACCAGGCTGCAGCGCACTACTACGGGAAGCTGAGACCAAGAATACACTATTTATTTATTTATGTATGTATTTATTTTGAGGACTAAGCACTTTTTTGAGTAACAAATATTCTGAGTTACAGCAGTTAATAACACATTTTGAAAAGTCATTGTTCAAGCTTTAAGTTTCAGGGTTTAAATCCTATCCTGAAGATACCTGATAAACAGAACACTGGTGCTGCACAGTATGAGCAACTGCAGACACAATACAAACCTGGTTTTACGCACCCAATTCTTTATTAAAACAAGTGATAAGCAGGTGAAGATTTGCCTTAAGAACAGTTAATGAGCAGCAGAGTTTTAGGGTTTATTATGCACACTTACGAAAGCACTAAAATATCGAATCAACCAATGAAAGATTAATAATTCATAGATGTTCTGTACATCAGAAAAGACGTGGAATTAGATTGAAGCTACCACCACTGATGAAGACAGGCTTTCTCCAGCTATCTGGTTTAGGTCATGTCAGATCCTTCAGTTGAGCATTTCTAGTACGGAAGCGCTCTCTATCAACAACGCGGACTAATTTTGAAAGCATACTCTAATCACTTTCCCTACCCAAAAGCTTGGCTTAAATTAATGTAGAATCAACAACAGCACTTACCCTAGAGCGGTGTTTGAAGGCCTGAGAGTGGAAAGCTCTCGGGACACCATGTTATCCCCACAAGCCAGACCAGCAAGAATTCCTGGGGATTTGCTCTGTGGAACGTCTCCAGCCCCAGTCGAGACCAAGGGTGAGATGAATGCCCTGCTGCAAAGCCACATGCACCCAGCACTGTCACCGCAGCAGAGCCCAGCCAGTACTATAGGTGCTGTCCTTCCAAAAAGGATTATTAAGGAGAACACAACCAGTGTCCAGCAAAATAAGGACTGCAAACAACGTCTGTTTATTTAAACCAAAGATAGTCCTCATTCTCCAAAGATACTGCTTTTTCGTTGATCCCACTTAAATAGTTGGAAATTTTCTGGAAGGCTGGGACTTCTATTCTAGTGCTATGGTTCCTGCAGGGAAATAGCAAAACTAGCCACAGCTCCTCAGTGGCAATGTAGAAGTATCCCACTTTGTTGGATACGCTGACCCTGGCAGCCACCGGTGGGCTCAGCGCCCACTTAACTACCTTCCCATTACTCAGAAGAGTAATTCCCAGCTCATGCATCAAAATTCAGCGACAGCGGGTCTCCACATCTCCTAGCTAACATGGAATTTCCAAGAGAGAGAGGTAAGTATAGCGAGATGAGGTATAGATAAGCCTATAGGTGGCACCCTTGCCCTGACACAACGCTGAGGGGCCATGAAGCGCTGGTCCTCCTTCCCCTTAGAGCAGAGGCCCATGTCCGTGAAGAAACCCCATTAAAAGCATCAATTCCACAAAGCACTTTTAATGAACGTTTCCAAGTTTATTGTCAACACACTTAAAACGGAAACCTATGTTCAAAACAATGATTTTTGAGAATACCGAAATACAAAATATTTCACACAGAAGTTTGTTATTGTAATGCAAACAGAAGTGAGATGTAGAATATGCCGATGCGTATTGTATGTGCTCCAAGTCACCAAGCTTAAGAACCATACAACTACAGAACTGTCACACAGGCTTGGAAAGTGAGCATTTGACTGTTTTTAAGTATCACCTCTGCATTTCTAGTATTACACATTTACTTGGAAACTTCCTAGCAGTGGACAGAGAACATGGTAATTTTGTCTTCAAGGTTTGTTTTGAAAGCACCATGACAACAGACTGTTCAAACTACTTCCTTACAGAGGGAAGTCCAAACAGAGACAATTATTGCAGTTATGGCTTTTTAGGGGTAATGTTTATTATTATCTGTGACAGGTTTGTGAATATACAATAACAAGCAAAGTCAGTATTTCCTGGTACTTCCTCCTGGAAAGCAAAACCAGCGTTGCCCGTTTAAAATTCGTTCTTTTGAAACTAAAGAAAGCAAACTCTTATATTCTATACAAAATGCATGTGCTTGGGCAGGCACTGACCAGCCTTCCCTTCTTCTAGATTCTGTAAAACTAAACTAACTTAAACATGCAAAACTTCTTTATTGGTCAGCAGCAAAGAAGTTCTGCCAACTTTACATAATAAATAGATTTCTTCTTAATTTAAATTTATTTCCAAAAGAGTGACGTGACTAAACGAGTTGTACTGAACAGTGACACACACATCACGCTCCATTACCAAGACCCTAAGCTTAGTCAGAAGGGGAGAGAGGAATGGAGCAAAGGGAAAGGAATGTCTGTTCTAAAACGACGGAAAGATTGATGCTGCACTTTGCTATTCTCTTAAAGGTCCCAAAGAAAAGTCTTCTAAAGTTACCTCAAGGTTCCTTCTCACACAAGCAAGTCTGTTCAAAATTCATTTTTGAACAGCATCTTTTCCTGAAAAACTGAGACATCCCTGCAGTCCGACACGTAATGACATTCCTGGCTTGTAACAACACGTATTCGTCACTCTCCTCTCCTCATCGTTTGCTTGATCGCTTTTCATGCTTATCCTTTGTGTGCTGGTTCCTGTTTCGGTGCCTTGGAGGAGAGCAGCTGACTCTCCTTCTGGACTGAAAGCTGGGTGTATATGGGTGAATTCTGCGATTCTTTGGTTTTTCTTCTTTCTTGCTTTTGTTTGGCTCAGGCTCCTTACTGTCTTCCTTTTGCTCACGTTCTTGGTCTTGTTCTTTTTGAGATGGTAATGTGTTTTTGATGGTATTAATAAGGAATCTTTTATTTGTACCAGCAAGAGGACATTTCAACCTGTAAAGACATTTAAAAGTGATCAAAAGACAAGATAAAAACATCCTGAAACAAGTCTGACGTTTTAACTTCAATAACTTTAAGACAGGTTTGTGCTTCTGGCTTTCCTTGCATGCCACCTAGTGTAAATTCTCAGTACAGAAAGATATGCTTAAGGTTGTCTCCATTCTCCTTTCATCTTACTCTTTATAGGATGAAAATTATTCTACTTCAACACAGTGAAAATCCACGATTTTCACAAGGTGGCGTGTGCAGGGGGAAGCAAAGAACGACAATATATTTTAAGGTTGACGGTGCTTAACTTAGGTATTCAGGAATCAAGTATTTGGTAACATATTCCAAGTCAAATCGGAATGGTTTACAAGATCATAATCTACTAAAGTCAGCATTATCTAATAAACTGAGATATCCAGAAAGTAAAAGATACACTTGCATGAAAAGCCCAAACAGCTGTAACAATAAAACATATACATGAGGCATACCAATTTTAACTTATGTCTGGCAACCACCAAAATGTTTTATTTCTTTTTCTTAAACAGAAAGGATACTTATCCAACTCTTCTCCATTGTTTCTGACTGTCTCCTCTTGCAGCTTAACAACTTTTGCACATAATTTATAAGCTAATTTTAGTAAACAAGTACGGTACATTCCATTTATCTTGTTGCTATCAGCCATAGTCTACTTACTCCCAATTTATCATCTCTTAAAGAATGGAATGAAAAAATCAAGTTTGAATATATTCCTGCAGTAAGCAGAAATCACTCTGAAGACTTTATTTATAGTGGGAGCCACCGCGGTGTTTGTCTTCACAACATTTTTGAGTCTGCATACTAATGAAGCCACGGGATTACTCTAAAAAAGCAGAGCTGTTGGAGATCACAGTGCCACTTACTGAATCAACTATGGAGTCAACGAATCCTAACATCACAATGTTAAGATCTTCTATTCTACTTGAGTATTGTGTGTAGAAACTATACCTTGACCATTTAAAAACTTTTGACACCTCTGAAAATCAGAGGTATCAGAACAACAAGAAAATTGTAATGATGATCACATCTGATTATTTAGCATGCTTCATGACTTTTAAATGGACATGGCATTTACCATGGCATTTTGCTTCAGGTCTGCCTACTAAGCATTACTGGTAATTGTTCTTGTCCTAAATCCTCAAAGAACTTACAAGAGTAATTTCAGAAGTATACATTGAACAGCCAGACTGTTTTATTTTCGCTAGGTGTTTCTTGACACATTTCTATAGCACAGCTAGTTTTAGAGTTTTCTGAACTTTCTGCACATAAATTTACAATGTTTTGCTCAAGTCCTGGTTAAAAAAAAATCATAAAAAAAAAGTCTAAATCTATATCTAGTATAACTGTTTTGTAAATTAGGGAGACAGTATTTATCCATTAACTGTATTATGGAGTAAAAATACAAGGCTAATGTATGTCAGTAGAATAGGGTTTTTACTTCAAGCTACATCAGCTATGAACATGGTGCTGAACATGCCATGGCACAGCTTACACTCAAGACGTAACACAAAACAGCCAACATTTAAGTCCTCTGTATGTCTTATGCCAGCATTAAACTGTTGTACCTCGACATTTCCTACCAAGGAGGGCAGCTTTCTCTAGGCTGCATTCAGGCAAAAACTATTTCACATTTGTCTCCTTCCTCTTGCTTTTTCTTAAGAGCTAATGCATTGATTAATATATCTTGACTAATACATATAGCACCAGAACAAGACAATCCGCCCTAAATAAATTCACCTTGCTGGAGTATCTATTTCTTTTGGCACCATGAGTGCTGCCTGAGCTATACTAAGAATGAAAACTGATGAGAAATGCGGGGCTTCAGAGTCAGCTCAGAGATGCCATTAGTCCAGCATCATACAGTGATAAAAGAGAGCCACCGGGCTTTCACGGAGCAGCAGTAAGTTGTGGCACCGAAGAGAAACATTAGTCCTTAGTTTTATTCACCGCATACTTCAACAAAGGAAATCCTGCCTTTAAGTCTTAAAGGAAATGAGATGTATGGCACATGCTACATTACACATGCACACACAAGCCCATAATGTTTACGTATATCCATGGTATATATGGAACTGTGAAGATTAAAAGTGAACTGTATTAATCCACTGATATCTTTGACAGCGTTTCTAATGGTGAGAAAACTGACCTCGCCGAAGACAAGCCTTTGGCTTGCTATAGGTATGATCCTGCAACGCTCAATTCAATGCCAGCTTTGCCCTCAATGTAAGTTCTGAAGGGCTGGGAGGCAAGCTCAGCCTATGCAAGGTGGAACGCAATACTGCTGACTAGTAAACAGTGCCACAGAACAGATTTTAAAAGCTTTTCTTTAAAAAACAAAAAATAATCAGATATGCTAAAAGAACATTAAAGTTCCAAACTGAAACGTGCCTGGAGCAGGGCTGCAGGCGTGACCAAAGCAAGCATGCAACCTGCAATTCTAGAGCAGTCTTGCCTACAAAAGGGACTCCAGCTCTGTAACAATGTAGTCACTCAATGCAAGGGTTCACTTTTTGCTTTGCATGTTCCAATAAGCTAAACCAAGCTTGTTCTTACCCACAGACACTTGTCCCCCTCCACAGGTAAGACCCACACACCCCAAAAATCTGTCTGCTATGCAATGGATGAAAAGCCAACATTGCATTTTGAGCAAGAAAAAAAGATTAAATCTGTTATTGTGAACATAGGTCAAATCTTTACTTTTGACATTTTAAGCCAACTTCTGTGCAATAACACAGAATTTCCAGCCAATACCTGTCATCAAGTGTAGCCGTGCAGTTCAGCACAGAAAAGTACCATGCAAGTTCTTAACAGCAAAACATGCTGACACATTTAAGACACAAGAGTACCGTGCCATGTGTCACAGTCTCGTCTCTGCTGAGTAACTGGACATATCACACAGGCTTGGCACAGTCAGCCTCAGCATACAGAGTAAATCACATCTTTCCACAAAACAAAGTTCATTATGGATGAACTTACAAGTACATTTCTAACACTTCCAAACTGCCATGGAAAATACAGTACTTAACAGGGGAGTGACTGAAGCGGGGGCGGGGGGGGGGGGGGACCCCCCCCCCCCCCCCCGCAGCTAGAGCGTGTTTTGCCAAACTAACTAATCTAGGCTGTTACCCTTTAACAGGGGATCTCACAGAAGAGGACGCTTGGGAGGACACAGCAAGCTTTTATGTATGGTCTTGGCAGCCAGATACAGCTGGCAGGACTTTGGATGGGAACCGGAGCTCTGATCACAAGATTTTAACATATTTACTTTGCAATCTCTGTCTGTACCGTTTCTCCTCCTCTTCACATTCAAATGAAAGAGATGTAAGGGAATCATGTTGCAGTGTTTCTGCATGGTCATGCAACACCCATTCAAAGACAAGATGCAATAGAGCATTTCGCAGTTCCATTGCCTCAAACGCTTTGGTCTCATCTTCATTACTTTGTATTCTGCAGTACTTCTAACAGATTTGGTATTGAACAGAAAGCTATCTACAGGAACGAAAGCAATTTTAGGATTGCTTTACAAGAAATCGGGTTAAAAATTTAATGCTTCCAAAATTTATCATCTTTTTGCAATTTCATCTGCTCTTACAATGCAGAGCTGAACAAACCATCCCAAAATACCCTGGTTTCCGTATCTTATTTTACGTAAGCTTTTCGAGTAAGCCGAGAATATTACATTCAGTTCAGCCTTAGCTCACTTGCTACCAGCATCTTTGAAGACCAGACCTATACGCTGGAGGAAAAAAAAAAAAAAAAGAAAAGCCTCTAGAACACAGTAGCTTTTGTGGCATTTTACCTGCCTTTCTCAATTAAAGCAGAACAACCCCTTAAAATGGGACCTAACTCCACTGCTGTAAGGAAGCTTATGAATTATGTACATAGGACCAACAAAAATACTTAAGGAAAGCTGAGCTTTTAGCTTGATTTTACCTAGACACACGATGAAAAACCCCAGATATCCTATAGCTTTATTTCATCTGTGTCCAAGACTCTCTGATGAATCAAGGATCAATTTACCCAACCTACGCTACTTGTTCACAACTTCCCATCCTGGATCCAGCCGGCCCTTCAAATACTACCTTCCAGACAACTGCTCTGATGTCTTTTCTCATCTCAGAAGTTCCAGCATCACAAGAGCATCATCGAGATTCAGCCACAGATTCTGCTCTCTTTTGCTCAATGTTTCTAGGATTAAGACACCTTCAGAAGAGGATCCTCCCTTCCCATTCTCTCAAACACTTTCTTACTTGTGATTAGCTCTACTAATGCTTGAATCAGATACATCATCAGTAGGATCTACAACATGTGGTATCATAAGGATGTAGAAGAACCCCAACAAGAATCACTGTGGCCATAGAGTACATACAAAAGGAGCACTGCAGGAACTAGAAACACTGCAGTGCTGAGAGCAAAAATCTTGAAGACATGCCAGGAACAAATCAATACTCAAGAGCCAACAATGTGAGATTTACAAATATGAATATCCAGTATTTCTTGGATTAGTCGGCCATGGACCTAAATACTGCCAATCTGAGCAGTTCTGAGAGCATGGAGGCCAGTCTGCTAAGACTCTTAACCAACTAAGAGCTCACATAGCCCACTGGTGATACTGACAGTTGCTCCAAGTCCAGAGAGACTCAGATATTCCCTTCACGCATAAGCTCTTGCCTGCTATCACCGTCAACCTCCCTGTTTGGGACAAGCCTTTCTTCTACTAGCATCTAACCGCTACAGCTTGCAGCACCTACCCACGCCATCCACAGCCAACTTGTAAGACAATGTAACACTGGCAAAACATTCCCAAACTGGAAGAAATACTAGCAACACCGTCCCATACTTCAAGGCTGAGTCTTTGTATGAGAGACTTTGGCTAAAGGATGACTGCTTGGTACTTTTTTTCAGTACCTGTCAGCTACGCTAGCTTGGACACTTGTAATTTAGGCTCCAACAGCAGCTGACTATCCATTTCACATGAAGAGGCAGCAAAAAGTTAGGTAGGGGTGCTTGGGGAACTTCTTCAAACAGTGCACTTGAGCTATGGAGAACTAATCACTCTGGAGAGTAATGGAGCAGTGGCTTGAACCTGAAAGCAGTCCCAAAACAGTGTTCAGAGGCTTGCTGGCTAAGGTTTTGCTGCCATCAACACCCACCAGGAGACACGACTCCTTTGTAATGGTATGCACAATATAGTTCCCTGGGAATGCCACCTCCCCACGCACCTCCCTTTAACCAATTCCTGTCAAATGCCACTGACTCCAGAAATGTATTCCCCAGTATTCAACAGCTGCTGGGGAGCAACATAAACTGGAATCAGCCATGTATGAGCAGTAGCAGCCTCTGCTTCTCCTTACCCAAAGACAGATGGCAGAACAAATCTTTTCTTCATAGGCCGAGTTGCTTCAACTATCCAGTGCCAATGCAGGATTGATGGCCTTACACTAGATGTCTCCAGGGTTTGTGCATCTCTTCTCCAGGACTCCTCTGACAAAGGGCTGAGGAAATCCCAGAAGTCCTCATGAAACACACCTGTAAGCATTTTGAGTTTGGCAAGGAAGGAAGGTTTTGCGTTTTACCTGTTAAGACTGTGCTTTTAGACAAGTTGGTGATGACCTTGTCTCTTTGCTTCCACCAGTTATGCTTTCCTGGATTTGGTCTACTAACATACATTTTCATGAACTAACTTTTCTGCTCATTTCATTTGCTGTCACAGAGCTCAGAGCAGCAGTTACCTTCCTCTCAGTAGTTTACAGCTGCAAGGTTACATGTTGGTCCTGGATCTAATCTCGGAAGCCCTTCAGGATTTACCATAACATCAGTAACATTGACGGCGTTTTTCTGGAGTGATACTCAACCGAGCATAGTTAAGTTTCCTTCCAAATACCTTACTGGTTATCTTATCTCCCACGTATATATGCAATACCTAGTTGTTGGGCCAGTTCAGAAGGACCAGAACAGCACAATGGGGCACGAAAAATATTAAAGGGAAGAGAGCAGTGGGAGCTTCCAGCTGCTGTTCTGTCTCTTGCACTTGCAGAACTAGACACCAAAGGCTTATTGGGAGTCTGCCTGTGGGGGGCTTTATACCTTCCTTATGGCCACGTACACCAGCTGTAGACTAGCCTATGCCAAACTCTACAGCAGCAGATTTGTGACAAATGGGATTACTACCAGTCTCTCTAAGAATAAATTCAGAGAGCGAAAAATCCCTGGAGAAGCATCATATAAAAAAAAAAAAAGAAAATCATCTGAGTGCAGGATATCCTGAGCTGCAGACAGCCTGAAGCTGGGATAGTACCTTGAGGAAGTACTGCTACTTTCTTGTACTTTTCTTCCTCCATTTTCTAGGTGCTGGGTATCGGCCACTGATGGAGGCAGAGCCCTGCAGAGGTGGATCCTTTGACCCGGTATAGCTATTCTCACATTCCTCTGCAGCTGAAAGGATCCTTACTTCAACAGTCTCAGTTCAGGATATCACCACACCAATCCCTATGTCAACAGTCTTCCTCTGCCTGAAGCCTCCTTGACAATCCTCTCCTTCTACACCTTTAACACAACCCTGGCCCAGCCAGATACTATTTCACTCTAGTGAAATCTGCGGCTGTTCTGAAGAACAGGTTACCCTTGGCTGTCCCCTCCTCTGGCAGGTCTTGGGCATCAGGCTTTAGCCAAAACTGCCTGTTACCCTGAGCTGATCATCACAGCCAGCTGAGCAGGACCACTGCTTTTACAGAGAAAGAATAAGAAGTAACTGGAGCCAGGAGTAGAAGCCCATGTACTCTCCTGGCAGGTATTCCAGACTGCACAAGCGGCAGCAAAGTTGCACAGGGACAATTGGTTATCTCCCAACAGAAATCTTTAGTCCCCATACCTGGAATTAACTTGCAAATCCACGGTAACTGGATGCATGCAACACTTCACAGCGCTAATTATCTGCACTGGTTTTCCTGGCCATTTGGCAAGGCTGATAGGGTAAAAGCATGCTGCATCAGTATAGCTACAACCACTCCAGGGGATTAAACCAATTTGATTGTTTTAACATAAAGAGTATAAACTGCATCCCCAGCAGAAATACTGGGTAAAATACACAAGAAACCCAAAACTTGTTTAGAAAACATAAAGGATTAACTTTTTTCAGCAAGATGCTATTTTATTCTCTTCAGAGCTACTAAAACAAACATAGCCAAGAAATCAGCTGAGAACTTCATTAACAGCACAGGCTTATCTTTTACTGCTGTTGGTGGAGGAAGCCAAACCTTATCTACAAATGAGTTTAACGCAGTCAACTAGCGTCCTACTTGTGTGAACATCCCTAGATCCAATAGCTTCTTATCAAAGTCATACACATTATTTTAAGATGAATGACTCTTCCCGGCACGTTATTACTTCTTTAATTACAATTACATGCATTACATTCCATAATAATCTAGCTGTAAAAACTGAAATACTGCATTGAAGAATTAATACTGTATTTATCTTAAGATTTAAATACTGTGATTCTTTTCCCACTTGCTACACAAACTAGCCCCTGGGGTCTGGGGGGGGGGGGCGGGGGGCGGAGGGGGTTAGTATTAAAAAAAAAACACTCCTCCCAAAATTGGATTATACTTTGAGTTCATTTTTGGCTGCAATTTACACACGGATTCTCTACTAGAGGATCATTTATTATTTTTATTGTTTTAAGGGTTTAGGTTTCTTTGCCAGGTTATGGATTCTTTTAACTTAAACAGAATCTAACCCAGTAACATGCGGCCAGTATGTAAGTATATGCATACTGAAGCTGCCCAGTATTTTAAAGACTCACAAGGTTCCAATTCAAACTTTGCAATTCTGTGTACTATAAGGAAATACTATTACAGTTTTCTAGTCGCTTTGACTTTAACACATTCAGTCAATCAATTTCATGCAGGCAGAATTTATTTTAACTTCTTTCTTATCTGGACTCAAATTTTGGCCCAGACAAATTAATACCTGGATAAAGACAAATTATTTAAACATGAAGCAAATTAAAAGGTAAAGACTTCTGTCACGCATTAAATGTAAAATTTATTTTGGCATCGGTCACAGCATTCATTTCCTTTTGGCACAACTTACCAACCCATAGCTCCCATTGTTTCAGCTCTGGTTCTTCCACGTTTTGCCTCTTTAAGTAACTCTTCCACAGCCTTCCTAAATAGGAGGAAAAGAAAAAAAGTTACCACTTGCGGAACACAAGAACTTGCCACTTCATGCACTTACGTAAATAAAGCAGAAAGCTTCTTGACTGTAATGAATTAAGCAATAAAGAGGCTACCAAAATCACCTTTACTTTCTTATTAAGATAAATCAAATTCCTATGTACCAAGATTAAAAGAAATATTTTGACATATTAAAAGCAATTAAAGCTGTTCCAAATACTAATTGCAATACTAATTGAAGAGTAGAAACAAAGTGTGCAAAACTGGTGTACTACACTGAAAAGCACAGTCCCTATCACTTTACTTTGGGAATAACCTTCCCTGCCGTCACTTCACTTAGGTTCTTCCTGAAGTCTTTCAACCACAGCAGACCTATTTTGAGCACTGTTGAACACCACCAGTAAAATAGCAAGCAGTCAGACGACGGTAAAATCACTGCAACTACAAGTCGTCAAACTGCACTAGCTTTGTGTAGTAGCAGAAGAAGAGAGCTCATCTTTGTGACTATGATCCACCACCATCCAAAACGACCAACCTTTACGTTACCAGCATCTTCTAGAACCAACTGGCCAGACTAACACTAAAGCAATTAAATAACTATGCTCACATAAAAAGTCATCGGAGAGCACAAATTATGCAAATTATAGATAACTCCCGCAATGTCAGTCTTTCAGTTCTCTTTACAAATTAATTTCAATCTCAAGTAAAACTTAAGTAACTGCTCCACAGCACATGGTTGAAGTTAATGGGAAAACCAACGAACGGATAACGTGAACCATTTATTATATAAATTGAAATGCATAAACTAACTATTTAGTTAGTTAACTGTAAGCAACTATATATGTCAACCAAAAAAACCTGCATGACAGAAAAGGAAAGCTACGCACCTGGCTGTAATACCCAGGATATGAAGCTAAGCATTAAGAACACTGACATGGGTAAGACTGAAGGCTTGAGAAACTGAAGGTAGGAGGTAAACAAAAAGGTATTTATTGCTTAGCTCTCCTAGCCATTATGTGCCAGAATGGCTGCTGGCATTTGGACTATGTGAGCAACACAATCATCTTGATAGTAAAAGTGTGCGTGTAGATTGTGCAAAACAGGTAACTGCCAACAGATGTCAACTCAAACTTCAAGGAAGCCATGTCCCATCATGTCGTTATGGTATTATTAGCCCAGCAGAGTTTTGCTGTTTTGCCACAGATTAAAAAAAGCCTAAGTATCAATCTTGTTGTCAAGCCAACACTGAGACTAGAGAAGTCAAGAGTCATCATCTAATAGCAGAAGCAGGCCTGAGAAGAAAAGCAAGCAATTTACATGGCAGGTCCATGTGAAGATCTAACAAGTTATTGCTGGGCTCTAAACATCTAACAGAGTGGTTTATTGTCATTTAGGTTATTAAAGTCTACACAGAAAACACAAGAGGTCTTAGCTTTAAATGCATACACTGCATGTGCATAACAGGGAATGAAAATAAGCAGTACAGAATTTCCTTCAGCAGCTAATGAGAAAATGTTATGCAGTTAAACAGCAGCCTACATCTGTCCGTCTAGATCTAACCTTCTTCAGCTTGTTCCGGTCTTGACAGAAGCCTTTACCGGCTCCCTTCACATTCGTGATCGTGAATTCATTCATTCATTAGGACAGGCTGGTGATAAACAGACACACTTTTTCTTCTGTTTGCCTTGCTTTTGGGCACACTTTGGTTTTCCCTGGCAACAGAAAACAAATTGGTGCTAAATGAGTACGAGTGCAACGTACACCAAGGTGTAGCTACTCTTTCTACAGTTACTCTGCAGTTCTGCTTGAATATACTTTTCATATTTCATACTTACAACAGCTATCATGCAACTACTTCCCCACTTTATAGTAATTTCCAGCAAGCAATACTTTAGCTAAAGATTCCTAAACACACCTCCAGAATCCGTCACAAGTTGTCAAACAACACATAAATGATCTTTGATCAACTTTTATATATATATATATTCCTTTGTTCCAAGGGGAAACGGTTCCATCCAGTAAAAATTGAGTTCTGTGCCAGACAGACATGCAAATACTCACAGATCCTAACTTTTTCCTTTGAGAGCCAGCATTTGAAGGGCTTTGCAAAGGAAAGCGTCCAAGACTTCCACAGAAACAACAGTAGAAAAACGCACCAAAACCTGTAGTATTGTTTCTCTGTGCACTAGTTTATTAATGGCACATTGGTTTAAGATTCCTCACAGAAGTCTCTCTCTTTTTCATACAAGGTTATTAGTATGGTCTCAGCAGCAGCCGGGCTTGGGGTACTTCAAATCCTTTTTTAAGCATACATTCAGTTGCAAGGACTTGTTGCATATCCAGTCATAGTATGAGCATTCATGGAAACGGACCATCTCCCCAAGTAAGCTGTCACCTGTTCGAATTACCTGCACCCAGATGCTAAGTACAGCATCAGCAACCTCCCCAGCTACTGCTGCCTTCCCAGGCAGGAGCAGCGGGGTATGTGGGACAGCTACTGCCAAGAACAAAAAAAAAGGGTAAGAAACACAGGCTCTACCACTGGAACATGGGAGACGTTGCATACGCAGGTCTCTGAGAAATTATGGCAAAACTTACTTTTTTTCCAGACCCAGAATTTGCTATCTGAGCAGCCTGAGCTAGTTTATAGTGATGACAGCAGGGACATGTGGCCTTTATAAAAGCTTGTCCTGAGCCTTCAAACAGCAACGTCAGACAAAGGGGCGGAAAGAGGGGGAAAAAAAAAAAGTGTCTGACTTTTACTTACTGCAGTTACCAAACTTAGTGATTCTGTTTTGAGAAACCTGACTAGGAGGCAGATTAAAAGCCTGTCATTATTATATTATAAAATATGTCATTATTTTATAATTAAAATCATAAACCAAAGTATCTGAGCTACAAAGCACTAATAAAACACACACACATACATTTTTTTAAACAGCTACAATTCAGTTTTAGGGGAAACATCACAATAAATTAATATGGTGACACCAATTCTATTAACTTAGGTAGGAATTATAAGCCATTAAGTATTTGAGACTTTTTTTTCCTCTGGTTATATCAAAGATCAGACTGACTTTGGCATCCATCTTAGTAGCCTTATAAGTCGACACCTTCCTTTCTTATCAAACATTGTTTCCTAATATTAGTCCTTCAACATCACTCTTATTCACTGCACCTTTACAAAGCGCTTTCAACTTGCACAGACAAGTGAAAAAAATGCTCAGATCCTCTTTGAAATAACGTTTCCACTCACTGAACTTACATCCTCTACACAAGTAAGCCAAAAGCTTAAAAGCTATGCAAACAAGGTTTTTACATTTGCTTTTAGAGGCCTCTTGGGACTCTGCATTCCTTGTTCTCTTCAATTTTAGAGCTTGGTTACAATACACACAGTCCCGTGGCTGCCAGCTTCAACTCCAAGAGCAGCAGCATGAGCAAAGGGAACACAGCACGCAGCTTTCACACGAGAACCACCCAAACACTGGGGGACTGACAGGAGGGAAAATTAGGGACGGGGGTACATTTAAGAACATTGTCATCATGCTGGCATCTTTTATAGCAAGGACCACTTAAAACTTCCTGTGGCAATCCTTTTTGCTCGATCAAGCTTAGCTGCAGAATTACCGTAACATGAAGGTATAAGCAGTGATGTTTTTATCTTCAAGAGTATGGCCCAAGACCTATTTACACTTCTGAGGGATTAGACTTTTTCCTCTATATTCCAATGTTACAGGCACAGCTCCTGTTGCATAAATCCTAACTTGCATCATAAATGCATGGCCCACAGAATGGGAGAACGTTAAAGGCTCCAAGGTCAGGCAAAACAAAAGATATTTTCTATCCTCACTCAGGGCAAGAGCTTCATCATTTTTTCTGGAAGATCACACAGACTGAAAAAAGAATAATTGGTAATAAAGAGGTATGTCTGATACAGTTACAGGCAATGAAAACACCATGTCATTACAGAGACCACCCAATGTTTGTAATTATAGACCACTCTTAGGAGAAGACATATCATGCTGGATCCGACAGCCACGAGGCCACGCAGCCACAGCTCCATGCCCAGGTCCAACCAGTAGCAAGGCTGAAAAATGTACTCCAGCAGGCAGACACACACACCCCACACACAGGTACACCACTGGCCACACCGGTCACAGACAGACACACACAGCGCTCACACCAACAGCTTCATCCTGCTCTCCTCTCTGGCTGGGTGCAGGAGCCCCCGAGGCTTCAGCCCAACTCCACTGCTGGTACAGACCGTCACGCAGAGCTGGCTGGGACTCCCTGGTCCTCCCAGGTCTTGCCCATAGAGACACACAGACCCTCTGACTCTATGGTCTATCCAGCAGCTGGCCAGGACTCGCCGGTGCCTCCAACAGCTCGCTCCTCCCGTGGTCTTCTTCTTAAGAGATACAGCTGATCCAGCTTGATCTTCACTAGCTGCCACATGTCCCTTCACACACCCACACTTGCTCCAGTACTGCCGACCAGAGAAACAGGTCCCCAATCCCACTCCAGTGGCTGATACTTGGTTTTACTCACTCCACAAAGCGTCCCCGTTGCTGGCACCCAGCCCTCCAGCCCAGGGTCTCAGCCCAGCTGCTGGCATCCAGACCTGCACTTGTTCCAGTTGCTGGTACCACAGAGGCACAGTCTCTCCGACCCATGGTTTGACTCTAGTTGCCAGCACTCAGATGTACACCCTCTCCCCTCAGAGTCCCTCATCCAAGAAAGAGTTAGGAATTTAACAGGAAGACAGGACAGACTGTGCTGATCAGGCGCAGGGCATGGCCAGACAAGTGTTACCAACCAGTAGCCTATTCACACGTGACTAGACTTTTTTATGCCCTTATTCCTGTATTTTCAGACTCTTGCTTCTCCCCAAATCACCTGAACCTATCCCTTTCCCTGCCTTTGGTTCCACCCCTACACATCCAATAATAAGCCTGATGCAATCTCAAAATGCTCTTCTCCTGCATCCCATAATGCCTCCCACACCCCTAGGCAGCAGCACCCTTAATCCCAAAGGTGCTCCAGCATTGACTCATCTTCACGGGTGTCACACCTGGAGGCGGAGGCTGCCTCCTGGGACCAGCCCTGGGAAGGGCCCACAGAAAATGTTCATTCCTCTGAGTCCTTACCGTGGGGTTCCACCTGCCACTGTGTCCCCGTGCTCCTCTGGGCTCGTGGAGATGGACCTCTGATGGGCTGGTGGCTCCTGGGATGGGCCTGAGAGAAGCCAGGGCTGGGCACTGTTTGGGCTCCCCCATCCACTACCGTCTCTCTTTAGTCCTCTGTGGATGTGCCCAGGAGCTTTTGGCACATAACGTAACAAACTCTGCCATCTCCACCCACGCCATCATCTCATTAAAGATCCCGATGAGAACTCCAGTGAAAAGGTATCTACTGGAATTGCTTCACAGCACGCAATCAGCTACAGAAGTGCACAGACCTGGAGTAGGAGGGCAGCGTTCATATTCAACGTCTCCCAGAGTCAGAGAAGGGGCATCTTTATCAAACACATCTTTGTGAAAGACCCTCACAGCACGAGTAACTGCTTGCAATCTATACCACTACTATTCAAGCTCAAAGGCCAGGCTGCTCAGCTACTGCGATCCCCAAAATCACACTTAAACCTACCTCCTGAGGCACTCTAGGTCCTGACGGCAAGCTGCAAGCCCAGGAAAAAGATTAGCAGGTTTTTTAGGCAATTTTCTCAAAGTAGTTCTATGCTGACTATACAACTTATTTTTAACCGTGCATGGGACAGGAAATAGAAGTGGATGTTGGTATTCTGATTACATCTGAAAAATATCAAGACCTTCAGTCAAGTAAAGGACTGAAGATACCACCTTCTACAATAAAGGAATGGTCATGAAGGCCAGTGTTATTTATAATTAACTCCTGAGAGCTGGTTTGTCCTATCTGCTCACTCGTACTAAGAAAACTGATGAAAAGGAATGTCAAGAATAAAGCTTAAGCCACAACTTTTAAGAGCAAGAATGAAAAAAAGGCACAAATATGCCACAAACTTTCTAATGTTCGTTCAAAGGAAAATACACTCCACAATCGGTATGAGAGTGCTCTCATTCTTTGTCGATCAGGTTTTGTACTTATTTAAATATTCTATTTGTCAACCCCATGAGTGCTATTTGCAGCACATTTCTCTGCTGATATTCTCACTGGCTTGAGTAGCGAACATACCACTCCATTTCAAACATCGATTTTAGCTTGCAGACCACTTTTTGTGCCATGAATATGGGAAAGAATGGCATACTGAATCCTGACACTTTGATTTTAACTGTTAAAAACAACAGTAGGAACTACCAACTAACTTCTTCAAGGCACAAAGCTGACTTGTTAAAAAAGTGTAATTGGGATCCCTGTGCAGCAAAAACATTAGACTATCGATTCTCAACTCAGATATAGGCCTGTTGTTACAGAATTATAGCATTCCTTGTGATTCAGAGCAGCAGATCCTTGGGAAACACTTAATTCCAATTAAATGATGCTCTAAATGAGCTTGGTAGGCACTTCTAATAAAGTATGGTATCCAAGGTTGTGAAGTATTTATAGCCGTTGAAAGACAGAACGGATTATGGAAGGATTTGGACACACAGTATAACAAAGGCATTTCCTTTACATTCGCAGAGAAATGACGTATTTTCTGCGCTTCAAACACACGGAACAACCGTGACGACAATTTAGGAAGGAGAGGGGGAAGAAAGATTTTTTTTTTTAGGTAGGGATGAAAATGGTGACCTCTGTAACATCCCAAAGGATATTCAGTTGAAATAAACTAGGAAAAGCACATACATGTGCTTGCAAGGGAAACAAACTAAACTCTTCCTAGCAGCTGATTTGTAACCTTTTTTCCCCCTGCTCTATCTTGGGTCACATCTTCACACCACCATTCATTATATATTAACATAATTTAGCCTAGAATTTTCTTAGAATCACACTGTATCTCAAGACTCTGGGTCTTCACTGATGTACCAGCAAGGTCACAGGAAAAAATGTCAGTTCATACTTCCAACAAAGGCTACTGGGTGAGGTGAAGCAGAGGAAATAATCCAGTAGAATGTAGCAAATATTACTATTTTACATACCTGTGGTATTCACAGCTTTTACAGTTTTAAAATCCAGAGTATGCAACAGTCACACGGTAACTTGCAAGTCAGTATTCAGCTTTGGTAGTGACTATCACTTCCCATTAAAGTGAAGAAAACATCAAATGCAAGGTCAAGCAAGAGTCAGACACAGTAAAACTGAAAAATAATAGCAGGAAAATGTGGCAGTAAGGATGAAACAGAACAAGCAAGATGAAGAGACCTCTCCTTAGATAATAACCCCTCAAAAATAGGACAACTAACTTGTCTTAACAGATCACTGTCTGGAATGCTGGGACACAAAATTCGCTTCAGACCTGAAAAAACATGCACAGAAGTAGTTACACTCCTTTTTTCCCCATGGTAAATTAAATAAAAACCACGCATAAAAAAATCTTAAGCTGTTTTTTAAGATCTGTGCATTGCAAGACAAGCCGGAATTCAGACATGGACTACTGAAAATATTCCAAACAAACCCATTTTTAAACACTAAAAATCTACCTAAAATAGTTAACACCGTGGCTACAGAACAGAAATGCCATTATTTGTATGCTAAAGCCATATTATAAAGAGCTTAAAAATTATAAACCCTAACTACCATTGCTGTACTACTCACAGGAGAGTATGATCAACAGGTCACTGAATATGAAACTAAGGAGTAATGTCTGTAAACCAAAGGATAAAGAAACGTCTGTATTACACTCCTGAAGACTGTACAGGGAAGCATGTTTAGAGTAAGAAATACCCAAGTATGACACCTGAATGCATACAGCGTGAACTGAATTCAGGGTGCTACCAGCAAAGCGAGCTGTTATGAAAGCTGAGGGTATGAAAAAGTAACTAATGATGGGTGGATCCAGGACAGAAAGGGATAATCATCACGTATACTGTACTTATAATGTGTTTGGAGACGATTAAACACATAAAGAGGTGAAGCGTAGCACAGATTGAAGACATCAAACAGCTAAACCCTACTGTGTCCCACTCCATAAGTAATACTGAGCTTCATCCTCGTTATCTACCATGCTGCCACAGAAAAGGAACAGCAAATCCCAACTCAGATTGAAGCTATGAGGCAGGATAAAACTTTGAATCTGGTTCCTGGGAAGGAGAGCATCAGAAGGAGACTACAGAGCAGTCAGCTACAGCCGGCAAGTGAGCGGCTATGCCCTGAACTGCCCAGGGGACCCCACATCCCCAGCACGGCAATAGCAGCCAGAAGACAGACAGCATGGAAGAACACTGACATGGTTTCAACTTGCTCTGAATGAAAGAGGTTTAAGTTTGGAATGGCACTAGTAAAAATAACGTTCACACATATATAGAAAGAAGCTTTAATTATTAAACTGATGATCCAAGAGCAGAAGTAGCTGACAAAGAAGTAAAAGCTTCTTAGAAAGCATTATGCTCTCTAGCCCTTCCACCACCCCACTGGTATCGCTTTTGTCCCGTTTAAAATACTTGTGAGATATAAGCAGAAACAAGTTATTTTCTGTAAGCACTCTCAGTCACGGTTTCTTAGAAGTTAAGTGAGAGAATGATGAGGACAACAGTTCAGAAAGCTTCTGGTCATCACTTTAATGTAACAGGTTTTTTAAACACCTGTGAGAAAAGTGGAGTTACCCAAGCTTGTAAAAAAAAAAACAAAAACCAAAACAAAAAACCACCCAAAAATCAGTAACTACAAATAGGATTATGACTCCAAAAATTTGTGATATAAACACCTAAAGTCTATTCCTAAAGAAAAAGTAAGAGAGGCCTACTGTGACTGAGTATCCAAATATAGAAATCTGCATTTTAAACCTCAGTGTTTCCTTGGGAACAGCGTAACTCAGTACGCACAGCAAGATGAGTCCTCGCATCCCAACGGAATGCAAAGTAGAAAGCAATTTTATTTTTTGACAAAGTAACTGCCAAGCATTTTGTATTACTCCACAAAAGGGACAGGGCAACTTTAACAACTGGTCAACAGGCACGTCCCCAGCGCTGAGAACTGAAATTTGTAAGGAGAGAAGTTCACTGTTTTTTTTTTGGTTAACTTTACCAAGCACTCACCAAATTATAACTGATGAGAGATGAGCCACTTAACACTTTTCAATCTTGTTTCTAAACGCTACCAGCATGCATGACAAGAAAAGTTGATTTTTTTTTTTTTAATTAAAGTCACAGATCTTCCCCTTACGCAGGAAGATCCGATTTTATTTTCCTACTGCGACTCCCGCAGCGAGGGCTCCAAAGTTTTGTCCCGAGGCCAGGGCGCAAGCGGAGGGGCTGAGGCGGAGAGCGGGCCGCGGCGGTGCCGGGCAGAGCCAGGCCGGGCTCAGGGCCCTTCCTCTCCACCGCGGATCGCCCGCCGCCTCCCGCCCCG
>JAVKLA010000026.1:5526686-5555639 GCA_034782735.1 Sagittarius serpentarius
GCGCACCCTCCCCCTCTCCTCCTCTCGGTCGCGGCGGTGGCAGTGGGGCGGGGGCGGGGGGGGCTCCCGGCGGGGCCGGGCCTGCTGCGGACGCCGGATTGGGCCGCCCTTGCCGGGGCAACAAGTCCGGGAGAGGGGCCGGGGCCCGGGAGCCGACCTGTGGGGCTGAGGTGTGTGCGCCTGTGAGCAGGCTCTCCCGGCCCGGCCCTGCCCTGCCCTGCCCTCGCCCGGGAGGAGCGGGGCTTCCTCCCGGCCTCGGCGGGGGAGCGGGTTCCGCTGCCTGCTGGGCAGCCCGCGGCGGGTCTTTGCCCGCCGGAGGTGAGAGGGGGCTGCGCCTGGACACCGCCCCCCCGCCCTATGGCGTCTCTGCGAAGCTGAGCTGCGGGCTCGGGTGCTGGGGACCTGCTCCAAAGGCGCCTGGTTTTGGGGGTCCCTCAATACACCTGTGCTGCTCTCGCGTAGCTCTATCGAAGAGGCTGCTGCCTGCAAAGGAGTCAAATTACTGCGTGCGGGGGAGGCAGAAGAACAGCTGCAAGCGAACCCCTGCTGCAGGAGCTGGTTTCAGGTTATGTGTTTTACAGCTGCGCCAGAGGAACTCGGAGCTGTATGTGAAACGTCTCCGAAGCCTGTGTAGTTGGCAGCTCTTTCAGAATGTTGACTCTAGTCCTCGGTGCTCTGACCCAGGCTCTCCGTGCCCCCCCCCTCCCCCCCCCCGTTTGTTAGCTCTTCCCGCTGAAAATGCGGTTTAAAAACTTAAAACCTCGTGTCTTTTAAACTTTAACAAGGTATACTGTAAAATTATCGTTGCTCTTGACAGAATATTGGTACTCGGTCAACTAATTGAGAAAACAATCGCTGGAGCTGTGGTAGTGACAAATCTGGCAGTCCCTTGTGACTTTTCTTGCCGTGTTCCTGATGCGTAGAACTGATTGTTTATTTCTGTAGAAATCCACTATTAAGTACTTCTGAGCTTCATTTAATTCCTTTTTTAATTACATGATATTGTGGGCTTGTTTTTGTCTCTGTGTGCAAAGTAAAAAATGTCTGTTAGGGATTAGCTTTGGGGTATGTTTGATAAGTCTCTGGAAATAAAGTTTGCATCATAAATGCTTTTGAGCTTCTGTTCAAAAGAGGAACTGTTCTGACCTAGGCTCTCATTAAATAAACACTTTGAATTACTGCTTATTTTTTTTTATTCCTTTACCCAATTCCTTTTGGCTTCACAATGCTTTATTCTAAGCTGCAATCCAGCAGCAGATCAAGGAGGCTTAGGAGGAAACATCAGATGGTTTCGGTTAGTGTCCCTACCACTTGCAAAATAAACATGTTAGTACCATATGCTGCCCTGACTTTATTAAAACAAATTTCCTCAAAATGGAAACAAGGTGTATCAGTGTTCTATGCTAGAACCATAAGAATTAATAGGGTCCTTTATCATTTACTCTTTTTTGTTTTTTTAAACAATCAGCTCACTGAGGGAGGAATCCTCTTTCCTGAACACAATGCAATATAAAATGATTAACTCCAAATTCAGCAGGCTGCGAAGAACACCCATTGTGTCCAGATAGGTTTTTTTAATAAAAAGGTATGTAATGTTTTAAAGTGCTTGTATTATTACAATTCTAAAATCTCTTGGATATTGAAAAAAAAAAGTGTAATTTTGCAATGAGAGTTTTCAGTACTGAGTTTCTAACTGTACTGACCCTTAACTCTGCCTAGTGACTTCAGCGAGAGCTCAGGGCCTTGGACTCAGGGCTGAGATTTGCAAACAGCGTGATTTCCTAACACAGGACATGAATCTTGTATTTAAAAAAAAAAAAAAAAATTAAGCTACCACTTAGGGGTGAAACTTTGCAAGAGGAATGTAAGCTGGTGATTGGGTGGAAAAGTACTGTTGTCTTGAGCAGGCTAGGTTAAAAAATAAGCTTACTAAACCTGTCATATGTAATTACAAAAATGTTGGCTTTGACATTGCACGCTTTGGCATTTGTTTGGAGTCTACTCTCGTGGAAGCACTGATGACCTTGGTGAAACTTTGTTTTTTTGTTAAGGCTTTACCTGCATTGAACAGCGTGTCAGTCTCAATCTTGGTATATATTTGTGGGCCTGTATCACTAAGAAACAGCAGAAGTTTGTTAGCTAGTAGTTAAAACTGTCCACTTGAAAATACTTCAAAATATCCCCCTCTTTTTTTTACCTCATTTTTCTGTACTCTTAAAATAGTTGAAAGCAACCATGAAGAAGTGATACTAACAATATCAAAGTGAAATGTGTAAAGATATGATGTGTACTAGACATTGGATTAATATAAATTATTGTCTCAGATCAGCAAGATGCTGCTTGTTTAAAGAGCTATTAGACGTTAAGAGCTGTAAGTAATAAGAAAACAGCATTCATTCAGTGTTAAAATGCTCCCTGGTGTAAAGGCACCAGAGGAAACTGGTTGCCTATTTGATACAGCGATGGCTTGTCTCTGACACTTGAAAATTCTTTGTTGATTTGGTTTGCAGAAGCATTTTTAATGTGACACCATTGAATTGCATGCTGCTTAATTGCTTTATTAGGTCAGTGCCGTTTGTTAGGTAGTGCCTTTCGAAGATGAAAATTCCTTTAAATATCAGTATTAAATTATGTAATTGTTGGGTCATGATGTCTATGGAGCAATAAAAAATAATAATATTGTGGAGTGTGCTTTTTGGTTTTTTGGCCCCAATTCTGTTGATATTTGTGCTTACATATGTTTAATTTTAAACACCCAAGTATTTCTTTTGGAATTAGTGGGTCTTTTCTTAGGCTTAATGTTAAGCCTGCATGTAAATGTTTTCAGGGTCAGGATTTATGTTTGCAAAGTTCATGGGATAAACCTGTCATGTGTTTTCATACTGACTGTTCTGTATGAGATAATGTAGGTAGCTGACTTCTGCTTTGGAACTGGGGACTGGTTTATCTACTGACACATATGGAGATGCTCCCAGCCCTGCTGCTGCGTTACGGGGGTAGCAGTGCTGTACCTGAGCTGACTTCATTCTCGTAGATGCTTATTTCAGTTGATGTTAGTTTTACGAGTAATTTGGAGGCTGGAAGAGGAGGGGGATCTCTTGCTGAGTCTTTCACACTGAGCTGTGCATTAGATGGTGAAAACAAAAAGCTTAAGTGTGCAGTTGTTTGATATAAAATCAGGCAACTTGTGAACATGCAAGATTTTTAATTGTTTTGCATTTCTGCGATTTTTCCACCCAATTAGTGGGAACTATTTTTATTTAAAAAATGGAAACTTGGGGTAACGTAGCTCAATATTTGCAGCCTTGTTTTTGTTTTAAGCAAGCAAGTTGTGATGTTGCTCTAGGGCTGTGTTACTTTGTTAAGAATGTCTAGAATTTTCTTGCTGTCATCAGAGCAAAACAGACCAAATCGGGTAAGAAAGTAATTGTAAGTTTATAAATGTGTCAGATCAATATGATATAGAAGTTAATTTTTGCCCAGGCAGGGTTGGTTTACTTTGGGATGGAGTGATAGACGTTGCATTTTGCCTGGCTGTTTTTCCTTCATTCCACAGAGGAGAATCATAGAATCGTAGAATGATATGGATTGGAAGGGACCTTAAAGATCACCGAGTTCCAACCCCCCTACCATGGGCAGGGACACCTTCTACTAGACCCGGTTGCCCAAAGCCCCATCCAGCCTGGCCTTGGGCACTGCCAGGGATGGGGCATCCACAGCCTCTCTGGGCAGCCTGTGCCAGCCCCTCACCGCCCTCACGGGGAAGAACTTCTTCCTTACATCTCATCTAAATCTACTCTCTTTCAGTTTCAAGCCGTTACCCCTTGTCCTGTCACTACACGCCCTTGTAACAAGTCCCTCTCCAGCTTTCTTGCAGGCCCCCTTTAGGTACTGGAAGGCTGCTGTAACGTCTCCCCAGGGCCTTCTCTTCTCCAGGCTGAACAACCCCAGCACTCTCAGCCTGTCTTCATAGGAGCGGTGCTCCAGCCCTCTGATCGTCTTCGTGGCCCTCCTCTGGACTCGCTCCAAGAGGTCCATGTCCTTCTTATGTTGGGGGCCCCAGAGCTGAACACAGTACTCCAGGTGGGCTTTCACAAGAGTGGAGTAGAGGGGCAGGTCCCTTGACCTGCTGGCCACGCTGGTTTTGATGCAGCCCAGGGTACAGCTGGCTTTCTGGGCTGCAGATGCATGTTGCTGGGTCATGTTGAGCTTTTCGTCAGCCAACACCCCCAAGTCCTTCTCCTCAGGACTGCTCTCAATCTGTTCTCTGCCCAGCCTGTAATAAGGAACTATAGCTTATTATCTTTTTTCTAGTAATAGAACACAACAGAAGGTGATGTGCCTCAAAGGAGAACCCCTATGTGTCTGTGCAAAGGGAGGAACCCAGTAGTCGCAGCAAGGCAAAGCAGGGCTTTTGGATCAGGTTGCCTGGAGTGGTATAGTGCTGTCAGATACTATTCAGCACACTGGGGAAAAATGAGCGACAAGCTGCCTCCTTCTGCATGGGTACATTCTTTTCAGCGGGAGTCATTATGAAGCATGCTATAAGCTGTGCTCCCCACCCCAGCCCCCCGAGGTAACACTGGCACTGTGTGTTCCCATGACCTTATCCAAAGAGGTCGTGCAAGCCCAGTGGAAGGTGTCAGGATGCTCGCGTCATGCATTCCTGGGGGCTGGCTGGTTAGAAAACAGTTGGGAATAAGCACAGTTTATTACTGGTTTCAAGTCAGTGTTCCTATATGTTGATACTTTTATTGACTCTTGCAGTTGTACTCATCCTGTAGATTTTTTTTTTTTGATTTGCGTGCAATTTTTGCTTGAATCTGAGCTCTCCTCCACAGACAACCTTCTCTTAATGCAATGTCATTTTCAAAATTTTGGCCCTGAAACACCAAAGAATACTAGTGATGGAGGATTTTAAGCTCTTACCTTCCTGTGGCTTTCTTTGTTCTTTAGACTGGTGCTAATCCTCATTTCTGAGTTCATACATAGGAAAAAAAAAAAGCTGGTGCAGCAGAGGTTTTTGGCACAACAGAAGCAAATGGAAATTCAAGGAAAGTTAACGGAGGTAAAATGTTGCTGACTTGTGTACTGAAACCAGTTCGTGGAAAGTGGTTTTCAGTGGTTGCCGTATTGTGCTCAGATAAGCTGTCATGTTCTGCCACAGGAATGTTGTGTTTACTTTGAAAGGACCAACCCATGGGGTTTTTTTCTGACACAAAGCAACATTTCAGAATTTAGGTGTGTCGTGATTCTTCTGGCTATCAAGATTTGGTTGGCATTCCTGAACAAAGTCTTCATTTAAAAAAAAAAAAAAAAAAAAGCTTGGCTGGTATCAGCGAGCCTTCTTTGGTAATGCATTTTACTTTGTCATAACGTGAATGTGCTTTTGTCTGCGTACCTTGTATTAGTCAGTGCCCAGATGAAACGAGCTGTGTCAGCGATGTACTCTTATGGCAGTAGACTAGAGCCTGTACTGGGGTTTTCTGTGGGTATAGCCATGTCATTCAAATCATTCCCCTAATTGACATCGCTACCTCCTACACCAGCAAAACCAAAACAAGAAAACCCACAACCCCCACAAGGCTGTGAACCTAACCACATTTTGCCTTCAACACAGTTGGTTCTTCCACTGCCTTCAGTGATAGTCTGTGCAGAAGAGAACATTCAAAGTCCATCGTATGGCTGGGTGGCCTACATGTACAGCAAGTCACATTTCAAGGAGGATACCGGAGTTGTTAATATCTGTGTGTGCCTCATGGATAGTGCACTGAATATCTGCAATAGATTAAATACTTAAATATGGACCTTATTACGTTGCTTCTACACGTTTGGAGGTTAAAAGTTCTAGGAAAAACAATTGGTAACAGCTATTGCCGCTTCATGCAGAGGAGGATGCCTTATTGTTACTTCCAAGTTCGTGCATTTATTTACCAATAGCCCACCCTTCCTTGTGTTCTTGCCTCTTTTTATTAGATCTGTTCCCCTGCCCCATATCATTGTTTTCTCCTCTGTTTTTTTTAATCAAGTTTTTTAGAATTTGTTTGTAACCAGACTGAAATAACTGTAAGTGAAAGCTGATCAATATATCACAAGACGGCATAGATCCTAATGTGTTGTATAAACCTTCTGGTCATGTTCAAAGGGTTTGCTATAAACCCCATTCTGATCATACAGCTGTAACTGTACCCTTGGTACAGTATGTATGCACGCGCCATAGCTGTCACCCAAGCCCTGCCACTCCCTGGGGCTGCCCGACTGTTAATTGAAGTAACTTGTATTTTAAACTTGTTTTAAAAGTTTTTCAGTCGAGTTTCTTCCGGAGCAGGTTGATGAGGATTTCCTTCTGTCCAGCCTCTTTTTCCTGTCTTTATGTCTTGTTTGTTCTAGAGGAGTTCTCTCAGCCATTTATTCTTACTGACAGAAGCGAATGAAGGCTCACCTAGCGAATTAGTAAAATAGTTCCATGTCTGTGCTGCATCTTGCATTTATGTTCATAAAAAATTAGTACAAGTCAATTCCTGGACTGTTTTTACAAGTAGTCCATTACTAAGCTGCCATTGCTGTTTCTAATGGAGATTAAAGCTTTAAAAATTTAAAAATGGCTTATACTAAACCAGTATAAAATGCTATTTGTTCAGTATTGAATGCTTTCAGCATTTAGGTTTTCTTCTTAGCTATTTTAATTCCTTTTAAATGCTAAAGGCAAAGCTAATCTCATCCAGGTTATATTAGGTTAAAATACAAATATTTTTGTGTGCTTGTGGATCTGTCATGCATTTCATCCAACTGTCTTAAAAGGGTATGTAAGTTAGATCTTTACATACACATTACAAAGCTTCATAAGAATTCAGCAACAGCCACCAAATGTGTTTCTTTCTGAATCACCAGTAAAGAAAGGTATCTTTATACTTCGTCTGGCAAAATAACCACTCTTCACTCTTCATTCCTGTTATCTGGGGGATGGCTCAGTGTGTCTGTTCAGCACTGATACTTTTATATTCCGTAGCTTCTGATAAGTGTCTGTCTATAGCTGGAAGTGACACAAGCTAAATTAGGCTTCACCCCATATACAGCAGCAAATATACCTGTTGTGGCATATTTATGCAGCATGGGCATGATCCTGCATACGTAATACTTGCGGTTTTCGTTGTGGGGAGGCTTTTTCTCCCAATTTGAAATCCATTTTGACTGATAGCTGCTGACTTACCTATTGACTGTGGCCTTCCTGCTTTCTGCAGGGAAAATAACCTTCCGGTGAAGCAAAAGTGAAGGTGATTCAGTGGTGGTAAAAAGGAGAATCAGCAGCACAGCTTGTCTGTGCACTTGACCTGAGCTGTCTTGCCATGTAAGCAGAAAAAGAGAATCTATGGGAAAATTAACACTAAAGTGAGCGGTAATGCAGAATTTTGGGTTACTGGAGTGTGAAATGAAACTGTTAGTAAGGGATGTGTGCCATCGACTAGAGAAATGCTGTAGAAGCGTAATGCTTTCCTAAGTCATATTTTGAAAAGTTTGAAAAGCTGTGAAGTCAGGAAATGTTCATAACTAAGTGTCATGCCATTATGAAGCGGAAGATTGTTGATGAAGAACTTTGGGTACAGCTTGACATGTTACCTTCTACAAATGATCAGAACCATACAGATTTCACAACAGGTATCGTTTGTCTTTAAGTAAGTCTCAAGTTTAGCGAAGGCAACTTCACACAGTAATGTCAACGTTGTATTGTGACTTTTTTTTTTGCCTCAAAGGGTCAAAGAAGAAGATTTCTGTTTCAGCTGCAATACTGACTTTGAGGATAAAGGAGATGGTTTGTTCTAAAGCGTTGGTACGGGTGAGGCCATGTATACCTGGAAACCTGCAAAGCAGTTAAGTTGAAATGCAGGAGGGAAGAGGCTTCACTACAGTGCACCCACACGTGTTAGGAACAGTTGCTATCCCATATGTGCTGTTTTTCAGATGATGTATCATGTGCTGAGTCCTATTTAGCCACCCCTAGAGCTTGACTGTACAATTGAATCTGCAGTGGTGACTCCATGGGCTCCTTTGTGGGAATGAGGGTCCTTCTGCCTACTTCTCCCAAGGAAGTCACTGAATTCACCACAGCTATGATGATGTGGTTATAGCAAAGCATCCCTTAGGGAATTTCTTTGCTAGGGCTCAATTGCTGCTGGTACAAATCTGGTTAGCATTCTACTTGCCGTTGAACTTATATATATATCACATATATGTAAAGTAAAATTAATTTCCTTGGGTAAATAAATAAAACAGTATAAAAAGGAAAAAAACAAACCCTGTACTTACTCTTTTCTTTCAGCAATTTTTTGCTTTCTTTTCTTTATTTCTTTTCAGATCTTAACTTAAAGGTCCTTCCAAATTTAGCTCTAACATTAAGCATTTTTTATGGAAGAATGACATTGAAATACAATAGGTGAAGACATTATAGAAATCTGATCCAATCTGTTTTTACCAACTTAATTACTGTCCAATTCTGTAAGTTTTTGCTTTTACTTCTTAGTTGTGGAGTAATTTTATTCTTCCGGTGCTGTCAGCAGTTATAGCAGTGAGGAGATTCAATAATGTGTTGATTAAGTAGAAGATCTGTATAAATATTATCGGTTATCAACACTGATTATAGAAAACAGTATGAATAATTTATGGATTTTATTGGAGGGATTTTCACATAAATCGCTACAACAAAAATTTGGAAAACAGTAGATGAATGATGGAAAAATAATAACATTTATAAGCTAGGAGGAGTTATTTTCTTAATTTTCCAGCTGATGAGTAGGTGCATATAAAAAAACAGCCATCAGATTGCTTTTGCTATCATGATATATTTTTCTGTAGTCCAGAGGTTAAATTCTGTCCTTATTTAGTAATAAACTTACTCAGTTTTCTGACTTAAAATTAACCTGCTTCTCAAATTTGAAATAAAATGAAAGCAATCAAAAAAAGGTAGAATAACCTATCATTTAATCAGATATTAAAACTGTATTTAAATATATTTAAATATTTATTTATAAAGCTGCATTTAAATAGATTGATAAAACTCTTTATTGGAAAAAATGCTCTGCCTTAACATGAATTTAAGAGGATTAGGATTTAATAAAGTGAATTACTGTTTTCTCTTTGAGGGGGAAAAATATTTTCCCCCAAGGTTTTGCTTTTAAAACTACCATCTTCCTTCCCAGATGTTCTCGAATACATTCTGCATTGTTTTAAAACAACTCTAATCTTTAATATGATTATCTGTAAACTTCCTTTGTTTACTGAGGATTTTTTCAGATTATCAAATCATTTTATATACAAATCCTCCTTTTCTTGGTGCATACTGTAAGTCTCCATTGCATGCCCGAGGCAGTGCCCCAAGTGAAGCTAACTGACATCAATTATTGATGATGATTCTCTGCACTCTGGGAAGTGAAATCGAGTCTCCGGTCTCAGTTTGTGGTTTGTTTCAAACACAGAATAATGAGAGCAGATGCAGGAAGACACCGGTGCGTGTGCACTGATTTGTAGCATAAACATAGACAAGTTACTTAAGAGTATATGGGACTGAGAAGAGAAAATGGTTGGAGCTGATGTCATGTGCTTTTAAAGAACTTGTTCAACATGTTTTCCTGGTACCCATACACCAAAATGAGAGGAGCTATTTTCTCTCATCGTGGTGGTGATACTTCATTATGCTGGGGCATGGGATAGCACTTAACAGGAGGGAAGAGTCCCTCCATCCCAGTTCTCCATCCCACCTAAGTGTGACCTGATCTGATTTGGTCTGACTCCATCAGGCTTCACAAGCTAAAATTGTAGTCCGTATTTCTCATGCACCAGTAACTTTCTTTCAGTGGGTTTTTTTAAGTGTGAAATCAAGCAACCTGACATTAGAAACATGCTTGTGTATCCCTCATGCTACTCCCTTTTGTGTCCGTCCTTCGCACGGGACTGGGCTGCTGAGGAAAAAAGCTTCTGAACAGGAACCAGCAACTGGGTTACAACACAGGTTCAGGAGGGGTGGGGAAAACTGAAAGGCAGTGGGTAAGCTAAAAAGTGGTATTTCTTAATCTTGTGAATTAGCTTGCAACCTGGATCGTCATGTTTTAAGATTACTACATGTAATTTTTGACATTGTCTTTTGAAATGACTGCAACAGTTGCAGCAGCTACATTGCTGGTAAAATCCTTTCTGTTTATGAGGTTTCGAAGGAGCTGACAGTACTGCCTGAGCTACAAGACAGCTTAGAGACAGGAGAAAACTTTATTATCCTACAGAGGAAAAGTAGTCTGCTTGGTTTGTTTTGTTTTGTTTTTTTTTTTTTTCTTTCCTGGAGGACAAAATGATCAGTGAGGATTTGGGTCCAGCCAGGTTTCCCCTGCTGCAAGTTCTTTCCAATACTGGCAGCCTCTCGCGGGTCCAGCTGCCTGGGTTTTCCTGCAAAGCATTCACTCTTGGGTATTGTTTTGGCAAGCCGTCTTCAGGCTTTCTGAAGAACAGACAAAAGAAGGGAAATAGAAATTTTTTCAAAACCCAACGTGGAATTTCTTGGGACAGAGCAAGCTATGCAGGCACATGAGGATTTTTCATGTTTGAAGTTGTCAATCTGTTGTAGGGAAAAAGGTCAGATGTGAATACAGGAGCCTGGTGTTTCCCCATCAGGACTGCTCCTCCATCCTCTGGATGCAGGAGTTCAAACACCAAATGTAGGGGGAAGTAAAAAGTAAGCAAAAGAGGATGCGTCCTCGAAGGACAAATCAGTGTGGTGAGAGGTTCCCTTGCTGGCAAAAGCCTGAGTAAGCAGGTGGGGCTGGCAGTGTGCCCTGAAGGTTAATCTAGTCGGTCGCCAAGCTGGAGGGGGAGGCGAAGCCCTCCCTTCTGCCGGGGTTCTCAAGAAAGATGCTCTGAGAATGCTTCTGGCTGCTGCCTCTTATTTCACCTTGGGTGCTAGGAGAAAGAAAGGGTAGCTAGGACTGAGACAATGCAAAGCTGAAAAAAAAAAAATCAGCGTACGTAGTATCGGTGGCATTTGGAACCGCATTGGTTTCTTTGGTGGGCTACGAGCAGCGGCAGGGCCAGTGTTTCACTTCTTCGGCAGCTCAGCTGCCCCAGCAGACTCGGAGGCTGCCACCCGCCCTCCCAGCCACCCGAGCTGCCTGCCGCACTAGCTGAGGTTTTATGGTGCCTCTGAGGCTATTCCTGGATGTCAAGCCTATATTGGAGAAATACTGCCAAATTTCTTTTTAGAGCTAATGCAAGAGAGGTCTAGCTGAGCACAGAGACAGTGATACTGTTAATTTTCCAGGCTGTTGCTATCTTACTCTCAGCTGTCCCTAGACATCCTCACCATTTTATGTTTCCTCTCTAATGGCATGAGCCAGGATGTCATAATATCCAAAATCAAATGTACCAGAAAATATAATAAATTAGAGTCGGGCTAGCAGAGTAATTGAAGAATAAACTGAATTTTAAACAACACAAGATTGCGTTGTGAACTGATTGCTATGCACAAAATGCACCAGAGGAGTGCGACCTCATGGAGATTTACTATTGATGGCAGCATTTCCTAGATTGCTGCTGGTAATAAAAAAATGAAAATGGTTTGAACTTTTGAGTTAGTAGCACAACATAATATTGCAGCGAAGAAGTACCATTCTAGTTACACTGCAAAGTAATTCTGGAAGAAAAATGTTCTTGGTGCTTTATTTATTTATTTATGAGATTTACATGTATTTAGCAATTCTGGAGTTTATAAAGCCACGAAGTGAATGCAGGCTTTGGCATGGAAAGAACTAAATTTGTCCTCAACTCCTAATGTAATTCTTCTATAAGAAATTACTTAGGAAATGTAGCAGGAGAGTGGATTCCTCTCAATTCAGAAAATTGAGTTTAAGGACATTTGTTGTCCTTAAGGAATTCTAAGGTTGTTTGCCAGGTCAGTTTTACGGCAGATAGTCTGCATATTTTGTTTGAATAATTTTATTGTATTTTTTATTTCATTAAAACCAGATAATGCACATACATAAGACATTTTAAAAATAACCCTCTAGCTGTGATGCTAGTGGAGATGTAGGGAGAATGGCATAAGAAGTTCTGGTTTTGTGAGCTAGCAGTTACCTCGGCTGAGCCCTGGAAGCTGAGCATCCGTGTTCTCCTGGTCTGTTGAAATGTGAAATGAGAGAGTGGTAGTGAAAGCCACCCCGAAGGTTGCTTTTACAACCAGAAGCTGTGGGAAAGCCTGTGAAATGCATATAATCAGTAGCAGGTATATACTAAAAGATAAAAAATGTTTGAGCTGCTGGGTTGAAGAATCTGAGTGGGCTGTATGAAAGCGGGTCCTGTGCAGAGGCGGCGGTGTTGAGGTAGTTGAACTGCTGATGTGCAGAGAAACCTGAAAAAACGCTTTTGACCATACTTTTCTATTCATCCTAATTTTGTAAGGATGAGATTTTTGGCAGCAATAATTCAAGCTCAAGGCAAGACTCTGCCAGTTCCAAAATTACATTCTGTGGTGAAACACCAGCAAGTGGAAGGGCTGTTCAGTGGTAGAAATCAAACATAAGCCTTGTTTGGCGGCAGGGAGGGCAGGAAGGCAAAAAACCAATACTACTGCACTGAAAGAATCTAATTATGTAGTGATAAGCAGTATGATTTGTTTAAGTGAATACTTCTTAAGTTTAAAGGTTTAAGTTGTATTTAAACATGAAATGGTATTGTTTATTTTCATTATTCTTCTAAAATTTAAATAAGGTTCTCTACCAGGAATGGTAATGAATTATATTTGATTTTTAAACTAAATTTATAAAATAGTGAAAAAAGGTAGCTCTTGTGAGTTAAATACTTGAATATATCTAGTAAGCTTTAGCATTATTTAAACTAATTCAAAGTGCTGTTAAAACCCTTGATTTAAATTACTTCACTGTGCCACAACCTAATGGAAGCAGAAATTAATCTAGAAGATGCAATTAATAAACTACTTGCATTCCCCGTGTACTATTTAAAATGAATTATTTTTCTGTATGTGTTTTGATCACTTAATAACTTATCTCCTCCCATCCATCCCGCGTCCCCGTAGAAGCGGGCTCAGGGATCACCGGGAGGCAGGAGGGAGGATGTCTGGCTGCTGCCTGCCCCTCCAGGCTGCCTGGGGAGATGGTAAAGGCCAGTTTCATAAACAAGCTGCAGACTGCCACGGCTCTGGCTCTGCAGACTTGTGTAGCAGAAAACTTGGGAGAATGGTGTTACAAAGGAAAAAATAATCTGCCTATCAATAAGGGAAAACAGGCGGCATTTAACCTGTTTAAAAAGAACCAAACGTGAGCAGTATAGGGATTCCTGCAGGCAGGTTTTGAGGAAGGTCATCTTCAGGATCTGATATTTCTGCTCTATTCAATGGCAAGTTCTGTTATTTTGTGAAAAGTTCACAGGTCTCCAGTGCTACTGAGGACTCCCTGTTCCTTTTCCCCTGTCCCACACCTCGGGTGACTTTTGCTGAGTTACACAAACACCATTTACCTTTGAGAGCTTTCCCCAGTGGGATGTGACATTTGTAACAAATACTTGTATGATTAAGCCTTTCTCTAGCTGTGGTCAGTCTCTCTTCTAATGCTTGTTACCAAGTTAACCTAGCACATGAAATCTTGCAGGTAAGACCACTCAAGAAACCTTGAATGTAGTTGTTAGGGAGGAATATGATGGGTAAATGGAGTTCTTTCAAAGTGTCGTGGAGCATCGTTTTCTTTCAAAATATAGTAGTAGCATGGAAGAAGGCCATGATAAAATTTATTGCAATAGTAAACATTAGAAACAAGTCAGCAATATTGAGCAGTCCAGTTTGTTTTGCAAGCTGCAGGCAGTTGAATGATACATTACAATTTAAGCAATATATTTTCTGTAACACTTAGAAGCAGAAAATCTAAACCATTTTCAGAGGGTGAATGCATCCTGGAAACATGCATCAGTCATCGTGATTAACCATTGGAAAACAGCTCTGCGTTCAGTCCCATGGTAAGATGCCCAAGAGTACTTTGAGTAAGGATACGTAAGGGAGTGTTAACAAGGAACCCAAAGGTGCTGTTGCTGGGGTGTGGGGCACAGGTGGTGCCTGGGACCTGCTGGTTTCTGATGTGAATGCTCTTAAAGAGCTAACACATGAAAGCTGGAAAGACTTTAAAAAAAAAAAAAAAGTTACAAAAATTATTAGAGGCTGCTGTATGGTATTTATTCAAGAACCCTTCTTTCCTCATCTAATTGGTAAATAAACCGTAATGCATAAAGTAATGGGGGGTTTCATCATTTTAAAGAGATGTTTACATATCTGGAGGCATCGCTGACAGGCAGCTAGTACAGCTAGATAGGCCTGGTAATGGTGTGCTACAGACTGAGTAAATATCATAAACACTTACAGATGGGAAACCGTCAGGAGCAATAAATGACTGGCTAATACCTGTATGTAAAGATTTCACTGTTGGATGCAAAATTGCAGAAATATGTTTTTAATGTGTACACGCAAACTAATTGCTTCAGCTAGATACATCGTACAGCGATGCTGTTGGGATGGTACAATTTCTGTTAAGGAGTGCGTTTCCCGTAGTAGGTGGGCAGGGAGCCAATGCTACATAAAGTCATTGGTGTCATCCCAGGGCTGCTGCTGGCAGGGACACGTGGGACCAGAGATCCTGAGACCGATGTACGAGGCAGCCGCATCCATCCTTGCATGCCACCGCTGCTGCAGAGTTGGACCACTGAGGTTCATTTTATGGTATGTTGTTGTGTCCTGTAAGGAAAGTCTTTTAGTCCAGCGGTCAACTTTCCAGTGGAGACTGTTATGCTTGAAGAATCTCTTCAGTCTGTTATTTTAAATTATGTATGCCCCAAAGCAGGTATAAATGAATGCTCCTAGTGCATCCATTAGATAGGGAGATGGACAGCTCATAAATTAAGATCTTGCTCTGTTTCATGTTCAGTCAAATAGACTTTGATGGTTGTAATGTAGCAGCACAAAGGCATTTTGAGTTTTGTGAATGGAGGAAGAAATATTAATCCAGTTCAGCTTTATCCCTGAAAAGTCCAATGAAAGAAATGAGGAAGAGCCTTTCACCTATTTTGTTATGTTGTTTGCCTACCTTGGTAAAAGCTGCTTCTCTTCAGCTTTAATAAAGGATGTAGTAGCTGAAAGGAAGCTTTTCCCACATGAAGGAAAAGGGTGAGAAATTGCAAAACGAGTTTACAAGATCGTCAGCAGAAATATTTCATGGGGCTTACAGGGGATCCCTTTGTATGAAAGTGGGAGAACTACAGATACAAACTAAGTCCCTACATGAGGCGATAGTTTGTTTGAAGTGACATACCAATAAAATTGTGTTTTTTCCTCCCAGCTCTTCAGCATTTTTGAAAAGGGCATGGAAAAAGCCCATCAAAAGAATTCATAAAGGTTAAGACCTTAATGGTTGTCAGTGACTTTGAGGTTCTTAGGTAAAGGCATTGTGCAGTGTGCAGTCACTATATCATGGGCAGTATGTTGTTTTGTCACGTTCAAAACGTGTTTCCTCATATTTATGCACAACATAGAACAGCACAATTGCTCAGCTAAATAAACAGGACATTTTCAATTATAAGGTGCCATTACCTTTGTGTGTTCTTGTCATTTATGAAATCAGCGGGTAGTTAATTAAATTGCTCCTTTGGACTCTTCTGAAGGCTGTGTATTAATTATATTTTAGTGGTGGTGTGCACATTTCTCAACTTTTTAATGAGAGTGAAAGTTGTTTACCTCTTCCTTTGGAAATACATATTTTTTTCTTGAGGTTAGTATAATATGGGGTTTTGTGGTCGGTTTTTCTTTCTTTCCAGTGAAATCTCATTATTCAGCTGCTCATTGCATCTTGTGGCATGCTTAGATGAAATCAAATGTTAAAATCTTAATTATTGTACTGCAAAACAGCGCTAAAACTGTGGAGTCTGTGCGTTAAACCCCACGTTGATGAGGGAACAGGTTCATCACTCGGGAAGAGAACATGCTTCCTTTAGCCATGTCTTTTGGAGACATGGGTCCTGAAGGCAAATTTGGGGCCCAAACCCAGAATTTTGATTCAGCCCATTGGCTGAGCAGGCAGATCCTGGCTGTCCTACTCCACCTTCATCGGTCGTGAGAGCAGTGCTGGTGTTTGGGGGTTCGGAGGGAACCTTGCGGCAGCCGGGTCGGGGAGCAACTTTTGCTCAGGAGGGCGAAGGCTCTGCTTTTACCCCCTTGCTTTGCTGTGTGGCTTTTCACCACGCCGTTTCACAGTACAGCTAAGA
Source organism: Sagittarius serpentarius (assembly GCA_034782735.1). Taxonomy (NCBI): domain Eukaryota; kingdom Metazoa; phylum Chordata; class Aves; order Accipitriformes; family Sagittariidae; genus Sagittarius; species Sagittarius serpentarius. Next base: position 5,542,980 of record JAVKLA010000026.1, read on the forward strand.
TCCTCATGTTAAAAATCTTGGTATCTTAGCAAATGCCATTTCCAGCCATGACTTCCTCTTTACTTTAACTAATGACACTTGCATGCTAAAGGAAGCCCATGTAGGTGTAGTATTGGTGTGTTGACAGAGGAACACAGTAGCCAGAATTGGTTTATATTGGTTCTTCAGATGAAATGGTGTGTTACAGGCAAACGCTCAAACCGAAGGAAAATGCCCCTAGCCTAGCATAAATATCATCGGCATCGTCATTTTAGTGCCGTTGGAAATGTCTCTAGCAGAGGTCAAAAGTTTCCATAGCCTCTCTAGGTCTTTGAAATACCATGACAGGTTTTATCTCACAGGAAGGAGCAGAGCGGGCCTCGCTTCTGATCGGACAATTTATTTAACTGGTCTGGTGGCCTCACCAGGGGTAATGTCTGCTCTAGGCAATGCAGCTCTCCTATGAACCAGAAGGACATCAGTTCTCTTCATTATGCAGTTTATCCAAGCCTGTTTGTTTAAGACCATGCCAAGCCAAGAAAAGTAAAGAAAAACAGTTTTAGTACTTTTTCAGATGGGTAATTTACTTTGCAATCGTGTTTTCTCAAGTGGAGGGTGGTATGAAGACCACCCTGAAGTCTTCTGAAGCATCTGCTGAGACCTCAAACTGAACCCTTCGCCACTGAAGCATACTTCTCTACTGCTGATTTATGGTGGCGTTTGTAGATTCAGGGTTTTTTTTCATCCACTTCATAAGTATGTGAGGCAAGAGGATGGTGTCTTGAGGGATACGGTGGTTATAGCATTTAGCTATAGGTAACATCTCGTGCATGTCGTTTGTATTACGTCCAGTATAATGGAAAAATAATACTGAAGTATTCAATTTGAAAGTGGAGTTATTGAAGTCCAGTATACTGGACTTCATAAAAGCTGCCATGAAAGGTAGTCATTTGTAGTTTGTGAGTCTGCAAATATGCAGTATATCTAGTATTCCAAAAGCCAAGAAGTTCATTAGTTTGAAAGAAAAACAGAATACTCTTTTCCCTTCTTTTTTAATTGACAAAAGCAGAGTAATTTCAGGGTGTAAAACTCACTTTTTGCACTGAATACCCCTCTAGTATTGAGATACTGAATTACAAAACTATACAGAAATTGAAATTTTTCAGAAAGTTTTGAGAACAGTTCCAAGATTTCCTTTTAATTTTCTTTTTTAAAAAGCAGAATTTTCTTAAATAGAGGAGGGAGGAAAGAAAAATAATGTTATATAATCCAATTTGTTGTTTTTCTTGCAAACATTGTGTTGCTTTTCATAATATTCATAGCACATGGCGAGTATGACAGAGACTTGAAATGTCCTGGATGTGTTGTAAAGCCACTATATACTTGGAGTTATTGTAAGTATTCCTGTGTGTGAGATACCCACACGTGCTCTCCGGGTGCGCTTACAAAACAGTGATGCGCTAGATGTACCAGTTTCATTATGCATTCGTAAGAAATTGCTGGCGACATTTTAGCCTGCGGTTAATTTTAATGTTAGGTTTAGGATTTGAAAAGGACACAGTGTAAGAGAGCACCTGCAGATCTTTTATGCTGGCTTCTGCTCTGGTTAGTATTTACTGAGGCACAGCTATTAGGGCTTCACTCGTATTCGTGCGAGGTTAGGTGATGAGGTGAATTTACTGCTTCAAGTAAATCAAAGCCTGAGAGCTGCTTAGTGGTTATAGGAGGGGCTGGTCCTGTTTTAATTACCCACCAGTGAATTAATTTGTGTATACCGGCATGCTGACAGCCTTTTTCCTTGAAGTTCCCTGTTGTCATGTGATATCCCCTCCTCCAGGAGAACAACAGTATATTCTTCTTTTCCTTTATGTTGGGCAGGTGTGCTGTGCTCCCTCCTCGCCTCTGCTGGGATGGAAGGGTAAGAAATGTAGGCGAAAAAGGTGATGAAGGGAAGGGGCTGTCGTGCTCTGTGTTGCAGGTTTTGTAACAGATCCTCGGTGCCGTCCGCCGATGAATTGTACCTGGGTGTTTCCAGGGCTCCACTCGGAATTTTAAAGATGCTCTTCTTCAGAGGCTGAGCGCCGAGTGCTTAATTGCAGGTTGGACCCTGTGACAAGAATTACAAACAAGAAACGAAGGGAGTGCTTTCTATTTGGCTTGTTTCAAATGCATAGGCTAATCTAACCCAAAGTGTAAAGTGAGTCTCTCTTGAATTAGCTGGTTTGTGCTTTTTAGGTTTTGTTTTGTTTGGGTTTGGTGTTTTTTTTTTTTTTTTGCATTTCTCTTTTTTCTGAGGGTTTTTCCTAAATTATATGGTTCTCTGATATGTTGTATTTAACAGGTTGATGCTTTGCAAAATGTGGTCAGGAATCTAAATTTCACTTGCATGAATACAAAGGCTCTTTCGTGATTTGTATGTATGTGTATGAATTTTTACAGATTAAAAAATTTTAGCTTTGCTCAGTTGTAAAATTCAAGTTTAAAAACACATTTCATGAATTACGTGAGATTCCTGACATCTTTGTAGTCAGAAGATGAGAATGAAGAAGTGAAATAAAATGAAGCATTTTGCTGATATAAGCAGAGGTCAGCTTACGTTCTGGCTGAAATTAAACCAATGTCCTCCTTTCTCATGGCTATTTGTATTATTTATAAATGCATGAGATGTGTATCGAGAGGGTGGCTGGGAAATAAGCTCTTAAACGCGAAATCTCTTTGGTCTCCTAGGATACGTATGTAGTAATAGTTGTACAGTTATCCATACGGTTTTCCAATAGGCATTCTGGAAACCCTGGCGAACTTCAGGTAGCCTTTATAACCACCTTGCAAAAAAGCCTTCTCATTTCGCTGGGTGTTGTGCAGTGCATGCAAACTTTTAAGTAACACAAGTCCTCTGGTTAAGACTTTTTTTAAGGCAAAAAGGGATGATATACTTCTGAAAAACAGAACAAGAAACAGAGGGTCATTCATGCGTTTGTTCCTCCTTTTTATTAACTCTGTTTGCTTTCAGGACTTCTTGGTAGAAAAATAGAAGTTAAGAGCTCTAGTGTGTAGGTATTTTGAAAAAACTGTACTAAATGTTTTCAAGTGGAAATGTTTGTCTCAGAAGAATGATTCCTGTTTCACTGTTTTTCCAGGATTTGGGGAGGGGAAGGAGGGAAAGAAAAATGGGAGAGCGAGTGAGGTGTCAGGTCTGGCTGTTAGGAGGTTTTTTTAATTTAAGATTTGAAGTTGTTGGTGAGGTTCAGCATTTTTGTTTGTGTATTTTCTTACCCGAAGCATACTGTGTACCAATGTTTATGATAATTATTTGGGACAAGGTTTTATAGCTACTTCATCGCATGCTTTGACCCCCAGTTTGCAGCTAAGCGGGAATCTCTGAGCCAAAGCATCCCCTCAGATACATTTGCAAGTCTGAAGGGAGTCAGGAGGGCAGTGGCGAACACGGGTCTCCAGCCAGCCGGAGCCCCAGCAGACGTGCTGTTCTTCAAATCCAGCATCCAAAAAAAAAAATAATCCATCTTCTATTGCATATGGGAAAGGTGCAGTGATTTACTTTCATTTACTTAGTGAAAAAAAACAAGGCTCTTTGCAAACCCTTTTAGCTTTATATTTACTTCCATTTAGTAGAAGGGATTGGCTGAAGCTAAAGCAACACAACATGCTTTAATAACAAAACAAGTATCAGTTCAGAATTCGGCCTTACTGAAACTTCATGTTCAGTTAAACTGGTTTGTATAGACAAGCAGTAAATCCGAGGTCGTATATTTCCAGTTCTGAAGTTTATAAAGGGAAATGTATGCAGATTACTCCTTTTAGGCAAAGTATCCTATATTATTGCAGTAGCTTTCTAGTGTAACTTCTTGGTTCTGTGAAAGGTTTTACCTTTTCCATCTTAAAATTATCAAGCTAGAATGGCCTTTTCAGGACTCTTTCCTTTTCCCTATGTTTTCTTTATGTTCACTCAATATATGGAGGCGGACTAGTTGCTTGAGATTTTATTTACTGTTTCTGTTTCTCATCCCATATGACTGATAATAAGAGACACTGTTGCTTGTAGTTGAGTCTACTGTTTTTAAAGTAAGATGTCTCCTTTGAATGAAAATCTCATCATGTTCTTGACTGCACTTCTGGCTTTCAGATTGCACACAGAAAGGACAGGATGAAGGCTTTTAATTGCCGTTTGCCCACCTCTTGATTCATTAAACTGGAATTATTAGCTTTTTGATTCTCAAAACCAGTGAAAATCAAGGCTGTTTTTTATTGCAGTATTAAACAGTTCTTTACAGAAGAGTGAAAAGTTGGTTTTCTGACCCAAATGTCTGTGTCTAGCTGGAAACTTTGTGTGGGTTCCCTCATACTTCTCTGTATTACAAGCTGATGCAGAAGGGACCCTTCTCAGGATGAAGTGTGTACTCGTTTTCTAGGTATTCCTTAGCTTTTTAGCGACTCTGCCAGGTGAAGATGACTTGTGGCATAGTCTCTTTGACCCACTAGGCCCGATTCCTGTGAGCCGCTGGACTGCCCTGAACTTGATAGTAAGTCTGAGTCATTTCTTACAAGATGTGGATTTTATGAACTGGCAGTTTGCAGGTGAACTCTGACCAATTCCTTGAATCCCTGTTGTTGCTGATAAGAGCAGAGAAACTTGGAAGTATATTATTTCCAAATACTCCATTACATGCTAGTGCCATTGCATTAAGCTAGCCTGGCCTTACCAACACAGCTGCTACTGCTGCTTCTTCTGTAGGAAGGGTAGGCAGGTGTCTACAGCAGCACTGAACCTTGTGTAGCATTTCTGGGGTCTCATTGTCTTGGTGCACAGCACTGCTCCCTTTTTATGAAAAAGTGTTGTGGATTAACCCCAGCGGGCAACTGAGCCCCACCCAGCTGCTCGCTCACTGCCCCTCGGTGGGATGGGGGAGAGAATCGGGAGGGTAAAAGTGAGAAAAGTCGTGGGTTGAGATAAAGAGAGTTTAACAGGGAAAGCAAGAGCTGCGCACACAAGCAGAGCAAACCAAGGAATTCATTCACCCCTTACCGTGGGCAGACAGGCACTCAGCCATCTCCAGGGCAGCCGGGCTCCGTCACGCCTAACGGTGACTTGGGAAGACAAACGCCGTCACTCCGAACATCCCCCCTTCCTTCTTCCCCCAGCTTTCAATGCTGAGCATGATGCCATATGGTCTGGGATGTCCCTTGGGTCAGCGGGGGTCAGCTGTCCCGGCTGTGTCCCCTCCCAACTCCTTGTGCCCCCTCCCAGCCTCCTCGCTGGTGGGGTGGGGTGAGGAGCAGCAAAGGCCTTGGCTCTGTGTAAGCCCTGCTCAGCGAGAACCAAACCACCCCTGTGTTATCAGCACTGTTTTCAGCACAAATCCAAAACACAACCCCATACTAGCTTCTACGAAGAAAGTTAACTCTATCCCAGCCAAAACCAGCGCAAAAAGAGATACATCCCATGGGAACGTGAGTCTTTATCTCAGAGACAGCATAATCTTTTGGGTTCATTTGCACAGCTCCCAGTGCAGTAGGAGCGTTGCCTGTGATGGTTTCTGGCTCTTGGACAATATAGTAATTTAAAAAAAGGTTTATAAAGTTTAAAAAATGTTTCATCTAAGTATCTGGCATAAAACATGTGCAAGTGTTTAGCATGAGTTAGGAGTGAAAAAAAAAAAAGTATGGAAATAAATGAGAGTTTGAATGTTTTGTATCTGTGAACCTAACCTAACTTGTTGAGAAGTGCTTGGTTTGGGAAAATTGAGCCTTGTGGTTAGCAAGTGCAAGGACGATGGGTACTCCGGAGGCTGAATCGTCTGCCTATTAAAGACCTTTTTCCAAAAGCAATGCTAATGAAGTAATATCCTTCAAAGCAAGACTGGTATTTTAAGAGCTAGCTCTTAAGGGTTGAATACATAGAATAAATAAGGAAGTGAAAATTGTATCATCCCCCACAGAATCTCAAATGCAAAATTTCAGCATGCTGAGAAGAGATTGGACAGGGACGAGGAGGAGGAGAAGGAGGAGAAGGTTGGCTCCTTCCCAACGTAGCATGCTTCTGTCAGCCTCTTGCTGGAACCATTTTGACCACGAATACAGAAAAAGTGGTGCCTGAAGTTAAGAATCTGAACGTCCTACCTGGTGGGGCTCTTTAGCGCATCAGTCCTTTCCCACTCTCTTCCCAAAAAGTGGTGAACCAGAATTCCCTACTGACGTGAGTAAATGTCTTCTATGTGTTTTGCAAATTCATGATTAAGTATCTGAGAAGTGAAAAGCATTTTTATTTCATAATTCTAGTCCTTTGTTTTTTTTAACAACTCAGCTTTTGTTCACTAGATGTGTAGAAGTTGGAGCCCTGATGACTCCCCAACCTGACCCTTCCCCCTGTTTGCTTGTAGGACAAGTAGCCTTCTCTGAGCACTTAACTCTCTTACACTTCTGTTGGACAATTTTATTCTAGTTTTATTTCTTTGTTTATAGTTATATTAATATATCTGTTATATATAATTTCTGCATGTGACTACAGTTTGTTAATTTGTACTACTTACTTAGAAGGTAATGATTTTCATTTGTCTGCCTTTGTTTAGGAATCTTATTTTTTTAAACAAAGAGAAAGAGACTACTGAGGAAAGCAGCCAGAAATGTTGTTACTGCAGCTCAGCACTCCTGCACATTATTCATTCTGCAAGGGGGAGGTAGAAGATTGCTGCTTAATATTTAGTCCCTGTCACTCATTTGAGAATACATACCAGGACCCGTTGGCCTACTGTGTGTTACAATGCACCTTTGCTGACATTTTCACTTGAATCTGAAAGGACTGTTTTTCAACAGTGCTCCTACTGAAGTAGTTTCTTTGAGAGCACTAACAGGATTCAGGGGACACACTGCAGCAGCCAAACTTTGCACCTCAGGCAGATAAATAAATACACTGTAAAAGCCTCCCTGTCTAATAGGTGCTGAAATTCTATTTTTAAAATATATGTATATGTATGTGTATATATATATTTAATATGCAGTCAGCCAAGCTAATAGGGAAAGTAATTGAAATAAACAGCTGGCAAACATGGTTAGGGGATAAAGAAATGTTGTAGGAAAAATGTTTGGGGGTTTTTTGTTGTTGGTTTTTTTTTCATTCAACAAATGTCTCCACTCTTTCTTGGTGGCTGTGCAATTACAAGGGCTGGAGTGGAGAATACACAATTCCTACAGTTGGACTAAAAACAAAGGCTGTGCTGTCTTTGCTTCCATATTCTTTGTCTCTGTCAAATCTGTATAACCAGACTTGACTTTACATAGTCAACTCAATGTCCACTTCCCTCTCTGAATCCTGTTTGGAGGCCCTGGATCAAGTACTAGTCTACTGTGTATGTAAAGACCTGCTTAGATACAAAATATTTGCATGGTTTTTATCTAAGGTAATATTTGTATATTTAAGACTACACTACAGCTTTTAGATCTAACATGTTCTTGTTATGTAAATTCTGATGATGCATGGATCCATTTATTTTCAGTATCTGTGTACAGAGCACATCTATCTGAGATATGGTACATGTATATATAGAGAGCGTAAGCAGAAGATCTCAGTGTAAAGTTTTTATTTTCTGACAATAGTAAGGGGGTATTTTGTATAAATATAAAAGAGCATGAGGACAGATTGCACTCTGCCTTTCCTGTGTGCTCAAAGCTGGGTCGGGCAGCTGGCTCTGAAAATAACCTTTTTACACGGTTTGGCGGAAAGTCCTCCCTGGAAATTAGGTGGAAATTAAGTTATGTACAGCCGCAAAGCAAAATGTCTTCAGCAGAGTTAGTAGGGAGAGGCACAGCCATCACCCTAAAGCATTAAAAATCAAAGAACTTGCCTTTATTGTGGAGTTAAGTCAAGTGACAGCTAGCGGATGGCATCCTACGGTCACTCCCAGGCACAGGCAGGGACTGCTCAGGCATGGCAGTGCTTTCAGGAGGAGTCACCTGCTTGCCAAGGGCTGGCCAGAGCCAGCACAGCTCTCCCCAGTTGCACTGGGCTGCAGACCAAGTGGGGTAGTTTCGCAGGTGAACCAGTCACGCTGCATGCGGTACCCCCGCTCACGAGCAAGTCATGTCTCCTGGTTAATTTGACCTGTGTGTAGGTAGCCTGAGTTAAATACTCTCTTGATTGTGGCCTTCAGAAGGTGCTTTTTTTCCTTCTCTTTTGGAGAGTCCTGATGTGGTGATATTTGTTTTCTTTCATTAGGGAGAAAACAAGCAGTCTCTAGGCAGGGCAGACCGGTTTAGGGGATTGCCGTAGCTCTTCAGGTGATGCTCGTGAGCTGCTGGCGTGCGGTTTGGCAGGTTGAGGCTGGAGGCTGAAGCCGCAAACCTTCTGTCTGGACCATCCTCTGCACAATTTCTCCCGTACTTTCAGGTTTCTTCCTCTGCCCGTAGGTTGTCGTGGGTTCCTCGCAGCTGATGGGCACTCACTCCTGCAGAGGTCTCTGCCTGCTTTCATGCAGAGAAAGGACAGCATGAGGCTTATAATTTATCTGAGCTGTCTCTAAAGTGTGTCCTCTTGGCTGTGTCTCACACAAGTCTTAGAAATCCTTGTTTTGAGAGAGCGATTTTTCTTCTTTGTTGGCTTAGTAGGGAGTAACTTCAATTTTTCATGATGTGGCTGAGCTGAAGAACTGCTTAGTAACAGCGTAGTTTACCTTTCAAAATAGCTTTCCACCGTCGCTCGGGTTGTGGTTGAAGGGGGAAACCAGCTGTAACATGTTAGGCAAGGTGGCATACGCCCGAAGGAAGAGATGGGGCTGGTGTTTCTCCCAAAATAGTTAGTCCTGCGATTTAACTATGCAGAAAGTTCTTTTATCCTTTCCACCCCTCCACCTCCAGCTTCTCTGTGTCATCAAAGCCATTTTGCGATTAATCCAAGTGTTGTCTCTGAATTTTCTCCGTGCACACCCATAGGGATAGGCTTGGTTATACAGAAGAGCAGGAAAAGGGAACATAGCTCACTGCTTCCTTCTCTGTTTTCTTTGAATCGCTTCAGCTCCTTAAAATGTGAATTAATCAAATCAAATTGTCTCTGTGCACATCCAGGAACCAGCTACATTTAATCTAGTTAAGTGTTTTCTGTTCATCCACGAAAGTCCCCGTTTCAGGGCAAAGTGCACAGGGGAGGGCTTTCCAGAAGGTTTAACATCTTGATGGACAGCTTTCTGCTGCCTTCATCTCTCCAAACAGAAAGGGTGGCACATATGGCAAGGGCTGGTGGACAGATTGCACTGCAGAAAATAAGCATGGCGGCTAAGCAAATGTTTTACTCTTTCTTGCCTTTCTCCTCTGCTCCGTCAGTGAGAAGAAAGCCTGTCTAATTGTCTGCTTGTCATGGATTTTTGACTGTTGCAGTACCTTTTTTTTTCTCCCACTGGATATAAAAGCCCACCTGTTACAACAGCAGTAATAAGAAACTGCTTTTGTTATCCTCTTTGCGCTAGGAAGGAGATTTTTCTTTGGCTCTACTGTCAGGTAAGTGTGGGTTATTTTCCCTTTCATTTCATTTTGCTTCTTTTTATTTATTTTTTTTCACTGCTGCAAAAATCCCAAAAGGGATTTAGGAGCTTGAAGGAGGTTTTGTGCAGATGTGGGGGGGTTTTTTTTGACACTTAGGCCTAGAAGTTCCAAACTGCTCAGTTGTTGAGAGACCTGGGAGCATCTTGAGCCCCCAGGCGCTTGTCCCATGTTGGGGGGTTCCTGCAGTGGGGTGGCTTCCAACACCAAGCAGCATTAGCCCCCAGAAACAGGCCCTTCTCTTTCCACTTAGCAGAAAATTAAATGCACCCACAGAAAATGGATCTTCTTGCAAATTGTAAAGGTGGCCCCCGCCTCTCTTGTGGAACAGGCTGGCAAAGAAAGGCAAATACTTGTGAGCGAGACTTTGAGTTGGGTGGGCAGCAGTGGCTGCCGTGCCTGCAGAGCAGGGGGTGCAGGTTTAAGTTCTTTCTCCTCTGGGGGGGTCAGGCTTCCTGCGGGCCAGGAGAGCAGCCTGGCCACATGAAATGGGTGAGTCTGGTGTAGCTTGACTTGTGCATTTTAACTCTTCCTTTTTCTGCACTCCTCTTGTTCAGTAGGAATGTGCAAAGTTTAATCTGTAGATGCGTAGATGTATCTTCATTAAAGATTCATACTCTTGTCTCCTTTTCTTCTATTCTTAGATGATTTATCGGATGTAGCTCTGTTTTTGGTACAAAGAATGGATATTTCATTGCAGAGACCTCTGTAGGGTCACAATCCTCGTCTTCCCTGTCTCATTCGAGACCTATTTGACTAAAGTAAAGCTATTTTAATCTCCCGGTCCCAAAATAGAAGCCATTCTACTTGTGCCGTAGAAAACGGCTGCAGGATGATCTTCACGTGTTTGAGCAAAACCTTCTGGCCACTTGTTTTATCTCTGGGTACCGCGTCCTTCTCTTTCCTCTCATCGTCCCCTGGTGTCGAGCACCCCTGGGTTTGAGGTGTTAGTTTTGGGAGGCAGGGGTCATCCCTCTGCTCTCCTAAGGTTGGATGGCCTTGCGCTTCCTCTTGGTTTCCCCTTTCTTTACATCTCTTCGTTCCCTGGTGCGATGGTTGCTGAGACCCCCCTAAGCCTCTGCAGGCAGCCGTGGGGCAGAGAGGGCACCGCAGGCATTCCTCCTGCCGGTTTCCCCCCACCCCGGCCCTGCCTGCCAGCACGTCCCACGCATGCCGCTGTACAGCGGGGGCCCTTGACGTCACAGCGGTAATTAAAGGCTGTAGCCCCCCCGTTGCCATGGAAACGCAGCACTCCACAAATACCGAGCACAACTCTACGGTCCTGTTAATTTTCCCAAACACTCCTTATTTGCCAGATTTAAGCAGGGTTTCATTTTGCAGCCCGGAAAAATGCCGTACTTAGGAAATACTGAGCAAGGGGAGCACACGTGCGCATCTTTTTTAGGATATTGCATGTAAAAACCCGCACCCCTGAGTTGGGGAAGGAAAACCATCGCCTGAGACCCGTTGCCTTTGCAGCAAGGATGCCACATCAACATCTGGTGTAGGGCTGACACCTTGGCTCTGTGGGCATTGCTTTGATGGACCAAAAAGACAAGCACAAAGACAAAAAAATAACCTGTGGAGAGGTGGTTTTACAGCAAGCCCAGCCTTGCCTGGTTGTGGTTCAGTGGAACAAAGTCACCGTTCAGGCACAATTTGATTTAGTTTGAATATAAAAATTCCAGTCATTCTGCTGAATGACTTAAAAAAAAAACGTGGAAAAGGGTTGCTCGTTGGTACAAAAAATAGGTGTATTGGATAATTGGCATGCAGTGACAGTGTGGCTGCAGCATTAGCAGATATCTGTCCCAGTCTAATTGCTGTGCTCTGCCCATCTCTCGTAGGTTTTTTTTTTTTTTCCCTGACTTTGAGCTGCCAGATGCCATCTTTTGACAACACTTTCAGTTGTTTGCGTTTTCAAAGGAGGAAGCCTAACAGGAGTACTTTCTCATAAACATGGACTAAAAATCAAATTGGGGTTTGGTATTTGAAGACAGTGCAGCCCTCAGATATCAGTATAATTAACAGGGATATTGTAAAGTCAATACAAGTTGCTAGTTCTGCTTCACTTGTTTGCTGTATGGCTTTAATATTAAAGCAGAGATGGTATCTAATGAGCTAGGTCACGCTTATTGGAAGATGTGGAATAACACTTTTCCCCTCTGGTGCTGTGTGCCAGCTCTTTATTCTCATCATGGTTTTTATTACAGTTTCTCCTATATTTTATTCTTCCACTCAAGCTAGGGTCTGCTTTGAAAACAGTTAAGAATCATCAGCCTGATGTTGTAATTCCTCTGAAGGATACCGGACTGGGAATTAAGAACTAATTCTTAATCGGTTATGGTGTGCTTTTTTAAGCAATGGATGTAACCACTCTCTAGTTTCCCTCTCCTGGGGCTTCTGTCGATCTGCTCCTGGCTGCTAAGAGATCCTGTTCACAGCCCTGGCATTTGAACAAGGCAGGGGAATTTGGGTACCCTGAGATCGTTCCTAGCTAGCTTGGTTGCTCAGGTGCCATGGCCGTGGAGAACAGACTTCAGAAATCCTGTGACATTTTAAAATTAAGGCAACCTTTCCTGAAATCCAGGGTGATGACTATGCTGTTGTTCAGAGTTACTGATCGATACATGTTATGTGTTGCCTTGCAAGTACAAATCTGAGTGACCGGGAGAGGACTGCCTGAGTTTAGGGTCGTATGAAACCTTCACCATAGCTGTTACAACTTCTTTCCATACTCTCCCTTTCCTCACTGTGGAGGGATAAGACAGGGATATGCTGAGGCATTCCTGTGCTGTCAGGAGTCAGCAAAATTTTGAGCCCTCTGGGATGGGAAGAAGCAGCCAGCACCCAGTGGCCTTGAATTGAGGGGAAATACAGGCAGACACTTTCTCACCTGCAGTGGGTTTAAGCTACACAGGATACATTAAACGTTGGTCCAGTGGTTAGATACATCTCAGTGAGAAGATGTCCATTCCAGCATAGAGAGTTGTTAGCCACGGAACTGGGAGATCTGCATCCCAGCCGTTTTGGGATACAGGGACACCGGAGTCCAGCAAAGGAATAGGGCTGTCATTCATCAAAGGGTGTTCTTTTGACCTGTGGTTTTGGTTGAGGACATTGTGTAGGGTAGTAAAC
>JAVKLA010000026.1:5564347-5589128 GCA_034782735.1 Sagittarius serpentarius
TATCAACATTCTTCTCATACTGAACTGAAAACACAGCACTGTACCAGCTACTAGGAAGACAATTAACTCTGTCCCAGTGAAACCAGAACAATACCTTATTGCATAAAGAAAATGTTCTTGATTTATCAGTCTTTCAGTTTCATCACATTCACTTGGGAACTGTGGTTTTCAAAGTTAAACACAATGCACGTAATCTGAGTTAGAGGAAAAAAATGTGTGGGTGATGCTGAGGTGTACTGTTTTTCCCAGTCACTTGGTATAGAACATTTGTTAATGTTTAGTAAAGTAGGTGCCAATTCCACTTTAAATATCAAAGGTAAATTTATCAGAAGGAAATCTGAAAAAAAATTATTGAGATTTTCTGTGTATGGTTTTAATTCAGTTAATTCTTACAGATTATTCAGACCTGAAGAAACTCTATTATACAAAAACATACTCTGAAATTGGTACAGCTTGTTAGGGCGAGGGTTATGTACTGTGTTTATGTATTGCTTTTGAGTTGGACTTCAGTTTTCCCCTCCTGTATTCTCCTGGTAGTTTAAGTTATCGTTTTGGATGGAGACTTTTTTTTTTTCCCCCAAATGTTTTCATGTTGAGGCCAACATTCAAGCCAATTTTATGTCAAGTTAAGTTTGAACTTTATATAGGATTGCATTTTCTGGAACTGGAGAAATTATTGAGCTATTCACTGTGTGTCAGTTGGCATGCTTAATATATGGATTTAGATTAACAAGTTCCACAGCAAAATTAGTTGTATAAATGCAGAAATTTATCATTCAAAATCTTGGCGATCCCAGTTATTTCGGTGTTTATGATAGTGCTGCTGAGTCCTGTTCTTCCCACCCACTCCCACGTTAGCTGCAAGCACTGTCCCTACCCTGCTCTTTGTAGCACCAGGAGAAGTGAAGAGGATCTGTAGGATTTAACCCTCTTTTGGCAGCTCTTTTCTTACACCAGAGGAAGTGGACAGGCAACAGATTCAGAGTTTCCTTTCCATTGCTGGAAAGGTGAAGGATCTTTCTGTGGTTGTTCTCTGCTCTGAAGCCGGCTGGCTCCTTGTAGGCTCCTCAGATTGTTGGGTGTGAGAGAAATGTACAACAAAACCACTCTTTTTTTCTTTTTCTTTTTCCTGAGTCTCCTCTGATTCCCAAACCTAGATAACTCCTAGTGCCTCCTTTTTATTTTTCTTTTTTCCTTCTTTTTTTTTTTTTTTCCTTCTGGCAAAAGAAAAACCAAGACTGAAACACGTAGCTTTCCAAAGCAGCACCGTGTTTTACTCTGAATTACAGCTGTAAATCTTGCCAGAATTACTGCTTAAGGCCACTTTGCTGGCAAAGTTTTATGAGCAATAGCAAAGGCATTTGGGCTGCTTCTCTGCTTTGATTAAATTCAGCTCCTGCTTGGAAAACAATTTAGTGCAACTGATTTTGTGTGTTTGCTTTTATCGAACCTCTAGACTGGGCAGAAGCTGATGGCATAAGTTACAATGAAATCTTTCTTTTCAGTAGTCAGTGAGCAAATGTGTTTTTCGAGCCCCTACTGTTATTCCACGGAATACACTGTAAACTACATCTTAATTTTGTATGAAAGCTCTTTTTATCTGCCGAGAGAGATTGCTGCTAGTGTTCCAAGAAGTCGGCTTCTAAATGAGAAACCCAGCAGACTTGGCTGTAAAAACAAACAAACAAACAAACAAAAAACTTTTCTTCTCTGTCTGATATCCATTCTCTGGATTAAGAGAAGTTGAAGGTAAAAGCCACGCTTTGCCACCATCCAGAATTGAGCAAAAGCTGGTGCTGAAGGGAAGAGAGCAGGGAGTTGATGAATGTAAGCAGAAGTTCATTTTACATCCCAAGAACAGCTGCCTGTCGAGTTCCGATAAATAACATCACTCAGTTGCTTTGCCTGGTTGTTTCAGTATCTCTGCTGTTGAGCATCTTGAGTCATGAAAGAAATTAAATAATTTCTGGTAATTCTAAAAAACATTCCTGCCTTTCTTCTTGCTCCTAGCCAAGATATTCTGGCTTTGCATGTAGATAGGAAATGCCACTCCTGTAAGACACACTTCTGTCTCATTTCAGCCCTTATTTATGCAATTTGTTGTATGAGAATGGATTCCTGTACCCATAAAAACAATCTTCAGTGCTCATTTTGATCCCAAAATGCCCATCTGTGTGCATAACTTGTTACAAGATTTAGTCCAAAATGCTCTTTATTTCAGATATTTGGCAAAAGCAGTATTAATGAAGGTGTGCACCTTTAGAGATTTATTGGTGCTTGTTAACTGTTAGAACTGTTGTATGGTTTTGCTGTTTGTGAATAATACATTCCTACTGCCAATAAAAATCTTTTCATGTGTCAAGTGGAAATGAAAAATCTCCTTATAGATGTGCTAGAATGCCAATACTGGGCTTTGCTGCTTGGTAGGTGGCATATCATGTTTAAAGATCTAGGAACTGGCATCCCATGAATTCATGTCTCCACCAGACAACTGCTTTCCTGGCAATGCAGTTGCAGTATACCAGGCTGAAAGTTGTAGTCTGTTACAATTACTGGTTAATTTGGGCACGAATCTGTTGGGGTTTTTTTTTTCCCTTTTTCACCTTGTAGAGTGCTGCACAAAAGGGATTCCGCTGAGCTGAGTAGGTGTGCTCAGTAGGCTGTTTACATTTCTTGATATTAGCCTTTGAAATTATAATTAAATATCATTGGCAAAAATAAACGTCAAATCTAATTAAGTTTTGCACAACAACTTTCATCAGCTGCCAGGTAACGATGGGGGAATGTGCTCTGTGAAGGAGGACGGAGGAGGACCTGGCTGTGGTTTGGAAGGCAAACCACATAGGACACTTCCAGGACAAATAGG
This sequence comes from Sagittarius serpentarius, assembly GCA_034782735.1. Classification (NCBI taxonomy): domain Eukaryota; kingdom Metazoa; phylum Chordata; class Aves; order Accipitriformes; family Sagittariidae; genus Sagittarius; species Sagittarius serpentarius. The sequence continues at coordinate 5,567,214 of JAVKLA010000026.1, forward strand.
ACGCTTCCAGGGGTAATTTTTGTTCCGTCCTGGTTTGATACAGTTCAAAAAAAAAAAAAAAAAAAAAAACCAAACCAAAAAAAACCCAAAATTTCCCAGGTGTGCTTTGCCATCTGCACCAGGTCCTTTGGGATCCACAGACCTTGTGAGCTGGCTGAATGGGAGGCAACAGCACAGTGTTTTGGTAGAAGATACCCAAGGAAGTATCTGGTTCACAGACGGAGTCCAGCAAGGCTGGACTCTGCCGTCCAAGCTCAGTGGGACTGAAGCGTGGTCCTCTGACAGTGTCAGTTTTGAGCTATAAAAAGTTGAAAAGTCGCTACTCCTATAGCAGGGCAGTTCAGGGACAGCAAGGATGTGCAGCTGGGGTGGCTTTGTCCTAAACTTCTGCAGATCAGTGTGGGAGAGCCCTTCTGTCAGAGCTCCCAGTAGACAAGAGCTTTCCTCTGCAACAGCATTTACCCTTTGCCATGTTGCTGCAGAAGGGAGTGATGTTGGAGATTGGTCTCCCCCCCCACCCCTTACCAGTGCTAAGATTTGGGGGAGTGCAAGGCTAACCCATCAAGTTAAAGTATTTCAGAGATTTTGAGGGAAGAAGTTGCATCTCGCCTTTTCTTGGCCTTATGGGATTCTTGTTTTGAGGTTTGCATTTTGAAATGGTCAATGATAAAAACTTCCTGCTGAGTTTCGCCTGTAACTGTGTGTCTCTGGCCACCAGAATAGATTGAGACTGGCCAGAGTTCTTAGCTGATCAGGCCCACTATGCCAGTGATTTTATGTAGTAAATATTACCTGGGCAAAACCAAGAAGGAGGGTTGTGTTCCGTCATTAAAATCAGAGAAACTTTTTCACAAAGCAAAACCTTTCAAGTCATTTTCATCTCCTGTGCTTGTACTTTATCTTAACTTTGAAGAACAAGATGACCAGCAGTCACCTTGGGGAAAGCCCTGAGAAATTATTTCTTAAATGCATCATTTCATAATGTGAACTGTCTCCAATTTATGTATTTATGCATATTTCTGGCACATTTGGGTTACCTTACACTATTCTGCTAAACATGTATATCATTACTTTAATATATATATAATGATTGAGATATGTATATCACTTTATGTACGTATAACACTGTTGGGGGTCACAAAAGCTATACAGGTGTCTTTATCAACATTCTTTGGAGCCAAATAACTTCGTTAACATTTCTTCAAAATCCCTCATGCCGAGACAGTCTAGCCATATAATTATCAACCCTCCTTCACAGAATTTCTCAAAACATTCTGGTTTAACAAGTTAGGACATCGTTAGACTTCTGCTGTCTTTTTTTCTCTGTTAACACATTTTGTCTCCTGTTGCAAAAATAAATCGTTTCTTCTTTTTTTATAACAATCTGTCAAGTTCCCAAACAGGGAGTCCTTTCAAGAACACAGTTCCTTTTTTTTTTCGACACTGCTACAGTACAAGTATCTTTAGGTGGTCAGCAGCTCCAGAAGCAGGAACTTTAAGAAGGACATCAAATACTGTAAGAAGTGATGTATCAGACACAGACAACACTGTCACACAGGCAGATGTAAGATTGATGTCCATATCCAATTATCTACACATAAACGTAAGACCATTCGATAAATGAAGGCTTTCTGTGAATTTGCAAAATTGCAGCCCTTCTTTGCAATAAACTATTGTAGGATTTTAAACGTAAGCAAAAAAATTAGTGCATTAAGAATAATGGGAACTCACAAAAATGAGTTTATAGTGAAAAGCGCCAAGTGCTGATGGAGCATTGTTACATGAGGGAAAGCAAAAAATTGCACCTCCTGTGTGAAGTGAGGAAGAAAAAAGGGGCGACAGAAGGAGGAGGAAACACTGTCTACTGATTCAAGAGGAGCTGATGAGCAGAGCTGTTACTTCTGCTAAACTTTTCATACAAACTCTTAGACAAGCAATTTTTTTTTTCAGTATTTTAACACTTAGATTGCAATATAGGTAAACTTTTCATCTCTTTCCTCCCCCGAGTGACCCCAGGAAAATATGGTGCTTCCTTCTCTTGGCATACCAAGGTGAAAGGCGATTGCTTCAGTGAGACTCCAAATGAGTCTTTGAACAGGGCTTCTCTTCTGTGAAATTTTATGCCAGTCCTGTTTAATCTTTTCAGCAAGGTTATCTTCCAGAAGCTGGAGTGTACATAACAAGGTAAGTCCGCATTTGGAAGCTGTTACAGAACGTTTAGTTCATAGCCAAAAAACTACGTAGTAGAAGTTCTGTGAAGAAGGCAGTATTGTTTTAGGGTTCTGTCCTCTAAAACATATTTTGGCCTTAAAATCCCATGTGTTTAAAAATTTTTATGATTAGTTTAAAGCTGTGGCTTTGAAAAAGACTGATTTCATTTGATGGAGTACTCGGGCATTTTGTGCTACAGGCATTGCCGCAGGCTTGAAGCGTGGTATAAATGTTGTCTTCGCAGGTGTCCTGGGGCTTCTCATCGAAGGGTTGCTCTGGAGAGAAGGAAAACAAGCAAGCTGCAAGCAGAAGCGGAGGCCGAGAGCGGTCCTGGTGGGACGGAGCAGCCTAGCAGTTTATCTTCGGACGCAGATCAGGGAATAGTGCCAGCCGAGCAGAGCTTCACCTCACCCGCCCTTCCTGTGTGGACAGACGAGCCCGGCATCGACAATCCGCCTTTTGAGGAGAGCACAGTAGCAGACAGTATGTCATCACTTACCTTCTCAAGTCTCTTTTATCAGATGCGGAAGCATTCGTGGTGTCGGAGCTTGTCTCTTGCCAACCGTGAATGCACATCTTCATTTTCTGCTCTTTTCTCTTGCGATTCCTGGAGAAATATTAGTGGGTTTTGGTTATGTGCAAGTATACAACTGGGATAAGGTCACAGTTAGGAAGGAAAGAAGTATCTCGGAGTGTGTGCTGTATCATCATGTATTATATCATGATGCAGTAGTTCTGTCAATCTACAAGTAGCGCTGGCCTTGCAGCGAGACGTAAGGAGTGTATTTTCTGTAAAATTACAAAAGTTGTTTTCTAAGATGAGATTTCTTTTCCCATCTTCCCCTTTCCTCCCCGCCCGGATCAGCAGCCTTCTCACACACGGAGTGCTGTCCTGCTCGAGCGAAAAGGCAGCTGAGTACCTCCTGCATCCATCTGCACCGAACAAGCAGTAATGTCTCTAGCATCTGGGATTTTAGAGAGGAAGCGCTGAGCCTTACCACAGAGGAAGGTGGTCCTGTCCGCTTCCTTCTCCTCTGTATTTGCCATCCTTTAGCATCCCCCTTTTTCCTGTTTAGTTGTCTCCATGTTTGCTTCAGAAATGGGCTCCTTCACCCTGTAACTCAGTGGCAGCTCCGAGTGCGGTTGTGAGACCGGCTGACGAAGAGGCATGACCAAGTCATGCGCCGTGGAGTAACCCCTAAAACACATTATCATCGTCACCAAATTGAACACACAGGCGACTCAGTTGGAAATGGAAGTGTATGAAATTTATTATAAAGGACAGGATCCAAAGGGTTCAGAATATCCTTTTCCAGTCAAATGACCCCATTTCAGGAAGCATGGATGCTACTAAGTTGTTTCTAACGAGCTAGGTGTTCCAACAAGTAGTGGAACTAATCCAATTGCACTTGGTTAGTTTGTTGCTAAACTGTTGTCGTGTGGCCTGTCTACGTTGTCCTTTGGTGATTTGCTTTACTGAAAGTGAATGAGGCATAAAGGATATTAATCGTCTTTCTTTTTACAAATAATTGGCAGCAAATCAACAGCCACCTACCTTGCCTGAAGGAGAGATCACTACTATTGAAATTCATCGGTCCAATCCTTATATCGAATTAGGAATTAGCATAGTGGGTGGCAATGAAACGCCTTTGATCAACATCGTCATTCAAGAGGTTTATCGAGATGGGATCATTGCCAGAGATGGAAGACTTCTTGCTGGAGACCAAATACTGCAAGTATGGAACCTAATTACGGATTCTGTCTGCTTGCTTTCCATTCACTCCTTGCAGAACTGCCTGTTAAATGAGATGGGAGATTTTCCTTGCCGGACTATGTTGTGTAAATGTTAGCTTTGCAATTATCAGTTGGAAGGCAAATTAACATTCAGAGCAGAGCCTGTTGTTCTAGCACTTTGAGACACGATGCTTTATGTTATTTATCGGACCAGTCCCTGGTATTATTTTTCCTCCTTAGCATCTCTTATCATTGTTTAAAATAAACTCATATTTTTCTGTTTTTAAATGTTGTGGGACTTGGTCTTTATTTCAGCTTTATGCATGCTTTCTGAAGGAACCCAAGGTTACTTCTGGCTAAAAAGCTGGCAGAATTTGTGCTATGTAAAAAGCAATTTGTGGATTGTAAGGCTGACTTCATTTAAACTGCTACTTTAATCTGGCTTCGCTGTTACCTTCCAATAGTCTAGGCAGTTGACCTGCATTTCTCAGTATGTGTAAAAGAGTCAGTGATGTTCTTCACTGACATGATTTGAAGCAAGGTGCTCTAAATATTTTTCAGAAAAAGTAAAGAAACACTTTAAGTTGGTTGTGATCGAGTGTGTATTTTTGTTACAGTTTTAAGTAATTAGCCACAGACAGTGTAAAAAGATCAAATTCTATTAATTTTGGACTTTTAATGTTATATTAGGGGAAGGGGTTGTTTATTGGACTCTTAAGAATGGCACTGAGTTCTACATAAACAAGACAGTCCTCCCAGCTTTTTTCTATTTTTAATCATTCCACCTGAAACAAATACATTACCATCATTTCAGAGTGACTTCAGTAACAATGTTTGCTTTTGATCTGATAGCTTAAGATCAGTCCAAAATTTGTATCAGCCTTTTTTGTTTCACTTTTTTGAAACCAAGCCGATAGAAGTAGCTTAAATACTGCAGTTACCCTTGGAATGAAATTAATTTGCACTTCAGAAAATAAAGTCCCTTTTGAGAAACGTGCCTTTTTTCTCTCTTGGAGTGTTAGCGTAGCGGCTGGCCAAGAAAGCAACCCAAGAGGTTTCCAAAATGTTGCCTTTTTAACAAGCAGTTGCAGACACTGATTGAATGCTGCCTAATTTATTTCGATACTCAAGGGTTCTCCTTGGTTACCAGAATAAGGAGCTTGAGCTCCCATGAAGCTTTGAGAATTCTTACTGTTTGGGCAGATGTCAGTTATAGTTTCCAAAGCTGTAAGTGGCAATAAATTGGCTATAAATAGGATTTATAAGCTGCAGTGAGTCTTCCCTATCGATGTGCTGGCACTGGGGCTGTCAGATGCTAGAGGGGTGTCCTTCAGGGAGTCCTGTCACGCCAAGGGAGAGGTACAGGAAGTAGAAGCAAAACTTTTTGAAAGATACAAGATCTTTATTGCTTTGAATTTACCTGTGCAGGTGGAGAGCTGTTGTATTAAAATGACTGGGCTCAGTCTCTGCAGGCTGTAATTAAGTGCAGACTTAGATGCTGTTCAGCATGCACGCTTCAGCTGGATATTTCTGAAAATGTCTTCAAAGGCTTTTATGAGCAGTAAAGGACTAAAAAAAAGCCAGAAAGGACTGCAAGGTGAAACTCAGCATTTTCTTGCCCAGTCAAACAAGAAGTATTACCCTTTTAAGATCTGAGGGAACAGCATTTAGTAACAGCTACATAAAAGGGTATGTTGTCTGCAAGGTATAGATAGGTGCCTAACATTTTCCAAAGTGCTCTACAAATTGTCCCTTTTTTGTGCTGGACTGGGACTGTTATTCATGTAAAACAAGTCCTAATGAGAATCTCTTTCCCTGAGAAATGCTAAGGCTGTTTTATTCTGAAATTGTGAACTGCCTTGTAGAAAGAAGAATTACATTTTGTTGCATATATTCCTCTGTGCCCTTTGAATGCTTCCATATTTTATGTATTTACTTTAGCTAGCGACAGCTAAAAATAAAACTAGACTTAATTTAAGGGCTCTGATGGATGAGCCCTAGTGGGTTTTGCTGGTGGCAGGTCTAAATTTTATCTCTTCTAGCTATGCCTCCTTCCTCTCTGCCGAGGTTACAGCCTGTCTTGGGGCAGTAGCAGACCAGGACACGGCTGTGGTTCGGTGTCTGAGCTCGCAGGGAGCAGAGGTGGCTCAGGGAGGGCACGGCTACTTGTTTTCTGGGCTGAAACCACCACGGCCAAATTGTTTGGCATTGACCTCTTGGAGCCCCTCAACTCACAGATTTCTGCGTCCTTTCTCCTATTTTTTTAAAGTGTTAATATTGCTATTAGATGGTGGGAAGCTGCAAGTTTGTATTTTTACTTACTTGGGTTGCAGTGGGGAGCATTAAAAGGCTTAGGTGAGGCAGGTTGGTATAGTCCATTTGGCATTAGTTTCTATCTGCTGAAATTATGGGGCAGGGATTCCTCCATCAGGGCGCAGTAGTATGTGCTAAGGATGAAGTTTTAGTGTTAACTTTGAACCCCTTCTTGCAGAGCAAGGCAAATACAGCTTTTGTGCTGGTTTTTGTGGTGTTCCTGTTACCTGCCAAATCTCATTGCACTGTCAGTTTTTATCTTAACTTTATAGTGCAAGAAATGACTGAAGATTACTGATCTTTTTATCAGCAGGCCACATAACAAACACAATTCTTGTTTATAGCGAGGGAAAGTTTAATCTTTTTCATTTACAACTGAATTTTGAGTGATGCAGGTTATAAGTCTGAAACTCTGACCTAGGTCTTTTCCAGCCTAAAAATACATTTGTAGATGGACCAGCCAAAGTGGGTTTGCAGGAGAGGGTGGAAGGACAAGAGAGGAAGCCTGCTAGGGTCAGATACGTAGGTTGGTCCAAGGTTGGTTTTGCAGCGAGCTCTGAATTTAGTTTGGAAAGGACTTCATTTCCATAACCGGGAACAATTAAACACATGAAAATATCATTCTGATTTTGTTGTTGTTGTTGTTTTGCAGGTCAATAGCTTTGACATAAGCAACGTATCTCACAACCATGCTCGAGCTGTGCTTTCCCAGCCTTGCTCAGTGCTGCACCTCACCGTGCTGAGAGAGAGGCGGTTCGGCAGCCGCACCCACAACCACGCGGACACCACCAGCTCCTTGCGGGAAGACAGCTTTCAAGTGACCCTGCATAAACGCGACTCCAGCGAGCAGCTTGGCATTAAACTTGTACGCAGAACAGATGAGCCAGGAGTTTTTATTCTTGACCTCTTGGAAGGGGGGTTGGCTGCTCAAGATGGCAGGCTCTGCAGCAATGACCGCGTACTTGCAATTAATGGACATGACTTGAAGCATGGGACACCTGAGCTTGCTGCTCAGGTTATACAGGTAGTTTGCATTCCCTGCCTGAGTCCTTAGCTCAGCTTTATTTCTTAGGCTAAGCCTTGGGTAGAGCCTATCCCGGATAGAACAGCTTGTGTAGCGCCTAAAAGCCTGCAGCGATGCAGTTTGCTGTGATTTCTGTTCTGGAAATAATAGTGCAAAACAGGGACTGCTTTGGCACCTAGCAGATGAACTTCACCTCCTCAGAAGTGAAAAGTGCATTAGTCTTCCCTGGCATACAGCCTGAAGGTTAGAAGACGGCTCGTGTGAGCAAGGAGAGTACCATGTAGCTATCACTTAGCAGAAAAAGAATGAGGAGGATGATGATGATGATTATTATTATTATATTTATTTAAGTACTGTAGTTTTAATCTCTCAGTAAGCTCTTGAAAGTGGGCTTTGTTTTACGTTGCTTTGCCTGTGCATGGAATTGGGGTTAAAACAGGGAAGTGATTTGTGAGACTTTGTAGAGGCAATAGGTAGCAGCTGGGAAGGAAAAAAATAGGTCTTCCATGAGTCCCATGGAGTAAAACTCATTTTCTGAGTGTTCAGGAAAGAGTTATTCCCAATGTCTGGCTCTGCTCTGGACACAAATATTACCCAAAGCTTGTGCAGTGTGACATACAACCCTTCCCTGTTCCCACAGGAAAACCTTTACTCCGTGCCTTTCTCCCAGTCTGTAAGGAAACAGCTGCAGCACATTGCTGCTTCCTGCTGATGGGATGCTGGTGAAAATTGCTCTGTTTTTAGGAAACTTGGAATAGACCAGTAGTGGGTTCTTGCAGTCTAATGCAGTTGTCCTTGCTTAACCCAGCACCACACAGAGAACTTTGATACAAATGAGTGGTAAATATTTGTTTCAGAAATGATTTCAAGAGCTTCCCTTGCAGTTAAAGCAAAATAACAAGGAACTTGGGAATTGTAATTTCAGTTTCCCAGTTGCTGGATACAGTGAAGTGGTCAGAATTTTATGCAGGGTAACTTTTGTCTCTTGAGGTGTGGGTTTGTGGCAATAGAAAGAGAAGCTATTTTATGTAACATCTGGTAACAGAGTCTCCTGATACTCCCCAAACTCCAGAATTTGATGGTCTGTTCATATATAACATCTTTCTTGGAAGTCTCTTTGGGAAGTACGAGAGGTGTTCAGAGCTTTTGACCAAAATCTGCAGACCCTGGAGCCATCACACAGGCATTTCTTTTATTGCTACGTGTTGCAGAAGTTTGCAGAGGCTGCAGATGGAATCAGGTGATTTTTAATGTTTGAAGCTTTATAACACAAAGTGAGAAAATGGTCCTTTTGGCAAAGGATTTCCAGCTGATGTAAATGTAACATCAGAGGCAAAGGAGGAGTGTTAATATCCCCTCTGTTCTGGGGGGAATTGCAGCAAGAAGCAAGTAAGGGACTGTGCAGTCTAAGCAGTTTGTGGTCCCCCCCAGGAACTGGGAAACAAGTTCTGCTGTTGTCTTGTTTCATATTTCACTGTGTATTTTCCTCCCTCTCTGCTAATAATCAATATTCTATCACCTTCATTACTTTGCTTTATATATTCAACAGGCTAGTGGGGAGAGAGTGAATTTGATCATCTCTAGACCCCTGAAGTCACAGACAGTCAGTATTATCCGAGACACCGGGACTCACAACAGCAACCCACACCAACACCAGTCCCAGCAGTTGTTTCACAGCAGACCTAACTCACATAAGGTTGGTGTTTCTCCTTCTAAGAGGTATAAATACCATTTTACTCATGTGATGGTCTAAGTGTGTAGGAAGGCAAGACTGGAAGAAAGGGTTATACCTTCTTTTTTACTTCCTTAAAAAAAAAAAAATTAAAAAAAAGATGACGACTTTCAAGTACTTAAGCCCTGCATCATGTCTAGAGTGGGAACAAAAGATATGCAACAGCTTTTCAGTATTTTTTTGGATTTGCTGACTGCAGTGAAAGAAGCAAGTTCTCTGAGCACATACAGCTTAGACCTTGTCTAAGACAGTGGCTCGTGTTACTGCTGCGTAGGAGAGCTGTCATTCAAGAACGTTATTTTTTTTGTTGCCACTGTGCTGGCTGCAACCAGCAAGGAAAGGAGATGTGGTGCACATCATCCAGCCTATAAAGAGCACGTTGGAGGGATGTGTCATCTCCTCCATGAGTTGGCAATGCTGGCTGCGAGACTGCTGAGTTCTGCAGGGTCAAGCAGGGAGAGAAAGGCAGAACGAAGAGACTTTCATGAAGCTAGTGTCAAATTATCTGTAAGACCTGCAGAAATAAAGCCTGTGCTTGAGATGTTCTTGTAGTTAAAAAAATACGGCTTCTCACTGTTGAGAAGTTGCTTTTGTTAAGTAATTGTCATGTTGACCATGTCAACCAAGCCGGCTTTCCTCCTGTCCACTCTGTTGGCATCCCTGTTTAACGGCATATTTCTGTTGGGAGGATTTACATGTGTTGATAATACTTTCTTTTAAAAGTTCAGGTAATTTCAGGAAAGAACATGTGAGGCTTTAGGAAGCTTGTTTTCCTCCTGAGGGACAAAGGTGAGGCTCCCGAATACAGTTAGTGACTGTCGGTACTTGCCACAATGTTAGGCCCTGTCAACACAATGATTACTGCTCACCTATATCAGAGCTTGAACCCACTTTCTGCCTGCCAGCATGGGTTGTGTTCATATCGCAGTTCCAAAGCTGATCTGTTGCCTGAGCTGATTTCTCTCTGCTTACCAATACCATCCCGGGGCTCTTTCGAAGTGGGAAGCCCCATGTAACTGCGAGTGGACATTGCCCATGTTTCATACCATTTATCTTTGCCTCTCTGTCATTAACCTACAGTTGGCTTAGAAGTCTTGTGGCTTAAAAAATGTTTATATAATTGCATGGCACCAGCCAGTTAGTCCTAAAGCCTGAAGAATTAAGAAGGAGCTGTCTTTATAAGCTATGGTATGTATATGTATAGCTACATATGTGATTAACATGTGTATGTGAGGAGCAGTCAGAGGGAGCATGTGGCATTGGAAGTCGAAGAAAGCCGTGTTGCCATTTTCCAAGAGAAGGCAGGGGAATAAACAAGTATTTGTAGTTGGAAGAATCTCCCAGGTTATTTGTTCTGTTACTTTGGATTCCTTGCAAATATTCTGTTGATTTAAGATGCTACTACAGGTGTATGTGCTGCGGTTTGAATGTATCACTAAATATCCTGAAGAGGAAGGGCTTCAGCAAATAAAATATACTTTGATTCAGGTTTAGATCCTTTTGATGGGGCAAAACTAAATACAGGCTAAACTTTATAATTCAGGTGTGAGAAAATTAAATACAAGATCTCTTCCTGCTTCAAGTTTGGGTCTTTGTTGTAATCACTAGGGAGTCTGCATGAGGCACCCATTACCAGCCTATAGCATTGATTGGCCTTAGTTACTTTGTGCTCTGGGAGATTCTACATACCAGCTGTGAAAGAAAACATGATGTAGAAGGGCTTCAAATGGTCTCTCTTTGTCATCATGAAAACACATGTGTTTTCATTTCTTAGGAGCATCCTTATAGTTCTGGGCCATATTCTACTGACAAATGAGGTAATGCTGATGTTCACCAAGACATCAAAAGATTTGTTTCTCGTTCGTGTCCACTCTTTTGACCATATGGTTTTGTAGTACAGTCCTAAAATTTAGGCTGTTCCAGTATAGGAAGCTAGAGTGACATTTTCAAGATGGGCCTTTATAAACTTTCTGCCTGTATTTAAGTATTGACATGAGTGGGGTTTTTTGGTTGGTTTGTTTGTTTGTTTGGGTTTTTTTTCATGACCTGGAGGAAATCCAGCTGAAGCCAATTTGCACAACTTAGTCCTTTTAAACCATTCTGTTAAAGTGCCAAAGTATAGCTTTGGGGTGTATTTAGTTGTGTTTTGTTCTGGTTTTTGGTTTGTTTTTTTGTTTGTTTTTTTGGTTGTTTTTTTTTAAGTTTTAACAATGTTATTTATCCTTGTCAAACAGGATCTCTCCCAGTGTGTTACATGCCAAGAAAAGCACATTACTGTGAAAAAAGAGCCACATGAATCTCTGGGAATGACAGTGGCAGGAGGCAGAGGCAGCAAAAGTGGCGAACTGCCCATCTTTGTGACAAGTGTACAGCCTCACGGGTGTTTGGCAAGAGACGGCAGGATTAAACGAGGTGGGGCTTGGCTTTCCTGGTGGCACGTGTCAACTCTGATTGCTGTTTGATGATGTGCTGGTTTTGGCTGGGGTAGAGTTAATTTTCTGCACAGTAGCTGGTACGGGGCTGTGTTTTGAATTTGTGCTGAAAACAGTGTTGATAACACAGGGGTGGTTTGGTTCTCACTGAGCAGGGCTTGCACAGAGCCAAGGCCTTTGCTGCTCCTCACCCCACCCCAGCAGCGAGGAGGCTGGGGGGGGCACAAGGAGTTGGGAGGGGACACAGCCGGGACAGCTGACCCCAACTGACCCAAGGGGTATCCCAGACCATACGGCATCACGCTCTGCATAGAAAGCTGGGGGAGGAAGAAGGAAGGGGGGGGACATATGGAGTGATGGCGTTTGTCTTTGCAAGTCATGCGTGATGGAGCCTGGCTGTCCTGGAGATGGCTGAGCACCTGCCTGCCCATGGGAAGTGCTGAATGAATTCCTTGGTTTGCTTTGCTTGTGTGCGCAGCTTTTGCTTTCCCTATTAAACTATCTTTATCTCAACCCACGACTTCTCTCACTTTTACCCTCCCGATTCTCTCCCCCATCCCAGCCGGGGGGAGTGAGCGAGTGGCTAGGGTTAAAGCACGACAGATGAGTACGTGCTGTGGAGTCAGGTGGTGTCAAAAGTCTTTTCACAGATGTAGGGAAGTGCTGATGGATGCTTTTCTTTATGTTTCAATAATGGAAATAGAATATTTGGTATCGCACTTCCACCTTTTCTGGGAAAGGGATGTTTAGAAAACGATAGCAGGGGAAGCGGATAAGACCAGGAAATGTCTGGTTAAATTCTTTAAAGCTGACGATAATCCCCTGAGCTGAGGGCCTGGTGTGATGCTTTGTACTGTAGTGCACACATCCTGGTTTTGTGTTTAATTTGGTGGGCTGGGCCCTATCTCTCTCCAAGGAATCTCTGCTCCTCAGTGTAATCTCTGAACAGCAGAGATGCTCTGATGACAGGCCACAGCTCACCCGTGCTGAGTTTACCCCCAAAGCTACGTCAGTGTGGTGACCCTGGTTCCTGAATGCTTTCTTACCCTTTGGGACAGCTTGGGTTTGCCAGTCTCCAGGGGTGTTACAGCACCCACCCATGTTCCTCGGCTTTGCAGAAGGGAAGCGGGAGGTGGAGATTAGACTCGGTGTAGGTGAAGGCAGTTCTACCTGATGATAGCAAAGCATTTGATGACGAAAACATGTTGTGCCGTAAGTGAAACAAAGGCTGCCTATGGGATCTCCACGATTCGGAGTTCACAGAATGACAGATTGTTTTAGGAAAGAAATTTAGGAAAAAAAAACCAACTTCACAGATTGCAAATTTAAAAAGAACAGTGTGGGAGCATCCTTATAGGCTTCTGAGAGAGGGAGATCTACACCCACATACCAACAGGTACGCTTTCTTTTTCTGTACTTCAGGGAAAAACACACTTGATGGAAGAATTGCAATTGCTCTTTCATTGTGTAACATTAAAGTAGCCACAGCAGCAACAAAAGTGATTTCAAGTGAAGCTGCACCTCAACTTTAGGTTTCCCTGGGAGGAAAAAGCTTTAAAAAAAAAGAATCTTGTTCCAAATGTCACCCAGGTGTTTGTACTTTTGCCTTGGTTTTTCTGGCTTTCATTGGTAAGTGAGACATTGTGTGGAAGAGGAGACTGTCACTGCTTGGAGAGTAAAAAGCATTCTTGTTTTCATCCTGAGGCTTTTAAAAAAAATATTCTGAAATAAAATAAAAATCATGGCAGTGTTTTTAGTGGCTTTGACTCTTTCCAGATTATCTTTGTAGACATGGCTCTTTCTCTCTTCTAATGGACTGTTTTTTGTACCACCCTTTCCAGTAGTTTTTAATTCCATTTTGTTCTCCTGAGAAACAAGTTAGAAAAAGCAGAAGACCTAAAACACTCTGTGGAGACTCACTTATGCACATGAGTTGGTTACTTTGTGGTGCCTGTATTGTTCCTTCCACCATTCTTCCTTCCCTTTTAAAGTCAGAGTGGACCTAAGCTCCACCACTGGAAAGGATTACGTAGTGGCATCTGCAATAGCAGTTGCAGCCAAGATGGTGAGGTGCTTAAGTAATTTGTGTCTCAAATTTTCAGGGCGATACACCATAGAAGCTGCAGCATTTGATCTGTTATGTGGAAATAAATGATACTGATCCAGCTTAATATTTCAATACTTTCATGTTTCAAACTGACAGCGTAAGGCTTTGGAGCTATTCACATCCCCAGGCTGTTAGTTCAGACTGTCTCAGCTCCAAAAAATACAGTATTGAATGAAACCCTGGTGCAGGAGGTGCTGTCAGTAGGAGCGACTCTGACAGACTGATGTATTCTCACTTGTGCCTTTGAACAGGCGATGTGCTGCTGAACATCAACGGCATCGATTTGACTAACCTAAGTCACAGCGAGGCGGTGGCCATGCTGAAAGCTAGTGCTGCCTCTTCGGTAGTCGCCCTGAAAGCTCTGGAAGTCCAGATTGTAGAAGAACAGCCCCAGGCTAATGAAGAACAATTGAGTACCATCAGTGAAAATGAATACGATGCCAGCTGGTCACCATCGTGGGTCATGTGGCTGGGACTTCCAAGGTACGGAATTAATTGATAAAGTAATTAGTTACCTGTTTTAAGCTAAGTCTGAGAGAGGTACAAAAGCGGAGACCTTATTAGTTGCAGCACATCTGCCCTTATTTCTGCCTGCCTGACCATCTCAGCTATATTCAGATGGCAGTGTGCTTACGAAGCAGACTGTGAACAGGAGCAACGTTTCCTTAGGAAACCAGAAGATGAATAGACTTGGTTTATCCCTTCACAAACTGCAGTAACTACCCATGTGGATTCTTCTCATTGAACACAAGTCATCTTTCTGTTGTTTAACCATATCGTAACTTTCTGAATATGAAAGACCAGAGAGATTATTAATAAAAACACAAAGTGTATACCCACATGTCTCTGCTAATCTGCTACCTACATTTATGAGGCCAAATATATAACTTTAGAATATTGGATCAGACTTGCTATTCTGACTGACTCTTGATATGGGTCTCTTGCACAGGTATGAGCCTGTAGTTACAAATGCCCATGTTTTGTTTTGTTTTTTTCCCAAGAACCCACTACCATCTCTGCCAAACGCAAAAACTCTTCAAGATTTGCAGCGTGCTCCCTCCCCTTGACTCTGCAGTCTGCTGGACATCGCGGTGTTTCATTTTTACTCTTGATGTTTTTCATTCTCTTGTGGCTACAGCTGTAAGCTCATTCCAGCTTTGCTTGCTATCAAGAAGAACTCCCACTACAGCAGATAGTGTTGTTAACTTCCGCCAGGGCGTGCAGGTTAATTCCTCTCCCTGTGATAGAGTTACAGGCTCAGGTCTGTAGTTAAAGCTTAAAATGACAACGAGAACCAGGTGTATTGGTAGCAGAATTGCAGTTGAAGATAACAGAACCATGCGTTCGCCCTCCAAAGATTTCACACTTTTTCTGAGTTTTACTATTAATTAATTTCTCTTCCATTCAGGTTACCTAATCTCAATAAACAGCTCTCAGTTTTGGTAAATGTACTTCCTTTCCATGCTTCAGCAGTGGTTTATTGCTTATATATTACAGGTGGCCATGCGTGGCTCTAAAGCTATGCTATGCATTGTGCTGCTGTTCATTAAAGGAGTGTTGTACATCCCTAAAGAACTTGGCATCTTTTTTACCCAAAAGTTCATTTCTGTGTTGTTTTGTTTGTTTTTTTTTTTTAATTACAGTCATTGCCAACTTCATTGGTAACAATTAATTTTCACTGGGGGAGATAACATACACCAGTACAGTTAGTGAAGCATGATCTGAATTATTTACGTTCTGTGTAATAAAATGGTTAATCATTTATATTTTCATTACTGGTGATGCATCAGTTGAGAGGTAGTGAAGATAATGCATGGATTTTTAGATCTTTACTTAAAAGCCTGGACGTGGAAGAAAAAGGCACTGCATTTTTGACTTGCAAACTAAGCGCATCAGGTATCCATTTTCCACTCGCATTGTTGCCACCTGCGAAATCCCTAAAATGTCATGCTATTACTGTCAGTTTAGAGAGTTAACTGTGTTTAAGTAATTACTCTAGCACTGCATTATTTCTTTTAAAACACTTTTCTGTCTCAAGATTGCAGGGTTTTTTTTGGTAATCAGTTTGAATATTGCAAAATTACTCTGGGAACAGAAGTCTAATCACCATCCCTCCCCTTCTCTTCCACGCTTAGCACAGTGGTAATGATGAGACAGCAGGTGTTGTGCCTACTATAAAAATATCTATGTGTGGTGTACACGGCTTTTTCTCTTGCTATCCTGTGCTTCCATTCCACAGCTGCCTACATAGCTGCCATGATGTAGTACTGCGGCGGAGCAATTTGGGGAGCTGGGGGTTCAGCATTGTCGGTGGCTACGAGGAGAACCACACGAACCAGCCTTTCTTCATTAAAACGATTGTTCTTGGAACTCCTGCGTACTTTGATGGAAGATTAAAGTAAGCTAAAATAATAGTAGTAATAGTAGTAATGACTACTACTACTACTAATAATAAACACTTTTAATAGTTACATGCTGGTGCAACTAATTGCTTAAGGAAATACACTGTAGCATCTTGTGCTGGGGGGATCATGCAGCCCAGTAGTGCTTTGCCTCCCCGATGAGTGCGATGCAAGGAAGTACAGGGTGTTTCTGCTGGGGAAAGGGTGTCTGTCAGAGGTGGTGCTTGTGCTGGCACCGCTGCCATCTCCCATCCGCCTCCCCAGCTGCAGTGCTGATGTCACCTGCTGTCTCCATCTCCCTGTTGAACGCTTCTTTAGGCCAAGAGATGTTGCAAAATGTATATGCACAGAACTGGCTAGTTCCTAACGTTTTTGTCTTCCTAGAGCACAGGTAAAACATTAGAACTTACTTCTGTAAAGTGGGGAAAACTGCATTATCCTTTCATATAGCTTTCTGAAGCCACTGCTGGAAACTCTGGTACTGAAGAGGGGTGCTGCTGCTGCTGCTTTAATGGAAAGGCAAGAAAGTAGATGGAAAAGTCAGTACCTCTGAAAAGATCGTTAGGGAACCAAGTCCCCATGTCAGTGCCCCAAGAGTCATTAGTTGACAGGAAGAACACTGATAAATGAGGGAAGTTCAGCAGAGGCCCGCGAGATGGGGGGAGCTGGAGCACTTGCCCTACAAGGAGAGGCTGGGGGAAGCCAGGCTTCCTCAGCCTGGAGCAGAGATGTCTTTGGGGTCACCTAACAGCCCCTTCCAGTACCTACAAAGAGATCACTGAGGAGATGGAGCCCAGGCTCTGCACGGTAGTGCAGGGCAAGAAGAGGAGAGACAATGGGCAGAAGTTGAACAAAAAGAGGTTGAGACTGGTTATAAGGAGAAACTGTTCACCCATGAGGGCGGTTGGGCAGTGGCACAGGTTGCCCAGCTTCTGTCCTTGGAGGTTTCTGAGACCTGGCTAGGTAAAGCCCTGAGCAACCTGGTCAGATCTCACAGCCCTTGCTTTGAGTGGGAGGTGGGACTAGAGACCTCCTGAGGACCCCTCTGACCTTAAAGATTGTATGATTCTACTTACACGTTATGTTTGGATGCAACCCTGAGGTCTAATACACGTGTATGCATCTTAGCCTCGTGTAGGATTCAGAAGTTCAGAACTTACAATTCCTATTAAAGGTTCTCTTGTTCATAAACCGATCTTTTGTGAAGGTGGCAGTAAAGAATATGCAACTTGAAGTTTTATGGCATGATTTTTACATATAGATTTACTTGCAAAGTATCTCAAGAAATATGTGCTTATGCCTAGAGCCTTGCCAGTAATTGATTTTTCAGTTCAATGACTAAATAAATAAACGAAAAAAATAGCTTGGCTGAACACAAAATTAGATTTTTTTTGGCCAACTATGAAACAGTTTGGATTAAATGAAAGATTTCAGTTCAACCCAAAGTAAATAATTTCAGATTGGGAAACGAGTAACTAAGTCTTCACACAAATGGAAATTCAAGCATCATTCCTAAGAAGAGGGGAAGAGTGGTTTTTCTCACACTTTACCCCTTGTAAGGAATGGAAAAGATGCTCTTGTGTCATATTGTGATATAGTACCCTCTGTTCAAATGTACTGTCTCACTGAGAATATGGACTTAAAAAAGGGCCATCAACGCAAGAGAGCTCCATAGAACCTGCACCATTGAGTTACCCTGGGGCAGGGCTTTATGAAGCTGTTCTGGTTTTTTAAATTACCTAAATGTTTTGTTTGGCTAGAGAGGAAGGAAGACAATAACTTCACAGTTCAGTAGTTAAGAGAGTTTTCTGCCTCCATTGTCTCTCTGGTGTGATTTTTATAGAAGGTGAAATGACTTGAGCAGAAAGGCTGTGTGAGTGAGACACACACCCCCCCCCCCTCCATGAACTGTAGCGCTGTGATTTGGATCATGGGGTATAGAATCATCATAGAATCGTAGAATGGCTTGGTTTGGAAGGGACCTTAAAGATCCTTGGTTCAGGCAGGGAAGTGCTTTTGATTGCACATTTGACTGGTGTTGGTCACACCACCTCTTCTTTTCTGCTCTGCCCTAATGGAGGGCACTGGGAGGGCTCAGGAGAGCATCTTTCTGCCATCCGTTTTGGTGCTTCCAGTAGCTGGGAGGATCAATTTCAGGAAAAGTCCCGTTTGATCTCCAGAGTCACGTTCGACTGCTCGGGGGGATGCCAAACACACAGCCAAGCTGCAGAGAAGGGATGCCTGCAGATGGAGCATCCTCGATGTAGGAAGAACTTAGGTGTTTTTTTTGAAGTTTCTCTTGAGCTTGTGAAAACTGAAACTTAACACTTCAAGGTCAATTTTCTCAAGGCCAGCAAACAGCACCCTCTCAAATTTTTATTCCCTGCTTTGAAACACAGAGATGCTACAGCTTCTCAGTTGAACTGTCTGCTGAGGGAGATCTCAAGCCAAATGGTTACATTTGACAAAATCGTAAGCCGTTGAAAACAAAGTTCTCGGTTGCAATGCGGTTGGTAATCATAAGTATCTTTACTTACACCTCCTACGGTAAAGGCATGTTTGGTATAAATGTGTTATAATCCACACAAACAGAAATGCTTCTGTCATGCACATGCTACCTCATTATCTTCTCTTGACTCCATTAGATCTTTCCAACTCTCCCTTTCCATATTTCCCTACAGGTCAGCTCTTAATGCAGAACTGTTTTTGTATTAGAATTGAAATCTAGTGATTTGGGAATTTCCCAGATGAGTTTCAGTAGTAAAACAGACTTAAAATTGAACCCCTTTGGGTTTTTTAGCTACACTTGCAACCTGATGCAAACCTGTCACCCCAGCAATAAAGTGCTGTTTGTTGGTGTGTACTAGTTACTGCAGAGCAGTACTCATCTTTTGCTTTTTTTTTTTTCTTCTTGTGTTTTTTAGGTGTGGGGATATGATTGTTGCTGTAAATGGACTATCCACGGTTGGAATGAGCCATTCTGCGCTTGTTCCCATGCTGAAGGAGCAGAGGAACAAAGTAACTTTAACCGTGATTTGCTGGCCTGGGAGCCTCATATAGCTTTGTGAATCACTTCGGTTCAAGCAGCGTCTTTTTCTAGATAGCTGGCACAAAAATCTCCTCTATCTTTTTTTCCCTATTGATACAGCTGGTTATAAGCAGGGCCAAAACTGCTGTATATTCTTTTTTTATGGGCCTCTCAGACTTACTCTATATGTCTTTCCATCCTGAAATAGCTATTTCTGTTTGCTATATCCATTGCTGACGCAAATGCAAACATACATGAGCTCGCAGAGGAACTCTCACTCTGATATGGCTGTCATTGGGCTTTCCCCATCAGGCTTGTAGAATCAGCAGAAGAACTTGTGGTTCTTTGGGTTTCTCTGCACAGTCCTCGGGT
The DNA here is from genome assembly GCA_034782735.1 of Sagittarius serpentarius. NCBI lineage: Eukaryota > Metazoa > Chordata > Aves > Accipitriformes > Sagittariidae > Sagittarius > Sagittarius serpentarius. The sequence goes on from JAVKLA010000026.1 coordinate 5,586,569, forward strand.
TGTATGCGATACATAAATGTAATAGCCATGTGCCCCTCCTTCCCTGCAAAGAGAACGTGTGTCAGTACCACAATGACACATCTATCTGCTGCTATGAATGCAAAGCCGTTTCCAAAGGTACGTCTCTTCATTTCGTAAAGCCTTTCCATTTTTGATTCAGTATTTCAGACTGATTCAAGTAATCCATCTTATTCATCAGAAATTTCTCGGTCCCCCAAATTTTCCTTGCAGGGCACCAGTGTTCATGGAAAAGTAGGATAAAAGCCTGATATTACTGGAATTTTTATAAAGTGCAATAATTGGACTCTTTGTTAGGAAACTTTAATATCTTACAGAGTTTGTATCCTATAATGACAAGAAATATGGAAGTAATTACTGTTGCAGCGCTGGCAAGAGTACATGTGCCCAGGGTCGCCTTTGAGTGAATGGCTTGCAGTATTAGACTTTACTTTACAAATGGATGTTTTGCTATGTCAGAGAATTTTGATGAACATTTTTACAAAGATCATTTTTACCGTTTCTATTGTAGTTGTCAGCTCTCTTTATTCATGTGTGGAAACAATACTTTGACTTGTACTTTCTAAATGAGAGAATTATTTCCAGGAAAAAAGCAAGCTTTTAAGAAACCATACGTTATGGTTTCCAGGTGGGCAGGCTAGAAGGAAGGCTCTTTGAATTCAAGTCCAACTGCAAAGTAAGCTGCAAAGTTCACTCTTATTCTGTCATCTCCTGACAAATGTGCAAATGCCTTGATATCAAATGCTGAAACGATCTCTCTTGCATTTCAAGATATTTTTTTTTTCCTTTAGAGAGCACCTGTTATTAAGTTGTCAGTAAGAGTAATACTGTTTATCTTGGATTGTATCTAGTATTTTTACAAACCAACCTGTAACTTCTAGACTTTGCCTTTCCGTGGTATTTGCAGGCTAAGCACCCAGTTGTTTAAGAAAAGAGGGGTGGAGTGCAGAAAGACGTGCTGACCTGGAGCTAACCCTGTGTGTTGTCAGTGTTCTGCGTATTTGAAAAAGAGCTTCATTTATAAACCAGGTTCCCAGCCTGAACCAATCTTATGAATGACCTCTGTATTGTATTAATAATTACCAGAGAATGTACTTGAGAATCACAGCATATTTCAATTGTGAAGCATGAACTTTATTTTCAAACTTAGCAGGTATAATATGGGGGCATATTATCGCATGTCATGAATTCCAGTAGCTTTGTTTTCAAAAGAAATAAAGTTACTCTTTTGCAAAAAAAAAAATTGTAAAAATCTCACATGAATGAAGCGGTTTTATTCCTCTCTGTAATGTATGCTATCGGTTTAATTTCATAAAATTAAAATACAAAAGAATGTCCTCTGCAGTATATTACCATACTGAGAATCCTTGTTTCTGAAGCAAACACCAAACTTATTTGATACTCTAACTGATTTGAGAACAAGTTTCCTTCCATCCCCAGATGCTGCCTAGCTGTATGCTTTGCTCTTAATGCAGATTTTTTTGTAAAGTACATCTTAGTGTAGACTTCAGGCAAGATTTTGACATACGTACTAGGTTTAATGGGTTTTATTTTTAAAATTACACTTTTCATTCAAAACCCTGCAAAAATCAGATTTTTAGAATTTTTTTCTTTTATATGTAACAAAAGCATGGGTTAGCTTAAACTGTGCAGTTTTGTTTCTGTGTGCTGTAGCTTTTGATCAGAATGTCTAGCGATAAAACCTTTCTGAATTAATTCCCTTCCTGAATCTTTTTTTCCCCCTTCTCTTGTAGCTGCATAGTTGGGTTTGGTTTTCTGTGCCTTCTGTTTTAAATTATTTCAAGATTTATTTTCTTTTCCAGATATTGCTATCTAATTGTATGGTATTAATGAAGGATGAATGAAAATAAAAGTTCATTCTGCTCATTGTAATAACTCAAAGTATTGTCTCACTCTTTGCAAAAGATAGGGATAGCTCAGTGCAGACTCAGTTTAAAAGATTTTTTTTTTTTTTCCTGCTGTGATTTATCATAAATTACAGTTAGTGAACGTACCAAAAGAGTCTGAGGGCATGCTCATCCCGCCAGGGTAACATACCAGCTGCTTAACCAGTAATTCCAGCCCAGAGGAGTGTTTCTAAAGCGGAGGTAAGATCTGTGCCTTATGGTACTTTGCCGCAAGCAGCATTTCCTCTTTCCCCCTCAACGCCAGCTGGTACCGATCAGCTGGAGGATGTTTTCACAGCATAGATTTGATGCAAGGAGACAGTCTTGCTGGAAACATCAGCTTTACAGCTGAAACTTGAGCCTCCTGGTCATCAGTTTCCATCTCCTGCAGGCAAGTATGCTCTATCTTTAGACGTCTCTGAAGCTGGAATGAGTCTAAAAGCAGTTTCTTAATGATTTACAGTAAAGTTGCCCAGAACCTGGATTCTTACTCCTTGCAGTAGTTAGTGGGTTACGACTGTCATGGTCTAACCCCAGCGGGCAACCGAGCCCCACCCAGCCGCTCGCTCACTCCCCCACCCCACCCCCGCTGGGAAGGGGGAGAGAATCGGGAGGGTAAAAGTGAGAAAAGTCGT
>JAVKLA010000026.1:5595525-5611944 GCA_034782735.1 Sagittarius serpentarius
TGGCCAGTTTCACTGCCGCCCCACCCCCCCCCCCCCCGCCCCAGATGACAGCATCATCGATGCGAGTTTTGGTACTTCCTCTGACATCGAAAATAGTTGTGTTTCCAGAGCGGCTCGCTCAGCTGTCCGGAGTAACCTGAACGGCAAGCTAAAGAAACTGTATTTCGCAAGGAAATTCTTGAATGAAAGACTTGCTCCCTTTTTTTTTCTCTCCAAAAGCACCTGCCAGAAATCTAGCGAGACATCAGCCACAGAAAAATATTTTTTGCCAGCTGAGTCTCCTGGGACTCACCTGCTCTCAGGAGAACATTCCCTCAGTCAGCGGCCGTGCACGTGAACGTGTACCGCAGGGGCCTCCACAGGTACCCTCTCGGAGGCTGGGTGGCACTGGTTTCCACCAACATGCTCTGAAACCCTGGGCCTTGCACAAGGACGGGGTTTGGTAGCGTCCTGCTTCCCAGCCAGATTGGCTGTGGTCAGGAACGAGGGTGCGTAATCAATCAAAACCTCAGGACAGGGGAAGTGTAGGTCATTTTCTAGCATGTTTTATAGATAATATATTTTTATGACCTATGTATTACCCATGTATTATAATTACCCATATAACTAAGTATAACTACCTATATGTTATAGGTGACAGATTATAGATAATTACCTAACTGTTTGCAGCCTTTCGGGTGGCCCAGCATGGGCAAGACTGAATTTCACTCGTTTGTTCTCCTTCCGGGCACGCAGCTCCTCGGGGCACGGCTCCGCTGCCTTACACAGCCCTAAGTCAGCCTTAGCTAGGTTAAAAAAACACAAACACCCCAACCATGCTCATTTTTTTCCTTTGCTTCTTTCACTCCTAATTCACCTTCCCCTCACCTTTTATATAACTTACGCCTTTCCCAAATTACCAAGACCTGGGAAGGACTGCCCCCCCCCCACCCTGGACCAGAACTGCTGCTGCAAGCTATGGCCAGGACCCGTGGTTCAGCCCCAAGGCAGGCTTTGACGGCATCCATCAGCTATGCTTCTGTCTGCTTTTATTTCATATTATTTCTCTGTCTCATCATTTTTGTTGGCAAGGGAGGTGGTGGGGGGGATTTTTTTTTATCATCGGGAGTGGAGTCAATCGCGAAGCATCGCAGAACCGTCGTTCAGCAGATGGCTGCTGCTGCACGCCCGTCTTCCACGAGGCAAAAGAAAACTTGCCCCACTTTAATGAAGCCTAATGGCTTTGTCTGCTCTTAGAAAATCCTTTGTTTATTGCTAGAATTGGTTAACTCTGTCAGCAAATAGATCAGCTACGCCCAGGTCTTTGTGTGTGTTACGGTCTCATGGGCTACACAACTACGCAGCACGGGGATTGTCAACAAGAGGTCTCTGTAATGGCCTGGCTTGACCTTATTTCGTGCTCCGTTAGCACAAGAAGCCCCAGCTCTCAGCTACTGCTGTTGAGCACGGCTGGAGCATTCAAGTACCTGTTCTTCAAAATACAAATTCAACCAAAAACTTGCTCCCTAAACGAACGCCTCTGTGCAGAGCCCCAGAGCAACTCAACCTCTTACACGTGTGGGTGTGGGTGTGTGAAAGCCCTGAAAGAGGAGGTTTTTAGTGGCAACGCTGCCAGCCCCCTGCTCAGCGCCGCTCCGAGGGCTGGCCCCGCCATCGCCCCGCTGCCTGGCGCCGGTGGCCTCGCGGGGACCGGCGGCTGCCGCGGGCGGGCAGGGTCTGCCCGGGCACCGGCCGCGGCTTCTTCTCGGGGACTCCAGGTAAAGTCAGCCGGAGTGAAGAAGATGCGAGGCTCGCGGCTCATTCTTCGGTTATTATTTTAGAAATGAACAGCCGGATGGATTTCTTCCTCGGTTTAGGGTAAATATTTTATCAGCCGTATCCTTCAGAGGCTGCGTTGCTCTCCCACTCGCAGCGGAGAATAAGGAGCTGCCCCACCTGGGCTTGAGAGTGGGTTTTTACCGATCGTACGCCTTGCGATGCTGAAATGAAAACCCTGTCGGCTTTGTCACGAGGGTGGAAGGCTGAGCAGAGAAATGCATCTTTGCGATGCAAGTTTCCCCTTCACGTAGCGTGATTTTTCATTATCAAACAGATAAAAGCTGAGCAGGGAGCAAGGAGCGAACCTGGCATGTTGTGACAGACAGTTGCGAACAACAGATGAAAATGTGCCGTTTCCAGCTTCAGTCAGGTGTGGCTGGCTGTCACCCGGTGAGTCTTTGGAAGCTTTGAATATCAGATATTTTAATTATAAACGCTCAGTCAAGTCAATACATTTCTCAGTACAGGAGCAGCAACAGACAAAAAGGATTTTCTTAAAATTCAGCACGCACAGTGACATCCCCAGCATTTAAAAATAAGACAAGCACGTCTCAAAAAAAAAAAAAAAAAAGATTTAAAACTCACGTGTACAAAACAGGAACAGCAAAATAGACCTCTGGGGAGCCTGCAGGTAAGCTTCAGCCCAAACTTCGAAAGAAGCATAAGCTTTGGAAGTCTGGAAAGACTTGGCGACGCGTAATGACGTTGCACTTTCATACCTTGAAGTAAAACACAGCTGTAGCTGCGCAATCTCTGAGCTACCCGGGACCTTCACGACGGAGGAGAATTTCACCAGCCGGGCGGCCTCTCCCACCGACGGTCTGGATGCGCGGCGTGAGGATGGAGGTGCTCTGCCCAGGCACAGCTCATCTGTCATGCTGATAACTAACGTTTATACCAGGGAGCTTGGGCTCCCTTGCTCCTTAACGGAGAGGAATTGGCACTTTTAGGTGCTGTTCATCTCATCCTAATGTAGTTGTCTAAAATGAATCAGATGACTCACGCTGTGGGCATAGCTTTTTTTTTTTTTTTTTTAATTCCTCTGCCTTGAAAGGGAGCGGGGATGAGCAGGCGAGGTACCGACTGCCGCACAGCAGTGTCTAAAGGTCGGTGAGGTGAATCCTGCCGTAGACAGGAGGAGGAGTTTTCCAGGTAAGTCAAGTCAGATGTGAAGCCCCTGAGAGAGGCTGGTTTTGAGAGCAGTCAAGACGATTTCAGCAACGAAGAAGATTTCAGGGGTCCCGGGATGCAGGCGGCATCGGACGACATCCAAGCACACGTGGTAAAACATAAAGGTGGGGCACCCGAAGGAGGCCCAAGGGGTGGGGTACTCGGGGGGGGCCGCGCTGGGGGAGCCATTGCCTCAGGCCGTCTCCGGCAAGGTGTTCCTGGGTTGGAAACGAGGCATCTCCAACAAAACCCGGCTCAATGCTTGTGGTCTGGGGGGCTCTCAGGGAAACGTGACCTCTTCAGGGGTAACATGGGGTAACTCAGGAACGAGCCACCCCTCCCCGCAAGCACCCTGCACCCTTGCTGGCTGCTGCTGTCGGCTTTAGGGCCCCCCACCCTTGGGGTCCCCAAGTTTGCAGAGGGAAAATGCCCATCCAGCTCCTTGGCAGCAGTGGGGAGGGCCCACCCCGGCCAACTTCACCCACCCAGAGGCTGAGCGTCTCCTCTAATCCGGCCTCCGTGGGCAGCAGGGAGGCCGGGAAGGTGACCCCTCCCCGTCCGTAGCTGTTTGCCAGACCCGGAGGCTTTCGTGCCCCCTGACCGACGAGGGGGTTAGCTGAGGGCCCCCCTGGGTGGCTAAACCTGGGTGAGGGGCTCCCATCGCCTCGCCCTCACAACCAAGCGGCAGTGCTGAGATGTGGGCTTACAGGGTGGACGTTTACCTCAGGCATAAGCAGTGGCTGATTTTAAAGACCGGTTTAAAGTAATGAATTGTTTTGACTGTCACATTAATTCATGGTCTCTCGGAGGCACATGTTGCCCGATACACTTCAACTGAAGAAATATCAGCTCCCACCTTGGAGATATCCAAAAGCCGTCTGGACGTGGTCCTGGGCCACCAGCTTGAGGTGGCCCAGCCTGAGCAGGGGTCGGACCAGATGGCCTCCAGAGGTGCCTTCCCACCTCGACCCCTCTGTGATTCCGTGAAATCTAAAACGAATGTAAAAATAATACAGAAGTTAAGAATGCTCTCTGTGAAGCTTTTCCTAAAAGATGAGTCTGAGATTTTTATGAAACGGCAATTTTCAAAAGACTTTTCGTCACTCAGGAGCGCTTTCTCTTTTAAGTTTCATCAAAATAACACATTTTGGTGGAAGCGTTCACGTTGGCCTGCCAAGACCGACAGCTCACCGAGTGCTTTCCAGCAGAAAGGGGGTGCCCACAGGGTCAACCCCCCCACACCTGGCTGCACAGGAGCTCACCACCACCACCACCAGTTCCCCAGTGAGGCACTACCAGGGCATCCTCTCCCAGAGCAAAGCCCCCCTTCCCTCCTGGCCTGCCCCTGCTCCCCCACCCCGTGATGGGGACGTGGCCATGGTGCCGGGCATCCCTCCGGAGTCACCCCGTGGCAGCCAGCCTCGTGTCTCACTGCTTCTGCTTGGGTCTTCGCACACGCTACGAACACACCGGAGAGATACGGACAGTGAAACTTCATCCTCTTCCTCCCCTTCCACTGCATCTCTGCTCCTGGAGGGGAAGAGGATGCCCATGTTGGTTAGATACAAAAGTAAAAAGAAAGAAAAGGAGAGGAAGGCAAAGTAATTCTTCCCTGATGGAAAGCTCTCCTGTTTGTTCAGATCATTACCATGTCAGCAAACCCACATAAAAGTAGCATTAATGTTAATACTTTCCCAAGACTAATTAGGTTTAAATTGGGTAGAAAATATTGTGCAAATAACTAGTCGTGCATAAAATCCTCAGTGAAGTTAAAACAAGAGTGGCAGAAAACAGGGAAAATAGTTTTTATTAATGCATTTACACCTTCTTAGAATTTCCCTGAATTGTGTTTTACCTTGGCTATAAAAATGAAAACATTTAAATTTCTTTAAAATTACATTTGACTTAATTACAGCCAATCCCTAATACCAGCAAACAACCCATTTTGCCTACTTCCCAGCATAAATAGCCACCAGCCTCATCATTTCATAAAGAGTTGTTTTTCTACATGATGTTCTCTATGTGCAGAATGTTAATAGCTACTATAGCTGAATATGAATAGGCTTTGTAGCTCCACTTGAAATATAGAAAAATGGCCCAGACATTAAAAAAGATAAAAGGGAAAAGGGCAGTAATGAATTTAGAGGAAAATGAACATTAATGGTACTAGCATTACCTCATGTTCCACATAACAAATTATTGGAAATCTGTCAAGCACACCAAATTATCTACTCATCTGCTGTTGTGGGGCCCTTTGGAGCCATCCAAAACCAGCAAAAGCAAGACAATTTAAGCTAATTTTACTATTTATAACAATAGAACAGACCATTAAGATAAATTAATGTCATTATCAAGTTTCTATGAAAATGACAAATACCGCTATTTCAAGCAGCTTTAGAAGCTGTTGACTATAATGAAATCTGCTGTACAGGTACTAAAAAGAAACACTCCAAGTAATTATTTTCTAGTAGCTTGTTTGTTTCCTTCACATTCATTTACTTTCACCACAATTAGTTCTGTACACAATATATGGTAACTAAACAGTCAACACTACGCAGCATTAGGACTAATTGGGCAATTACGATGCAGTTTTCAGCCTTTTAGGTCCTAAAGAGAGCCAGGAGTAAACATTTTAGAGGCAACAATAGCGGCACCCCATCGATTTGCGGGGTTGGAGTTTGAAGGAATACAAAGCAATGCGGGGAAATAAAGCCAGGTAAAATGCTTTACACAAAACAGCCCGAAATGAGATGGTTTATTAAATGATCTAATTGCTGAGGCTCCGGGCGTGAGGCGGGACACGGCCGGCCGACAGCAGCCAGCCGGGGTTAGGATTTTGGAGCAGGCGGGCTCCCGGGTCGGGGCGAGAGCGATGCCGGGTCACCGCTGGCAGGCTCCAGCCTCGGATCGGTGCAGCCATCTAACCAACAGCAGGCAGGGGTGGGAAAAATGTGTGTGCTGGAAAGATTTAGGCATATTCTTTCCAGACTTCCTTGGTATTGTATTCCAGGTGTGTCACACGTGAGCTGTCCCATCCCTTCCCGGCCCCCAGCGCTGCTGTGTTAGACAACAAATTATGCAAAAAAAAATCTTTTCTTACGGCCAGTCTTGACTTTTTGCTTTGGAGGATAAAGAGAACAGAAGCTCCTGGTCCCTCCTTCTCCCTACCACTCACGATTTACTAGACGAGGCCAGGAAAAATACACACGCACTGCAAACGCGGCACGGATGCGGCTCGATACGTGAATAAATTCCAGCCAAAGGGTCGATGTTCAGCTGCACTAACCGAGCACGATGGAGGCAGGCATGGAAAGCTAGGTGGAGGTGTCACGCTTCCCCAGGCCAGCCTGGAGGCTTCCCCAACCCGGGAGCTCGCTCACATGGAGGGCAAGAGGGGGACGAGGGAGCTTACCACCCCTCTTTGAACTCCTTTTCGCTTTCCCCATTTCTGTAGCTGCCAAGCTTTTATCCGCTCCGTGTGTGCCATTTCATGCCAGCAACATAATGAAATAATTTGCATGTTTGCACATAATTTCCATGCAACCGTCTCCAACGTTAAAGCGCCGGGGCGGCGGGGGCGTGGGGAGTGAGCCTGGGATGCAGGGGGAGCTCACTGGGGCGATGCCAGGGGAGCAGCAAAAGCAAAGCTCTGCCTGCACCCCTGCCCCGGGGGCATGCGAGTCGGGCCGGGAGCCTCCTCCTTGCCTGGACCACAGCCGAGGGGGTTGAGCTGGGGGCTCCCCAAACTGCGGCGGTGGAAGCCACAGTCCTCCCGCTCCGCTCCCTGCCGCAAGGGTAACGCTCTGCAGGGCGGGGGACAGACCGTGCTGGGGGGACAGGCCGTGTCGGTGAATTCCCAAGGGCCGGGGGAGGACGGGGCACCCCGCTCCCGGGGCTGCCAGGTGGTCTCCGGCCCAGGGACAGGTGAGGAAGGTACCGAACCCAGCCGCTGGCACGAAGGCCCCTCCTTTCTCCTCTTCCTCCCGGCCAGTCCCCGTCCTGCATCCGGCGACGCCACCACGGCACAGCGGTATCTTAGTCTGGGTGCTGATCGGTTCTGTGCTAATGATAATGAAAGGCAGTTAGTCTCTAAAAGCATTATCACAACATTCATTGCATTTATGACATTTTATTAGTACTATCAGTCAGGGATTTTATGAAGCAGAGATTTGCTTTTTCCTTAATTAGACATTTATGGGAGAATATCAAACCTGACAATCCATTTAGGAATTTATTACAGAATAAAGAGACTCCAGCTGAAATTCAGCTTTGGTTTACATGCCTGGTTTTGCACTGAATTTAACAGGAGCTGCACCTCTTTGCACCAGTGCAAATTTGGCTCAATGTCCCTGCGATGGACTGCGCATCCGTCAGTTTGGGGAAGGCTGCACCACCCCACCCCACCCCCGCTCACAGCTGCTTCCGAAGGCTGGAGGTGCTCAGGCAGCGTGGGGCTGCGCGGGCAAGAGCAAAGGTCCCGTGAACTCTTGCACCAGGGCGGTTTTTAATGGATTTTTACAGTAACCTCCTAAGGGAGTGCTTCGGCACGCGGAGCAGGGGCCTGATGCATGAAATGCTGCAGCAGCTACTGGGGGCAATTATTCAGGCTCCCGAAAGAGACGTAAAACCCCGCCAGGTGAGTGTACCGGGCCAGGTTACACCGCCCCGTCCAGGCTGCAGCAGTTTTCTGACCCTGTTCTCCCACCACTCATGGAAGGCGAGACATCGTGGTTGGGCTGGGCCTCTGTCCCGGCCGATGGCCATTGCCTCACCTTGCCGCTGCCTAAAAGCTCGCCCAGGAGCAGCGGGAGCCCAGCAGCCAGCACACGGCAGGGGCTTGGTGAGCTCGGTCACTCGGATGTACGCCCGAGCCCTTGGGACCTCCGCTTTGGTTCCTGCCTCATTACCGTCTTTGGCCCTTGTGCGTTGTCCTGCGTTTCCCATTATCTGGCCAGATTCCTGCACCGCTCCATCTCTAAAAGACACTAAAAGGAATTTCTTAGAAATTATTTTTATAATTTCACACCTGAAAGGATGACGAGCTGGCTGCTGACCCCTCAGCAAGCGGCTCTTGGCCGCGCCGGAGCACTCGGCGGGGGCCTGGAGGACGGGGTGGCTTCGCCGGGAGCCAGCGGGGGGGTCTGGCAGTCTCCTCGGTGGCCAAGAGAGCGGCACCTTCCCAGGTGGCCCAGGGACTGGTGGAAGGCACAGGACAGCCGTACGCCGTAAGCTGGACTTCCCAGTCTGCCGAGCCCTACAAAGAAAAGGCTTTTGAATCCCGGAGCCAGACGTGGAGCAGTAAGGAAGGGAGCAGGGCGGCGGGGCCGTGGCCAAGGAGGGATGAGGAATTCACGGGAAGACTGGGAAAATGTGTCCCTTGTGTGCCTAAAGGGCTCTTGTGGTCCCTGAATATCCAACCAGGGCTGAAAGGATTATTTTAACCGTGCACATTGGTGATCCTAACACTGCATCCATCCACTTCTGGCCTCTGCAATTTTGGAAGATGTTCAGTATTTAAGAAGTTACCAAAAAAACCCCATTTCACGATTTGGAGAAAACGCTGCTGTGAAAAACCTGAAGAGCCTGTAAAGGATACTGAGAGCTGACCTCGCTATGGTTTGTAGGAACTTGTTCAGAGAGAAAACAGGGGCTGCAAAGGGACTGTATGATATAGAGGAGAAAGTCATAGCAAGAACTAAGGAATGAAGCTGCAGCCACACAAATTCAGCTTGGAAGTGGGGCGCAGACCTCCGCCAACCGGGATGCTGAACCATGAACTCCGAGTGCCAAAGGCAATAGCCATTGCCAGCGCAAGGCCAGATGCCTGCATTCCCCCCACAAGTAACCGGGCTCCAGGCAGAGGTAAGCAATGAAACACAATAGCCTGTGATAGACAGGCAGTCTGCCCAGGCGATTTGAGGTTCCCTTCTGCCCTTAAATACTGCAAATTTAGGCGAAGGATCTGCAGGCTGAAGAGCTAGGTCAGCGGGGAGCTCACCTGGGCACGCATCTAAGATACACGCCAAAAAGGACCGTGCTGGGGAAAACGCTTAAACAGCACAACCGTAGTGCATTTGCTGATTTTTCCAGACTTTTAGCTCTGTAAATAAAATATACCCTGGGAAATTGCTGAGAAACCAGGATTTTTTGTGAGGTCTTCTGCATGCGCAGGAGCGTGGTGGAAGCAGGAAGGGGGAGATTTATCACGGGAGCCGCTTACGCCCTTAAACACCAACTCTTCTCGTTCCACCATAAACAGACGAAACCCCACAGGCCCCCACATTTCATCTTTGGCTCTGCTAAAGACAGCTGGGGGCCAGCTCCCGCCCTGGCCGCCGTCACGGGCGCTGCGCCCACCACCCTGGGCACGGCACGTCAGACCCGGCCAGAAAGCATCAGCCGCTCGCCAGGCGCCCGGCCCCGCGTCTAGCACCTCGGCTGCTCTGCCGCGGGCCGGCCTGCTGGCGTTTCCTCCATGGACGCTGTTTAGCATGTACTTTGCGTTAACGGTAATGAAAATTAACACTGTTTTTGCAAGAAGAGACCCGAGCAGGGAAAGGAATGCGCTTGTGGGATCTGTCATCCTGCCTCTTGCCGAAACTGCTTTTACCTGCGTACATGTGTTAAGGAAAGAGACAGACAGACCAGACAGAGGCAAAGCTGCAGGCACGCTGGTGAAGGTACAGAGAGAGGCGGAACCGAGTTTTTTCCCGTTTCTTCACGCTTTAGCAGGAGGCACAGGGCAGCAACGTCGTCGCCGCGGCTGGCTCTTCCCTCCTGCCCCTGCCTTTGCCTGTGCAAGCCCCAGAAAGCCCCAGCTCGCCTGGCAGGTCCCTCTGACATGGCATACAGCACAGAAAAAAATCATGATCAGATTTCCTGTCAATCAGGCCGATGCCTTGCAGCAGATCCCAGCCTGAATAACCCAGAAAACGATGTGGTCACTGGTTCAGGTTGTCCTCGACTTTTCAGAGTTTGGCTGTAAAGTTTTCCCTCTTACACCCCCCACAAGCACAACCTGGGTAGCGATGCAGAAATCCCCTCCTCTCGCCCCCCATGAATATTTTTCCTTTCCCCCTGCTTACAGAGGGAGCGTTAAGCCCTGCTGTAAGCGTGCTAAGATCAGGGCAATGAGACCGTCTTAAAAGTCTGCAAGCAGCCTGGCACAAGGCACTCCGAGGCGTGGGCTAGCACCGTAATTTAAGAAGCAGCAAACCAAAACCCGAAGCAATCAATGCGCACCTTACTGCAAACGGAGGTTTGTCAGCACAGAGACAATACATTAGTGCACTAGCAAACCAAACACCACCAAACCGATCCTATTACATAGTTATTGTCAGCTGCATTTCATCAAATCTCTCCATTTTAAGAAACAGATGGATTGTCAAGGACTTTTCCACCCAAAGAGCGGAGACGGCAGGTACCTGGTTCAGCGCTGATAACCAGCTCGCTGCAGCGCTCAGCACCCTGCAGAGACGATGCTAATAGCTGTTTATTACATCTTTCTCCAGGCTGGATGCAGAGACACAGCCTCTTTCCTGGGAAAACGATCCACAGCACAGGGTGTGCCACGTTGTACTAATGGAAGAGCTGTAGCCTCCCTTAATTCTCTCTGAGCAGCTCTCCCTCCCCCAGGAGAAATCCACCACCGTTCCCTTCCGAAGATGGACACGCGTGCGTTCCCTCCACAGCAGCGACCAAAAATAACAACTAGCAACCACAGTTGCTCCCCCCGACCCTCCCCGATGAACGGATTACCTGCCGGTAATTACCGCCCCTGCACTGATGGAGCTTTTCAACCCCAGCACTGCCTCCTGCTCTCTGCACAGCCCACCCAAGCCATGCCCAGGGCATCCCAGCACTTCACCCACGTCCGATGCCGCCGGGGCCCTGCTGCCCTCAGGGCCAGGGGTGCTCTCGAAGGACTGTGCTTTGTCCACCCGGGTGCTCTTGGCCTGAGCGAGATCTGGGGGGAGGACGCACTTGAGCTGCACCATTCACCGCCAGCTTGGAACAAACTGCTTTAAACTGAGAAACGATTCGGTCAAAGAGAGCCTCGGGGTAGTGCCGGGTGACGTGGGGATGGTATGACGTAACTGTCACGTGCGCCCTGAGCTCACGGGGAGGGCTGGAGCACCGAGTTCTTTTGGCCCAGAGAGAGGGGAGGAAAGGCGTGAGCGCACACAGGGAAAGCTGACATGGAAACCTGCTGAGCAACACCGGCTTCGTCTTGTGTCTCCTGTCCTGCAAATGGCTTTTAGCTGGAGACAACAGGGTGCGAGGTGTCAATGTGAACATGTCAGTGTGCCACGGTGGTGTGCGAACTGTGCATTTCAATACACAACGGCCGTGGAGTCTGTATGAGGGACACAACTCCACGTACACGGAGAGTCTCAGATGTCAGGAGCAGCCACTGACCCTTCTGCCGGCGTCTTTGGGCTCTTCCTTGGGCTCCAGGGTAGCGATGGGGGCACACGAACACCCTAGCAGTATCACGAGTCTGCACGTTCACGACACCAAACAATCGGGCCCTCAGGCTGCGGCAGTCTCAGCAACCCCGGACCGGTGCGTTCCTCTCGGGAGACAGGCTCTGCCTCGTGCTGTCACCTCCACCCTTAGGCGCTAGGTTGGTCAGGAGACAAAGCAAGCTCTCTGCCCCCACCCCCCACCACCTGAAACACTTCTGCGATACGTCAGCGACACTGCCGTGGCACTGAGGCATGCTTCTTGGTATTGCTGGAGTGCGACGGTGTCGTCCACCGTCCCGCCCTTGCAAAGTCAATGCCACCACTGAGGGTGTTACCACCAGCCAGCTGGCCAGGAATACCTGCCAATGCACGGCCACGATCAGAGCGATGGTGGGGCGGTGCTGCACGAGGGATCCGGGGTTCTGGATGTGGGACCTGTGGTCGGACCGTGGGGGACACGGAAGGCGTACAGTCTGGTTCTCGAGCTGTATCCATTTCAAACGTATTTGTAGTGCATACATTTCTACGTTGCCGCTAACGAGACAGCCAACCCGTCTTTCCCCCCACCTCCATCTTCGGCATTTGCTCCCGCTTCCCGTCTGTCCGCCAATTGTGCCAGCACAGCCACTTGTGCAACGCAGGGTGACCAGGACCACTGCGCTTACTCGGATGAAAAATAACCCACCTTTTTGCAAAGTCATTTTTCAGCCGTCGGACTCGGCAGTCACCAAGCTGCTGGTGCCAGCACAGCAGAGGTGGTGGCATGGCGGGTGGGACTGAAAGGGCAGGGAAAGGAGAGGGGAGCAGTGGCTGACGGCGCGCTGTCTCCACATGAGGCTGTGCCTTTGTGGCGAGCAGCAATGCATCTCTGCCCCCTCACGCCCGCAGCGCATGCCTTTGCCCACCTGGTACCGCATTACATCTTGGCTCCGGAGCAACCGTTTTGCAGCCACGTTGTGAACCGAGTCAGGGTGGCCTCACCTCTAAAAAAACCTGCGAGGTACTTGTTTTTAAACCAGATCCGTTTTCCAGTCACGATTCCCAGCCCAGACGCAGCTCCCGCACAGTTCAGTGCGCGGTACGACGTAGCATGGGCTGGAACAAGAGAAACGCGGTTTACAGCAGCTGCTGTGACGGCTTCATACAGTAACGCCGCTGAGCAGTGCAAGCCAGGACCAAAGTGGGATGCGTGCGTCCGCAAAAGGCTTCACAACAATAACTACAACATCTTTCAGCCCCCTCCCACCCCCCCAGCGCCACTTTAAGCTTAGCTAGTGCAATCTATTGAACTGCTAATGAGGCAAGACTTCTTAAAGGAGTTTAGGTTTCTTTTAAGATTGATGAGATAAAGACAAAGAAAGGATGCAATGTACATTGTCACACTTTCCTCTGTGATGAAGACCGAAGAGGTAAACATGGAATATAAACTGGTTTGTGATGTTGTGATCCATGACCTTTGTCTCCAAAATTAAGCTCCATAAATAAATAATAAGCACTGTAAACGAAATTCTGAAAATGATCGCTTTATTTGAAGAAAGTAAGGAATACTTATATAGACCCTTTTAACCCCTGAGACTACAGGTCTTTGAAGCCTGAGCAAAGCCCTGAGTTGAGAGGAAAGTGGTGGCCCCCCAAAGAAGAGCAAGATGGGGGTGAACACAGCGTACAGCTGCTCGAGTTGGGCGCAGGGTTTTGCACTGAGCCCAGGGGAGTTACTGCCAGGGTGGGCGTACAGAGAGCAGTGAGAGAATCGGAGAAGAGCTGGCGCTCTTTCCTCAGTGGGTCTCTCTGCTCACGCTGCTGCGCCCTTTCGGTTGAGAAATAAACCACTTTCTCCATTACCAGGAGTACCAGGGTTACGAATGGCACCCCAGAGCCCCAGCTGCACCTGGGGAGCCCACTGCGCTCTCCAGCCAGAGCAGTTCATACATCACCTTTGCTGCTGGCCTGAAGGACACAGGCAAGTCATGACTAAATCACGAAACGGCAGCTTGAATTAAACAGGGATTCGCTTCTTTACAGCCCATTAATAGCAAACCATCTCTAATTACAATAATTTGTGGTTATAAATGACAATTAATATCAGATTTGTCTGGGAGAAAGATAATTTGCTATCTAAAATGAGGGACGCGAAATGATTTTGTACGCAGGTGCTGCTCAAAGACATGATTTGGGTTGCACACGGGGACCATCACGGAAGGTTAGACCAACTCTATCTTTGGCCAGGACGGTTACAGGAGAATCCGACAAATAAAATATCCAGAGTTGCAACTGCTGTGGATGGAGGTGTGGGACTTTGCACTGACTACTGGAAAGCATGATTCAAAACCTGCATCAGGTTTCTTAGGGCCTTCTCCAGTCAGGGTCTGAAGCTCTGCAAGGACTGAGATTCCCTGGCTGCCTGGAGGAACACCCTGGCTCCATGGAGCATCTTTGCATCCCAAGAGTTGCCTCAGATATTTCATTTCCCACTTGCTTGCATCTTACCTCCAGGCACGAGGAGGTCAGCAGGAGCTTTGCTTCACCCACCTTTGTAAGTGCTTTTTCCTCTGTGCACAAGGAACTTTGTGCTGTTACTTCCCCCCCTCCCCCGCCGCCCTTCCTCTTTTTTTCCAGAAAGCTCTTGCTGAGGTCCCTCATGAAGGCTTTTACAGAAATGGAGCCGTCATGAAAGATCTTCCTACGAGGATTAATAACTCATCTAAAGCGGTTAAAAGATGTGAAACAAAAGGTGGAAAAGATGAGGCAGTTTTTCACAATGAAGGAAATAACCACTGGGGAGCTGTGCTGGCCAACATTTTCGTAAATTATTTGGACAGGGGGTGAATAGCGAGGTGACAAAGTTTGCTGATGTTGCAAAATCGTCCGGGAGTAGCAATGACAACTGGCTATGAAGAGCTGCAGATGGATTTTATGCTGTAGAGTGACTTTGAGGATAAAATGGAAGATGAAATCCAACACTGACAAATGCCAAGTAACGCGCATGGGGGAAAACAATCCTAAATATGTATGCTCAGTGAAGGGCTTTAAATTAGCTATTATCACCAGGGAAGAGATCTTTGAATAGCTCCCTGAAATACCAGCTCATTACTCAGTGATGGTCAAGAAGGTAAATATGATGTCAGGAGTTATTAGGAAAAGAACAGAGAGCAAAATAGAAAACACCATTATGCCATAGTATGGGTGTTATGGATGTGCTCAGACTTTGAATACTGTATACAGTTCTGGTCTCCCTGCCTTAAAAGCGTGTGTGAGAACTGACAAGCGATGACATAAGGATACTAAAGGTATGGAATGACTTTTATGGGAAGTGACCGCAAATACGAGGACACTGAAGTTTACAAAAGAATGAAGACAGTGCTATGTTAAGTTATGAATGACACTGAGAAAATGAAAGAGAATGGCTATTTGCTATTTCTCAAAGAATAGTAAGTTTTAAAAGAAAAGTACTATTTTACTTAAATTCTGGAAATTGTCACAAGATATGAACTACATAAAGGCACAGATGAGTTGTAAAAGGGATTAGATACAAATAGCGCAAGGAAGAAAAAAAAAAAAATCAAGTGCTATTACAAATGAAGACAGCGATGCAACCTCTAGCTCAAGAAAATGGAAATACATTTCCACAAGCGTATAAGCAGGAATGGATATATCAAGTGAAAACATGCACACGAATGCACACAGAAAACTATTCCTAAGCCAGAAGGGTACACCAAGGAAGAATCTCTGCTTACTCTGTCTGTACATCCTTCTGTAAGCACCCATCACTAGCCACTGTCAGGGGCCTGTCCCTCCCCTCCTTTTAGGATGGCTGTCGCAGATGTCAAGCACTGTTCTCTGCCCTCAGGCCTCTGACTGGAGCCGATTCTTCACGTACAACCGGTACCCGGCACTGGGATGCTGATTGCTGGCTTGAGCACTCAGACAGAGAAGGTGCATTTGTACGCAACCATCTCTGTTCGAAGAACAGCATCGGTGTGTAAATAAGACAGGCACAGTAAAAAAAGTAACCCACAGTTTACACTGCTGACTACTCTGCCAGAAGGAAACGAAATTGCAAAATCCTGAAATCTACTGGGATCTGACAGGTAAGAACATTGTTTTTCTGTCCTTGTATTAAGATTGGGAACGTTGTGCGGCGAAATTAAGTTCATAAATACTGTGTTTACAGAGGAGCTTGGACTATAAGAACTAGCAAACACCAGGAGGGTCCGAGTTTCCTTGGACCTGCAAGGGCAGGATTGGTGCTTGCAATCAAATGTTTTAATGTATGTCACTCTGTTAGAACCAAAGCAAGGGTCCTGTGGCTATCTTTTCCTTTCAGCATACAAAATAGACCTCGAGACTGACGGCACAGGCTGGCAGGAAAAATGCACGAGTCTCTGCTCTAATGACACTGCACATTCGTTGCTTTCTCGTGGTTCAATGGACAGGTCTGGAAAAGGTGAACATGAAAAAGGACACCACATTTCCAAATTGTGGAAAAACGAACAATGCATTGGGAAGCAAACATAAGCATTATTTCTCTTCTAATCAGTATCTGTGGCGGGCTGATGCTGGCTGGACGCCAGGTGCCCAAAGCTGCTCCATCACTCCCTTCCTCAGCTGGACAGGGGAGAGAAAAATATAATGAAAGGCTTGTGGGTCGAGTCAAGGACAGGGAGAGATCGCTCACCAGTTACCGTCACAGGCAATACAGACTCGACTTGGGGAAAATTTATTACTAATCAAATCAGAGTAGGATAATCAGAAATAAAACCAAATCTTAAAAACACCTTCCCCCTACCCCTCCCTTCTTCCTGGGCTTAACTTTACTCGCGATTTTCTCTACCTCCTCCCCTCCAGTGGCAGAGGGGAATCGGGGTTGGGGTCAGTCCCTCACACCCTGTCTCTGCCGCTCCTTCCTCCTCAGGGGCAGGACTCCTCACTCTGCCCCTGCTCCAGCCTGGGGTCCCTCCCATGG
>JAVKLA010000026.1:5612136-5626205 GCA_034782735.1 Sagittarius serpentarius
CCGGGGTCTTCCTCATGGGCCGCAGGGGAATCTCTGCTCCGGCGCCTGGAGCACCTCCTGCCCCTCCTTCTGCACTGACCGGGGGTCTGCGGGGTTGGTTCTCTCACACGTTCTCACTCCTCTCTCTGGCTCCAGTTTCTGTTGTGCAAGTGTTTTTCCCCGCCTTCTCAAATCTGTTATCCCAGAGGCGCTGCCACCGTCACTGATGGGCTCGGCCTTGGCCAGCGGCGGGTCCGACTTGGAGCCGGCTGGCGTTGGCTCTGTTGGACATGGGGGAAGCTTCTGGCAGCTTCTCACAGAAGCCGCCCCTGTAGCCCCCCCACTACCAAAACCTTGCCACGCAAACCCAATACAGTATCATGAAGCATATTACAAATTATCCACTTTCCCCAGACATTTACTGTATTAAGTAGCTGAGCCCCTATCAGGGCAGACAGTGCCATCTGCATTTAGAAAATTGCCTATGCATTTATTAAAGTGAAATTCACCCATTAATCCTGTCAGTGTTTTCCCTGGAAACCCTCATTAGCACATTGAGCTAATTACCGTAACTAGCAGCACTAGGGGGTGTGTGTATGTGCAGGGTGAGGAGGAGGGAAGGTTATTCTAACTTAATAATGGAAAGGATACCTCATTCTTACATTATATTAAAATCAAATTGACCAAGTCAGAATAACTTTGGAATGAGATAAACCTGCCATTTTATTTTCCTTCCATATTGGAATCTTTGCTGCAGGAGGAAAAATATATTCAAAACGTGACAGAAATCTTCTGAAGCTGATAAACCAGAAGGAACGAGACATTCTTCTAGTTACCCATTCCTCCATAACTCTGATGTTAAGTGTATTTTAACCTAGGAAACTGCATTTGTGGAACAACACTACTCAGTTCCTTTTCTGCAGTTCTCCTTGCTCAGGATATTTTCCTACTTGCTTGTAGGACAGCAGCACCTAGAGACCCTGGCTGGACAGGAGGACTCGGATGCACCACAGAGTTACCTTGACCTGTCCAGTTTCTTCAGTGAGGTGAGCCAGGGGTGAATGTGGTAAGCTCCTGGCGTGCCAAAACCAATCAACTACATTAACTTGAACCTTTTTTGTTGAGGTTTAAGTTAAAAGATTTTCCTCCTGTGTCCCACAGGTTAGGAGCAGCTGTGCAGTCAGGGACTACCGCTCAGTTGATGGACAGTCCTTTTTTATTCCATGGTAGCTGTATCTCCATGATGAATTTCACTGTATGAACTTCAAGTGAAACGCAGTGAAAACTCCTCGGGGAGCCCCTGGCTAACCTGACAAGATAAGAGGTGGGAGTGAAAAATGGCAGCACAGAGAAATGAAATGACTTTTAAAGGTCTTAGGGTAGAAGGAGGCAAATACTAAATCCAGAAATCTTAACTCCTCACTGAGTCATCTTGCCAGCACACACAGTTGCGCACACTAAGCATCTTAAAAATTTTTCCTTTCTTTACAAATTCACCACGTGTTGCACATTGATACAAAGGAAAAACCTATTATTTCAACAACTCCCCTCCTTCCTCACACACTTGTAGCGTGAATGCAAACACGGCCGTTACTGCCAACAGCTCCTCTGCGTGGGCAGTCCTCCGCCTGCAAAATGGGAGCAGTCAGGGAGGGGAATGGCAATAGTCAGACCATGCACAGCAAAACGCAGCTGGCAGATGAGCACATCACCCAGCTGACAACACCAGGGCACACATGGTGTGAATACCACAGCAACACCCACACACGTGAGCTTTCCAGAGTCGCACAGCGAAGAGAGTGGGATCTGAAGGCATGTGGTGAAAGTGAATATTGGGAATGCCTTAAAGACCCAACTGTAAGGACTAATGTGTGTGCTGAAAACCAGGTCAAGCTCCACAGGCCTGCATCCTCAAGGCAGGGGAATCAACTGCTGGTCATGCTGCTCCTACGTATATTACACAAGTATCAAAACTGAGTGTCTTCTCTTCTCGAGATACTGCAAAGCACAGGACACGTTTGTAAGCGAGACACTCTACATAAGGTCATTGCAAAAAACATTCCACCCCAATTAAACATGATTTACTTTTACTAATTTTACGGTAGTACAACTCTTGTAATTATAATTATCTAAAGCTCTAAGCAAAGATGCACGCAGGTAATTACCAATGAGCCCATCAGCAGTCCCAGTTCTAAAGCACTCTCCTGCATACAGAACTTTTCTCAAATGTTTTATCCCTTCAGAGTCAGTAGGAGAGTCCCTATGGGTAAATTAGCTCTTATACACACACCCTCCTTCAGAATCAGACCTTAAGTAATGCTTTGGAACCCCCAAAACATTTTCTGTTTAATAAGGAATAGCAAAAAGCATTTCTTTTTCAAAAAGACAAAAATACTTTTAATGAAATCAGGACTCTGACCTCAGAGAACTGGATTATTTCAGTTTGCTAGGGTTTTTACTCAGCTCTTTTATGATATCCTTCCTTGCCTTCTAATCCTGATAGATTTCAGCTGTATTCCTCTAGCAACAAATGGATTCTCCTGTGGCTAAAATAATTGTATAAATAGGGATTCTAATGTCCTCCCTCCAGCTGATTAGTATCAAGTTGCAGAGACAGTGAGTTCAGCTTGTACTAGTATTATAATTTCTACTAATTTCTGCCTCCAATCTCTATGTAAAGATACTCTCGCAGAGAAGTAACATGAAATAAGCACAAGGTGCAAAACAGTTCTGGTGTTGAAAAACGAAAAGAAGAAAAATTTGAGGAAGAACTTAATCTGTGACATTCATGCCAGATGGCTGCTTATTTAAGTAATCAAGTTAAGCAAGATGCATTTAGGACCATCTTGTTTAATTTGATTATTTAAATGAATAAACTGCCTGTAAGGCAGCAGTTTTTTGCACATATAATCAGGTCATATCCAACACTGGTTCATATTTGCTGATGTTGATATGGTTAGATCCAAAATTAATTAGTTCATCATTTCTCTATGTAGCTAAGCTGTTTTGCTTACATGAGGAATGTTTTGGATCAGATGAGAATTACCCTGATGCACCAATTGATATTATGTTAATGCCTAGCAGATTAATGCTCTAGCAAATTTGCATATAATGAACACGGACCATAACCCTTTGTTGAAGTGTGCATCCCCGTGTGTGTGCCCCAGATAATGTGCCCTATCCCTGCTGAGAGGGAATCGAGAAGGGAGGAGAAGCAGGTTCTGTAATTTCTTCTTTATGCATTCAACAAAACCACCAAAACTGCGGAGGTATCGAGTAGTCACTGGTACGGGAGTGATTATGCAAATGACATTATACAATTCTAGCAACTGAACTACCACCACCCTAAGAGTCTACATTTGTTCAGTCTACAGTAGACATTTCCAACTCATATAGACTTCAACAGTGATAAGTGCTTATATGGTCAATAAACAATGTTGTTCTGCCCTTTTTCCTGGCAAACTTTGGGAGTGGTTATTATGTGTTATAGTATATTATATATTCTATTAGGGCTTGTCCAAAAATTTTCCACTGGAACATTTTTTATGGAAAACTTCAATTTAAAACTGAACAGCTTTTTATTTTTATTGAAAGGATGTCTTCTGTTTGTGGAATATTCTGCCCCTTCTGCCCCAGTGAGCTGTGTCCCAAACAAAACACATTTCGATGGGGACATGCCATTCTGAACACTCGGAGGAACTCAAAGTGGGAATCCTTTGGGTTGGGTGGGTTGTCAGCACTGGAACAGGCTTCCTCGAGAGGTGGTCGATGCCCCAAGCCTGTCAGTGTTTAAGAGGCATTTGGACAACACCCTTAATAATATGCTGTAACTTTTGGTCAGCCCTGAAGTGGTCAGGCAGTTGGACTAGATGATCATTGTAGGTCTCTTCCAATTGAAATTATTCTATTCTTCTATTCTATTCTTTTCAGGGCTCAGCTTAACTGCTGGCTAATTAGCGTACTTCGTGAAATTTAGTCCAGCTAGAAAACCCAGCCTGAAGAGGGCAATGAAGGTATGAAGCACCTGATTTCCATATCAAAGCATTCGGGTCTATAATTTGACAAAATCTTTTTTAAAAGCCAAGCAAAAAATCAATAGCCTTGTTCACTGTGTAACTTTTCACTGTTCATTGCCAACCGAAAGCTAATAATTGAATTTCACTGAAAATACCCAGATTTGGAAATTTGGTATGCTTTTTCTGTTTGTCCTGCAGTCAGTTTGTAAATGGCTGGGGAGGACTGCATGGGAATGTGGAAAACTAGGTTCACATATCTAGCCTGGAGTGATGTGAGATGACAAATTTTAATATGAAGCTGATGCAGTGAAAACCTGAACCTGCCTTTCCTTCCTCTTGAGCTGGGATCCCGGAGCAAAGCCTTTGGCTTCAATGAAATGCTACATTTTTTCCAAAATTTAATTTTATTGACAATATTCCAAAGGATCTACAATTAATACTTTTAAAATAACAGAAGGAAACTGTGGGATAGCCTCTACATATTTACTCAGACATTTGTTACAGTTACTCTATATAAATCACTTTCCTTGGCTCATGAATGGTTTTTAGACAGAATTAGAAGAAACCATTTACCTTTTAGAGCATCAGTTAATTATATTTCAAGCTCACAAAGTACAGTTATTTTTCATTACCCACATATGTAACTAACTGTAAAAGCAAAGCAAATGTTACTGTTATAACATGGCATCCCTCTCCAAAGTTTACAAAAGCAGGGTGAGCTAATGGAAAAAGAACCACGGAAAAAAGCACCAGCTGGCCTGGTTTCTAGGCTTGCTTTTAACTTTTTCCCTTTTTTGGCCATTTAAGAAAAGATACTGTGATTCTTCCCACTTTATTTTTACCCAGACATGAAATAACTAGCAATAACTCTTACCTTTTTCAGTGGTGTGTTGAAACATGTTGGTTCAGATGAGTAAGTATGAGATTTGGGTGTTAAAAAAAATAATTCCAGCTCTGCTGCTCTATTTCCTTGTAAATAAGCAGACAAACAAGAAACTTCAGTTTCTCTATGTATGCTAATTGCCTTACTTGTTAGGACCGGGAAAAAATTTTATACTACCTTGAACATGGGGAAACACTATAAAGCTGAAGATAAGTAAATTAAGATTTTTTTAAGATCTGGTTATGGTCAATAATACTTACAGAACTCCTCATTAATACATTTTGCAGAATGATTCTCCTTTGACAAATTTCAATAAAATGAATGCATGTGGGCCTTTACAGCATGAATAAATTCTGCTCAGTCCCTCTAACACCATCCATGTTTGCGAGTTACTTGATCTTAGGCGCATATGTCATTTTAGGGGAACAATTAATTTGATTTCTGAGTACAAGTCTAGGTGTTAATGCAGAGCTGGTTTCTGAATTTCTTATCGAAACCATTACCTCCTGCAGCTCTTTATAGAAAAACATATGACTCATTCCTTGTGGCTCCATCATCCATGTTTAATTTATGTAAATAACTTATGGTCTGATACCATGTAAGTATCACCGGCATATGAATCCAAATAAATACATAAATTGCTTGGAATGTAAAGATGTCTTAGCACAATTAAAGTGCTTTAAAATTACTAACAAATAAATTCTCAACCTTCTACTCAAATACAGATTAGTTCCTTATATTTCAAACGGACTGAGCTTGTAGGATTGTAATTGCTTCTAAGAAAATGTATATGTAAGGGTCCCAGTCCTTCATTAGAAAGTAAAAGGGCAGAACCTGAAAATCACTTAAGTCCTGCTGATTCATGAAGTGATTCACCGATAAATAAGGGTTGTTTTCACCGAAGTTGAGGTCTTAATCCAAAATTCTTGGTATGCCATTGGGGTAGATGACCCCCCTGAGGTCCCTTCCAACCTGAATTATCCTTCAATTCTACACTTCAGTCACAAAGTAGTAAATTGTCTTTGACAGCCATTCCTCCCGGAGCCAAAAACTTGTTCCTATAACCCTATAGCATGTGGAGGGAGGGCAGAAGGGAAAGGGGAGGGAGACTATTGGAATTATATATGAGGTAGAAAACACACTGTGGGGTCTGGAAGTCACCGATGTACAAAGTCTGGGACCAGACAATTCTCATGGGACACTGAAAGCTGGCCTAGCTGTGGGAGGTTTGTTGTAGATGCTCTCTGAGAGCACATCAAATATAAAGAAAAAAGACAAAGCATTGTAGGAAAGGGTGAAATGCAAAACTCTGGATGATGACTTTTCCATATGTATCTCCTGGAAGAATCCAGTCTGAATTCTGGTTGGAACAGAAGGAGCTGCAAAGGCAGGTATGGACTGGCGCAAATACTTTGTTGCTGAAGGATTCGGGGATTTTTTCTTAGGGTATAATAATTTTTTTTAAGACGTTAACATCTTGGACCAGGTAAAGGAACACCTACAGAGAAGGCTGATCTTAGAGAACATACCCAATTTTGCTGAGTTCATATTGCAGAGCCAGTAATCCTGACTGTGGTCCCCATCCTCATGGGGATAAAATAAGAGTAGATTTCAGAGGTAGCATGCAATGAATTCTGGAGGAGGCTTTGTCCCTAGTCTCAGACACATGAACTGCACCTACACAAAAGAGTAAAACGAAGGAAAAACCTATCAAAATGAATAAGCTGTATAGCAGCATGTTGTTTTATAACTCACTCTGACAAAAATTAAGCACAGTGAAGTACTGAAGCTACCACTGAGATTTCAGGAAAAAAAAAATGTTACCAATAATTTAGGAAGGATGAAATACTATATTATTTTCTGACAACCCAGGGATCGCAACTGATGGTTTTTCATGTTCAAAATGCTACACAAAAAGCAAGCAATTGGGCAGTAGGCAGGAATGCTCAGTCTTTTGAAGGACTTTTTTTTTTTATTAAGGTTATCAGTGAAGCCCTGAGATAACAGGAGAGTCCTAGTGAAGTGCTCAGTGCAGTATTTCTTTATTGTTCATTTAGATTATAGCGGTGCCTAACCTGAGAGCACAGCTCCACAGTGCTAGGCGTGGTCCAGGCTTATAATTAGGGAAAGACCCTGCAAGGAAAAAGGGAGAGAGATTCTGTCTAAGTGGGCAAAAAGATGAGAGGAGAAGCATGGAGATGAAGTGACTTATCCAGGGTCACAGAGCAAATCAGTGGCAGCACTGCAGTCAAAACTCCCATCTTCTGACTCCCCAGCCAAGAATCACCCCGCCAACACAAGCATGAGGCAAAAGATGTAGCTGAAATGCAGGCTATATGCATCCAGGGCTCTTTGGGCTGCTCTAACTCTTCTCCTCTGCTGCTCCATCATTAAAAGCAAGCCACGATCACTGACTTGTAACAAACAAATAACCTTGCTTTGGTGTGTCTGCAGCCATCACTCACACAACTTACTTTGCAATTCTCCTCCCCAAGCTTCCACTCAGCCTGGCCTGTTTGATGCCTGCTGCCTTTGTGAAGCTTTTGAAATTAATGTTTTAAAGCCTGTAAGAGCAGCTCAGAAGGAAAAAAAAATGTCAGTTTTACATTTTTAAAAAGATGCTCTTATTCTCCTCACAGCCGAGTTTTGGTGGCAGCTTGTGAGCAGAATAGTAAGTGGGAGTTTTTGTTGTGTTTTTCCCGGCCAGTTTGTCTGGGTGGTGGAGAGCCGTACTTTCTCTCATTTGTTTTTTCACCGCAGTTAGGCCATAGGAAGTCACCTCCTCGGCAGAGGCTGCCCCTGTGTTTGTGTGGACCAAAGAGAGAGGATACACAGTCCTCAGCTATTCGAGCTGGATCGTGCCATTTTCCCCATCTTTGAGGACAGAGAAGGCCTTGTATTTCTCCAGCTCCCTACTCACCTTCTCCAGTTCTTTGCCAGTCAAGTGTCTATATACGTGTCTATACACCATGCCAGTACAAATACTTCTATCTGTGAGCTGAACAGACTTTCTCTAGCTGTCCCTTAGAGAAGAATTCATTCTGCACCAACAAAAAGAGTTCATACTAACTTGATTTCAAACAGTACCCTCCCAGAAGCATCAAAGTGATGACGTGCATGTCAAAGGACTAATCCAGCCCTCTGGAGAGCAAAATCAGCTGTCAGTCATACAGCCGGGAACCCAGTGCTAGTCTGAGTTAACGCAACAGCAAGTGAATTTGAAGTGTCAAGCCTTGGTCACGCAGACTGCAGTGACACCACGAATCAGGTAAGTTTCTCCTGTAAGAAAACAAAAGTTGTCCCACGAGCACTGAAACCACTGATACTTGACTTGTCAAGGTTTGTGTTGTCTCTCAGTTCCCACCGCAATCTTTCCCACTGTTCTTCCTATCTCCTACAACAGACCTACAGTTTCAAATCCCCAAATTAAAGCTGTCAGTATCCCCCCAGCACGTCCCCTACGCCCCTCCATTGCCCTGAAAATGTCCTAGCTCCTTCTCCCATCTCTACATCCCCCACTGCAGCACTCCCTCAGCCTTCCACATCACCTACGCAGCCCCCGGGGCAGCTGGCGAGGCAAAGGACACCATGGACCGCAGTCAGTCTGGTAATACCCGTGTGTTAACTGGGCAGCCCCCACACGCACGCTGTCTGGTCAACTGGACGAGCTCTTCTGCCAGAATGAGACATTAATTTGAGGGTCTCTCCACTGTTTATGCCCCGATTTTCACAAAGCTTGTAAGAAATATATAAATATTTATAGTTATTATAAACGTACAATATCCTTGAGGCCCGTATCTCTTTGCCAAACTGGGCTGAAGTGTCCAAGAGATTAAAACTGTGCCGAGAGAACTTGGAGAAAGATAGACGGATAGGAAGACAGGATGACTACATTAGCTTTTTTTTCTCCTTAGGAAACCATGTTAAAAACAAACAAAAAACCCTATCAAAATGCATAGTCTGTACTTACGAATTCTTATGTAATTAAATTCTGATTTCAGTTCTTTACTTTGTACCAGGATAAAACAACAAAAAAAGTAGTAATTTTATGAATTAATTTTGAAGAAAAAATTGACTGGCAGAAGATGAGCTGTTGTGTATAAACGTGTGAAAAATCCTACTGAACTTTTTTGTTAATTATTTTTCTTCAAAAATTTTCAGAAATATTTAAACTTTCCTCATCTTTGCATTCCAAGAAACTGAATGAGAACTTCACGGTGGAGCTACCCACTGGGTGCATTTTGTAGTTTTTGCTTCTTCACTAAACGGTGAGAAAAAAAAATGAGAAAACTAGCACCATGCATCATACGCTAAAAAACCTTGAAGGGAGACGATGAAGACTGTTGTTAAGGGCATTTGACTTTGATCATCTTTAGAGGAAGATAAAAAAGAAAATAAGATTACCTTGGGAAAAAATACATACAAAACCAGTCAGATTGTAAAGCCTCCGACAAAACGCTACTCTTGGCAAGTTAGGTTTGGGGGGTGGGGGTGGGGAAGCGGCTTCTCTGTCCGTAATGTGTATTTTTTTTTAACATTTACAAATTATTTTTGACTTAGCCACGCAGGGAGCCTACTTTCAACCCTCAATTTGAAAATCATGGAGGCTTTATAAAGTCTTCCACCTGCATCTCTTTTTTGCATCACAGTTCTTTATCCTCTAAAGGATGAAAACCCTGGCATATAAAAACTTTGTTAAGCTGTCACTATCAATAGAGTAAAAAAAAATAATGGTTGACAAAGAAGAAACAAATTGCATCTTCGAATAAGTTTCCTTCATGCTCTTGTTAAAAGCTATAACCTCTGATGTTAACTAAATTTAACCCATTCTGACCCTTGCGGTGGCCCTTTAACCTTTTCTTTATTCTGCTTCCTGTGGTTGCTGGAGAAAACTGGCCCAGTCATTGGAAAAGCTCTCTCTGTTGCACACAAAGCCCCAGCCTCGCTGCTAGTCTGTCAGGAGGGATAGAATAGACGGGGAGGTCAGCACCTGTGCTGAGAAGCAGGTGACAGGGAACTGCTTGGACCATTCTAGGGCAAGTTGTAATAGTTTCTACCCTTTAAATATCGCACTGTAGTTTCGGGTATTCAAGGCAGCGAAGTTCACGTTTTCTTTGTGAATGCAGACTTTAAACAAATTAATCTATTGCTGTTCAACTGACTGTAAAATTAGTAGATTTACTGTTGGGGAAAAAAAAAAAAAAAGGAGAGCTTTCACTTCCACTTTAATAAGGTCACGGATGTGTCCTAGGCTGCCAACAAAAGCAGCTTTTAAAATCTTTGCAGCTGAACCCAGCAACTTGCAAAGGCTGCAGAACAATGTCTTAGATGTACAGTGGAAACTCCTCTCCCTACAGTCAAGACATAAAACTAGACAGTTAAAAAACTTTCTACACTGGGTAGTTTTAACTTTAATTGTGCCTCGCCCCAGGGACCCACAGGCTTGCTTTATGATTAACATTTTAATAAATTCAGTCAGCCTTGCTTTTCAGGGAGCAAAATCAGTTCTTTGCCTGGATTCGGTAAATCAGCCCAAGCAATTTAACGGCAGAGCATGCTTCTCCAAAAGATTTGTTTGAATTCATATAACAGGGGTATATCTCAGAAACCAAACAAAACTTCAGCTGTTTCAACTGCATCCCTGTATTCTGTGCAGGGCATCAGTTAGCTGTGACTGTTTCCCAGAAATTCAACAGAATTTTGGGGTTTGTCTTAATTTTTACGCTGTCTCTTGCTAGAATAAAAATAGAGAAGTGTGTGTAGGAAGCAACTTTCAAAAGCTGGTGGTGGAAAAGGAGTAAATGAGCTACTGCAGAATCCAGGAGTCTGGACCTACCACATCCCCAGAATTTCTGTGTCCTTTAAATACGTGTTTACTCGGACGTCTTCTCTGCCATATGGCAACGCTCAGCTCAGCACAAGGGAGTTTTTCATCCGAGTTATGTGCGAAAGGCTTTTATAAACACTAACGGGAAAAGGGATACTAAGGAGTGCATAGGGGAGGCTACGGCCCCTCTCTGAACCAGGGGACTGCAGAAGCACACAGCCATGTTTATAACTAGCAGGAAGGTGGAGGCGAGCTGCTGCAAAAGAGCAGGGGTGGGAAGGAGAAAAGAGACTCTCTCCAAGTCTTCCCCAAAGCTTCCCCCCCCGAAACGCCCTGCAAAGGAGGGAATTATACAGAAAAACAGGAAAACAGAGGTGCACAGGGTAAGTGGCCCTCCAGATGCTCAGTACTTTTGCAAGCACAAGTGCGCAGAAGACTAATCACAGCTTTAGCAATAAGACAGAAAAAAACTGCTGTTCCACCCGCTGCTACTGGTTCATGACCAGGAGCCCCAGGTGTTGCACGAACCCAACAATATCAGTAAAAAATTCCTGATGATCTTGTTTGGCACTTGAAATTTTTTGGACCAGACATTGAGGACTACAGCTCCAGTTGAGAAAGCGGCAAGACGTTCACCGTGGACCAAAGTTAAGACCTGTCCTCCACCCAGAGCCAGCAGGTACGAGCTCCTTGCAGGTGTAAGCCACTTGAACAGCTTGCTTCCTCCTCCCACAAAACGAAAGATGGAGTTTGAATGCAAGTAAGCTACAGCCTTGGGTCTCCAGGTGAGCACTCTGTCATCCAGCTAAGGGCATTCTCACTCTCTGCTGGGCATTACAAGCAGCTTACTGTACCCAGAATGAATAGCTTCAGGGGGAGACTGACCCCAAAACACAGAAGGACTGGAACGAGTTTCCAACACCCTCAGGGGACAATCAAACTGTCCCCCCATAGATAGGTTGTGAATGTGGAGGAATCTTCCCAGCAGTGTCTTGAGACTCGCATTAATTAATAACATTAATAACATCCACACTGGCAGATCACTACACTGCTCATGCATGAGGGCAAGAAATCTCTCCGTCCACCATCCTTTCTCCTTCTCATATATTTGCATTTTAGATTCGCTGGGGCATGAATTATCTACGGTTTGGCATGAGGTCTAGCAGAACAGGCCTTGATTTGGCACAAAAAATAATAAAGTGAAAACAACAACTTTGCTAACTAGCTTGGGACACTAAATGTCAAATTGAAACAAAGACAGATGCAGGTTTAGGAATTAAAAAGCAAATAAATGACTGAGAGTATTGTCGGGGTGGGCAAAGGATGACATGCATCAGGCAAAATAGAAGGGAGGAAGTTATTATTAACTGCATTTATTATAACAGTGTCTTTCAAATAATTAAGACTGCAGTCCCACTGTGACAGGCACATATAAAACCACAGCCCCTGGACAATTTCAGTGTAAACAGACATGAGACAGAAGGGCAAGGAGAAAGAGTACAATGAACCCCCAGAAAGATCAAGTTAATTGAGGACAAACAGCATGAGAAGGCTGCACTATTTCTTGGCACACTAAATTTAATTAGAAAGGCATGAAGTAAAACAAACATCAGGTTTAAACTTAATGGAATTAAATAAAGGGAAGAGAGAAGGAATGCAAGTTGTATGCTCCAGTGTACCTTGTTTTCATGCAGGTAGTTTTTATCAGAGTGAAGAGGATTATTAGCTTTATTGCTCCTGCTAACATTGCTGAAAATTATCTGTCTTATGGGGATGGTTCTCAGAGAGGCAATAGTAGCTAACCGCAAGCTGGGCCGTTGACAAGCTCTCCTCTAATGCATATTGCAGAGCTGAGGATAAGGAAAAAAAATATCTCTCCCCAGGCTTCAGCTCTGCCAAAACTTCCTTTCATGGTTATTCAAATTCCACACATGATTTCCAGACCATGAAAAGAACAGCAAAAAACATTTTTGTCTCGCCTTTTCTTATTGCGGAATATTTCGCTCTCCACAACTGGATACTGTAGAATTTCAATAATTTATGTTTCAAGAGCATCAAAGTGAGATCCAGTTTTCTTAGGCACTCTACCGATACAAATGATGGCAATCCCTGCTCCCAAAGAACTTACAACTGTAAAGGCATAAAGCCTGAACAAAATCAAGAAAGGAACAAAAGAGCAGGATGGAAAAAACAGGCGCTATTTGCATAGAAAAGGTGAAGCTACAATTGTCAGCCAGGCTGTTAACACAACTCACCATCTACTTAGCTAATTCTGTTAATGGCATTTTTCCATATTCATTACTGCAGGCAAGGAGTTTTAACGAGAATAAGGTGATATGAATGAATTCCAGATTGTGAACTGACTTAGTAAAGTTTTCTGGTTTCGCACACAATTACCATACGATGTCTTCTGCGAAGACGGAGAGCACAAAGCAACGACAGACTTTTTTGCACGTGTGTACCAAAATGTCTGTACCAAAACAACAGCACGTGGAATTAAACTGTTCTAAGACCACAGTTAAGAACAGAAAGCTTTCAAACCAAAAAGATGAAGCTCAGATTTTCATTGCATTTCTTCTTCCTGGGCAGGAAGCAGGGAGAGGAAAAAGAGGGGTCACCTAGTTGTGGCCCGAAGCAAATAAGCTAAGAAGTCCCGATTTTTTTAAGCAGGAAGGACAGTAGACAGGGCCTCTTTCCCAGCTGCTTTCCATGGCTTTATTTTGTACCAAATTCTGAACACAAGACGCACACTTTCAGCCCGATCGTTGCTGTCGGCTCCAGACTGGCTGGCCAAACGAAATCCCTCAATAAACACAAGCACCTTGGCTCCTGAAAAGAGGTTCTCCGCAGACACGCTGCCCCACCAGAACAACAGAACAGCAAACTCCCACACTGTCCAGCGCGTTACTTACAGCGGGGGACCTGGGGTTCGTACGTGAATTTCACCTTCCCTTTCAACGGCAACGTTTTCCGTCTCCGAACCGGAAGAAAGAGCCCGCCAGCCGCAGGCGGCGTGGCCTACCAAAGAAGGCGCCAAGTCCAAATAACCCAACAAGCTTTCAGACTGACTCACGCAACGCCACAAACGCACTGGCCCCTGCGGACCCCCCTCGCCCGTGCAACCACCCACGCCCGCGCCCACGCCCACGCCGCTGCCTCCCAGCCATCCTAGCGCGCGCGACGCGGGCCCACGCCGCTGCCTGTCCAGTCACACCAGCAGGTGCGCGGCCTTACGGGCGGAGGCAGACGGTGTGACGTATCCCACAGTACGCGGGCAGGTGTTGCGGTGACTCAGGTGCACAGCCTCAACACCTGCACCCTCACACACCCGCACACACACGCACCACACCCCCCCCCCCCCCGC
>JAVKLA010000026.1:5636852-5688961 GCA_034782735.1 Sagittarius serpentarius
GCGCATGCGCAGTGTGGCGGGACGGGAGGCGATGGCGGCGGCGGGGGCGGGCCGGGGCCCGGCATGGCCGCGGCTGCGGTTCCCCAGCGTGGCACGGCGGTCGTGATCCTGCCTCACTCGCCGTCCGCTACGGGGCTGTGAGAGGTGCACAGGGCCACGTCCTCCCCACCTGAGAGCTCGGTCCCGACAGCAGCCTGGGTCCGCCGTCCCTTCTCCGTTACCTCATGCGCCAGGCGCACCCCCCCTTACGCTGTCTGGTATGGAGCCGTCGCACACACCAGAGGAGATCCCGTTGTGAAGACGTCAAAAATGCCCAATTCTGGGTCCTTCCACAGGGCAGCCCTTCTGGGGTTTTAGGGACACAGGAGTTCTCCTGCCTCCCCCATGGATTTTGCAGGTGCCGGGTGACGTCCTGGGGCAAGGGCTTTCCAGGCAGTTTTGGGCTGAGTCCCTGCCGTGCCAGGGGAGGGCGTGGGCCTGCGCGATGCCGGTTAGACCCAGGCGTCAGCCTCTGCTGCGCGCTCCCTAGCACCTGCCCTGCGGTTCGGTTTGCATTTGCAGCCGGGGCTGAGGTGGTCTGTCGCCCTGGCCTGTGGTCACGCTGTGTCCCCAAGCTGCCTGAGGTCTCGGCTGTGGGAAGGGGAGAGGGGACCGCAGCGAGGTGAGGGGCTCTGCTACCTTGCGCAGCACCTCCCTGGTACCTGGCTCGCCATACCAAGGTATCGCATCATCTGCCCCGTTTTGCGCTATTTCAGTTGTCACCTGAGCCTTATTTTAGGACACATTCCCCGTCTGCCGCAGTTCTCCCCGCAGAGTGAGGGACAGGGGGAGAAAGCTGGAACAGGACTGTGACAAGGGAACTACCCCCGGGAAGAAAAACTCCCATTCCTTCTTCTCCGTATGTGTCCTGAGAGCTGGGAAAGCCGGAGCAGATGGTGGTGCTTGGAGCAGGCTAGGGAACGGGAGGAGGGAAGTGGGAGGATAAGGAGCAGGAGTCAAGCCTATGAGGGCTGGAGGGGAGAGGAGGGGATGTGAAGTGAAATGGCAGGAGTGCCGGACAAGGGACAGGGAGGGACGCTGCTGGGCAGAGTGAAGAGATCATGCCGGGCCAGAAGCAGATCCTCGTGGCCGTGGGGGATGTCTCTTATCTTGCCCCTCTGTAGCAGGATTAAGGGGAGGGCTGAATCAATCAGTCAGACCCTCACAAAGCAATGGCAAGGTACCACCTTATTTTTGGAAGGGAAGTCAGCCTGAAACTCAAGTTTTAACAAATACTAACCAAAATACTTAGAAGAAAAAGTTGCTACTTTTTTGTCTCAGAATTGCAATAAAAAAACAAACCTGAAATTTAAAAAAGAAGTTATAAATCTTCCTTTTTGAGACTTTGCCTGTGAAAACATGATATTGCCTCAGGCCTCTCTAACACAGGTGAGGAAATTGCATGTGAGGGAGAAAACTTTGGAAAATGTTGCTGCTGGCTACCCAGCAAATATTCATCACATAGGGTTTTGCTCTATGCAATGCCAGTAAGAGATTTCAGCAGAGTCCTCTCAAAATTTGAATCTTAATTTTGGAAATACATAAATAGAGGAAGACTCTAGGCCTGAGGGATTTTCATTGTGTTGTGCTGTTGATGTCTCCTGAGGTGACTGCAGAGGGAGGATTTTGATGAGTCCTCTAGTAGAGCTGAAAAGAGCAGTGCGTTCCCTTTCAGATTTGATCTTACCATTTTCCACTGTGGGAGGTGGAAGGCAAACCTTCTGAGAGGTAAGCATATGCAGTGGAGAAAAACAAGTCTGAAGATGTACATTTCCAACACAAGGTCCACACTTCTACTGATAAATTTTAATAATCTGTAAGCTGAAAGGGAACAAAAAAACCCAGAAAACTGAGGTAGTTCATTCCCTCAAGAAAAAAACAACACAAAACTCCTTCCCTCCCCCCTCAAACATTAAAAAACGCACAGGGTAGTAAATCCCTCAGATTCTGATTAAAACTATTCCTTTAAGCTGGCAGGATCTACCCAGAATTAAGTATCAATCCAGGAAAGACTGAACATAGTGCCGTGAATACTCATTTCCCTCTGAAGAACTGCTGAGTGAATGGGCCATGCATCTTTGTCTACCAACGGCTGTTTCATTGTCCCATCCCATCGTTCTGCTGTAGGCGAAGTCACATTTACTTTGTCTCCAAGAAAGGTAGTCTCTCTTTATGCAGCACAATTGAAGTCCAAAGATCTCATGTTTATGGACATTACACAGAGATTATTTCAATGTGTACTAAAATGCAGATATATACATTTAAATGTGCTTACAGGGTAGCTGTGGAATTGCAGAAATTATTCCCCTGTATGAGAGAGTTTGCAAAATGAAAGATTACTTTTTCCCATAGACTTGTTGCAAGCTAAATACTGGCTGTTCGAGGCACCATATCTAAGGTCTCTTGGCCTCATCCAGTGGAGGTGGGACGCAGAGTGACTGTGACTTAAGAATGACGCTGACTACTATTTATGTGGTTTTAGCTGGTCCCTGCAAGTTTTGTGACTCTGACAGCAATTGCGTTGTCAACAATCCTGCAACAAGTCCAGACACATGTCTAAAAAAAAAAAGAGGCTTTCTGCTTTCCGAAGTGGAGAAATGGTGTTGAGTAGCTTGATAAAGTCGGCAGCAGTTGCCAGGATACTTCCTGCAGTTTGTGGAGAAGTTCCTCGGTTATGCGTGGTGAACTGTCACATCAGGTAGGATGGAAGTGGAATAAAGCAAAGAAGTAATTCTAGCATTTCTCATAAAGGTGAAACTTTGAGCTTTTTATTAGTAGAAATGTGAAAATACCGCTGTGGCAGATGTGCTGGAAACCTATGGTAGTGTGATCCATAATGACTCCTATGGATCACTTGATTGTGAAAGCAATAGTGTAGTTTTCCAGCTACAGGTAAGACAATTCATCTTTCTAGGAAAAGAGCTTTGTGTGTGCCAGCAATATGTTAGATCCTCTCTCACAAAGAAAGCAAACATTTAGCTGAAAAGGGCTTTTTTCCCCTCTGGGCAATAGATACCTCAAAGCACGAAAACAACAAAGGTTTTTTTGGTAGTTGTTCATTTTTACACAGTTGAAAAGGGAATAGACCATTGATTATTTCCAAGATCATAAGGAAGCTGCAGTAGCAGTATTTGAAAAGGTAAAAATAATGTACTGCAGCCAAATGTTTTGACTTTGACAGTGTATCAATATTTGCAGCGGGTGATGCTTAATGTTAGCTCGAGACATCAGTCTGTCTAGAAGTTCATGGGAAATCAGAACAAGTATTCCTCCTAGATGTTAGCTCAGCCCACATACAGCATGCTGCAGGAAACGGCATTGCAGATAATTCACTATTTGGCTGTGAAAGCTGTGAAAGAAGTTCTCAATCGTACTTCCTCACCAGCTACAAGGATTCAGGATTGCAGATGATAGTCCATTTTGGCAATACTGAATACATAGGAATGTTGAGGCATGTCCCCACGGGGTGATTATTTCCATAGTTTTCAGTTGAAAGGATGTCAAAAATATCATCCAGGTGCTGGCAGTCCTGGAAGACATTTAGTGCGAATGCCTTGTTGGAACTGCCATGTCCTTTGAGGCTGACAAAGGGGGAGATGACAAAAAGATGCTTCCAGTGAAGGAATTCTTACATCTTTCAGCCTGCTGACAATGTCTGGACACAAGAACAATCTGATTTTGCACCTCCTCAATTTCATGACACTGCATTAGTTGAAAGGTAGCCTACAGGACATGTAATTGTTCTTGAAGGTTTCAGGCTTGACAAAAGGCAGCATATGGATAATTAGAAGGAGGAATACTGTATGGTGAGTGGTCAGTAAAGCTAATGCTTCAGGAGCCTGGCATTAGGAAATTATCTACATCACAACTTAAATTCTAGTCCTTGAAATTTCTTAAAAATTGTGGAATTAACTACTTCTATCTGTCCAAAATACAGCAGTGAAAATAACGTTTCTTTGGGTAAACAGGTATGGGAAGATTGAGGAAACACATTAAATGTTACGTTAACCTGAACTCTCTGCTGAAGTTATTTTCAATTGTACAAATAAAAAAAAAATTATTTGATTAAAATGCATTGAAAGGCATCTGGGTTGCTTAGTAACTTTAAAAATAGTAACTTTTAAATTGTTCTGAGTTATATATTTGTGTACTGCAGAAATGTACTGGGGGGGGGGGGAAGAATGCTACATGATGGGAAATGCATATTTCCCAAACACAATTCTTAAAATGACGTTGCATTTGTTTGCCAAGTAGTCATACCTTATTCCCACCAAGAAAACAGTCTCCCTTACGCTGTCTGTCATGTCAGAGACAAAGTTGTCACTTGATGCCAGACCTGAAGTCCTAGGACATAGAAAAGCTCAGGTTGGAAGGGACCTCAAAAGATCGTTTGGCCCAACGATTTTCCGTGGAAAAGGGAGCCGAGATGAGATTATCTACCGCCTTGTCCTGTTGCCTCTTGACAAAAGCCAATGCAGAGGAGGGGATAGAAAAGGCTATTCCTCTTAAGCATTTTCATCCCGTGGGATTACTCTGAGCAGAAATGAAAGAAGACCAAAATGTGAAAAGCAATCAAGAGGAAGCCCCAGAAAGCCGGCTGCTTTTCTTGTTAGGACAGATGTGGGTGAGAAGAGTGGGGGTGGGAGAAGGGCCCTGGTATCGAGGAGGATCAGCCCAGCCACACTGGAAGTGCTTCCTGCATCTATTCTATTGCTGCTCTAATCTTCCCTGTCATTTTCCCCAGCTCCAGCCTACTTGCAAGGTATGTGGACCCCAGTCCTTCTCACAACAATGGCTTTATTCTGTCCTTCATCAGAGCATGGGCTCTTCCTCTTTCCCTAAATTACAGGCTTGTCCCATGGCTAAGGGAGAGCAGGTGAAGCACATGTGAATTATGCAAACTGGATGCCAGAGGTGAACAGCAGTTATGATAATGATTCCTTGATCTCTCTATTTACAGCATTATAGCTGGCTTGTAATGGTGCCAGTGTCCTTAGGCGCCCTTTCTAGGGATTTCTGGGAGCCACAAAAACATGTTAGGAAGAGGATGGAGTTAATCAGTTGGGCTTTCCTGCTGCTATATTCAGCCAAGCAAGCCGCCTCCGACAGATGTTTCTGCTTTTAGGCCACAAGGAACTTTATTGACTGGCTTTCCCTGTGTTCAAGAAGCATGCAAAGCTATCAAAGACTTGTTTGCCGTAAGAGCATTTTCTTGTCGGGTGATATTTTTCTCTCTCTGGCGTAGTGGATTTTAAGGAATCTCTCAACAGACTGATCCCCCAAGAGAAGAAATAGAGGAAAGCCATGTTACCTGATTTTCTCTCCTGTCTGCAGGAGTCACGAGCTGTAAGCGACAGCGAAGTTGCATAGCAGAGCTGTACAGAGCAGTGCCCAGAGCCCTCTGCACCCCATCGACCCTCCCGTCGGCTCTCCTGACCTGCCTATCTTGTGGTGAGGAGTCAGACCTCGAATAAAATCTCTTTCATGTCTCACAGACCAAATTAGGGCAAGGTCCCAGGTGTTCCTTGCACAGTTTGAGGCCAATCAGTTAATATTGCTGCCTGGGTCTTCTCTCTACCCATCTTCCATGGCTTGCATGACAAGAAGGGAAACCTGACTCTGTGAGCACCCGTGTGAGCTGGCTCCCCGCAAGCTCTCTCCGGACGGGATGGGGGACAGGCGGCCTTGCGTGCTGCTCCTCCATGGGCTGTGGGGTGATGGAGGACCCCTCTCCTGGAAAGCACCTCCTCCCTTTGTTCCTGCCTTGCTGCGTTTGCCCTGAAGGACTTTCCTACTCGAGCATTCAGCTCACCTAGCTGTTAGACAGGGTCAGACAAGACCAGGTTAAACCAAAACGGCCCCAATTCTCTGTTTCACCATCGTAGTCCCCTGAAGTGAGCAAGTGACTCCTCAGGCCCCGGCACAACTCCAGGAAGGAGCTGCCTGCCCAAAGGACATTGATGGGGTTATTGGTCCTCCCTGGCTCATGGCACAGCCGATTTTCAGAAGGGACATAACGCCCAGCATTGTGTCTGCCCTGCAAATGGTGCCTTTCCTAATCAGTCACAACTGTTCGTGCTCGCAGCACGGGCCTCTCAAGGCATCGCATTACATGGGTCAGTAAGGACGGCAGTTATCTATCTGACCAAAATTGCAGATGCAAAATTATGCCTGCAGCTATCTGGGGCCATAAAAACAAGGCATCCTCCCAAGGCGGGTTGCAACAGAAGCTGCTCCACAGTAGCTGTACGAGTCCTTCCTCTCTGGGCCAAGCCCTGCGGGGTGCTTCTCCGGCACGTAGTCTGCTCACCTGGAAGAAGGAGAAATGCAATTTCACCCGTCCTCACCTGGCAGTGGTGGCTAGGAGGGATGGTTATTTTAGTGGGCCGTAACATTACTATAATAATTGCTGCTTCATCAAACAGAATTATTAGTCTGTCAGTAATGCGTTGGACAGCAACACTTGTCTCAAATGGCTGTTAATTATCTAAATAAGCAAATTTGCTTCCTTTCCCACTGTGGTTGCTAGTGGCTGGTATCATTCGTGCAGCCAAAGCTGTGATCTTGCAAATACCCCTGCAAGTAGTTGTTACTAAAAGGCTTGTCTCCTCGAAGCACGGAGGCTGCCCATGCAAGGAAGAGATGCCGGACTAGTTCCCTAGGGCCTGATTCAAATCCTTTTGAAATCAGTAGAGAGATGCTCCTAGTCTTTCATGGCTTTGGATTATATCCTCAGATAGTAACTTTTTCCAGGCAGGAATTTTGCTTCAAACGTCTTTCGAATACACTTGGGAGATCTGGCACCTGATAAAATACTCAGCCGTAAGCCAATACAGCCAGTGGAGCCCCTGAATATATTGGGGTTTTTTCCAACATGCAGTGTTTCTCCTGGGGAAAGCAAAAATCTGATATGCTTTCTTGTCGAGAGTCAGACTTGCAGTAGCTTTTTAGTTACTCGGAGACATCCAAAACCTGAAAATGTGGCTTTCAATGTAAAGGTTTGAGGCTGCAGACATCCACAGGGCTTCAGCGCACGCCCTCTGCCCACTGCATGGCCAGGGTTTGCCCTCCCATCCACCTCCCCTGCTCTCCCCCTGTGCCTGCTTGTGTACCAGCATCCCCTTCTTTAAAACACCAACGCTCGCAGAGCCACGGACTCCGCTCCAGCAGGCAGGGCTGCCTGCCTGCCTGCTCCGCCTCACACAACCCAAAATCCCAGGAGAGTGTCCCCTCCCTGCCATCATGGGCCAAACAATGGGATGGCTTCCCTGCAAACCCCCCGTCTCCCGCTGCCCCCATCGCCCCAGACCTTCCCCGGGGCTGCTGTGCCCCGCTGTGACGGCGAGCTCTCCGACCCTGAAGAAGAGCATCTGCAGAAGGTAAATTTGTGCCTTGAAGCTGCAGCCCCCAAGAAGAGGTAGTGCAGAAGCAGGTCCCACGGGGCGAGCGTTGGACAGGATGGCAGCTGCTGGCATGGGTGCGGCGTCCCTTAAGCAGGGGCCAGGTGACCCCGTGGGTGACAAGGAGCCTGGAAAGCATCATCCCACCAACTTGAGTCATTTCAGGGGTGAGCTGGGCGCCAGCCCCTCTTTGCCTCCCACCTAATGAAGGACAAAGAAAATGATGTTCCTGGTTCTCCACCAGCCTGCACCTGAGTTAAATGGCCAGCAGCCACCCAAATTCCTCCCTTTTTGGTTCCGGTCTGCATAGAGGCTGGAGTATAATGGCTGCTGAAGGAGTCTGAGACAAGGAAAAGCCAGAACTTGTCCCCGAGGG
Organism: Sagittarius serpentarius; assembly: GCA_034782735.1. NCBI lineage: Eukaryota > Metazoa > Chordata > Aves > Accipitriformes > Sagittariidae > Sagittarius > Sagittarius serpentarius. The sequence goes on from JAVKLA010000026.1 coordinate 5,644,668, forward strand.
GACCATTTCATACAAATCTCAAGCCATGAGGTTTCTCACAACACTATTCCTTTTATTCAGGCATGTTAGCAAGAATAGAATGAAAACCATCATCAAAACCCAGGTGAATTTTTCCACCTTCCAGAGATTTACCTTCCCAGCTGTGGCTGGTGACCCTACAAGCACACAGCTGTAGGGCTGTTGCTCATTTGGGGCCCTAAAGAAAAACCTGTGTGCGTTTAGGGAAAGCAGATAGAGCCATCTAGTGACAAGAGAAATGCATTCTTCAAGAGAAATGCATTCTTCATTTCATGCTTGGAAAGACCTTCACAAGCCCCCAAAAGCCTGTGTTGGCCACCAGCACGGGTGGGCCTGCAAGGCATGGGCAGCCCCTCTCCCAGGGCTGCTCATGGCTGAGCCTCAGGAGGTTCACACCGCCGGAGCTTCGCGTGGTCCTCAGCAAAGCTTTTGGGAGCAGGGACGGCAGCGCCAAGCGAAAAGGCTGCTTGGGTCATCGACAAGGTCTGGGTTTGGGAAGAGCCCGTGGTGCCTTGCAGGCAGTGGCGGGGGGCACCAGGCACAGGCAGAGCTTGGCCCCAGCTGCATGACAGGCTGATGGTGCTCTCATGTTTGTTGGGAGAAGGAGTTTCCCCAAGCTGTTTTTGAGGTGCTTTAGCCAAACGAGGGAAAAATCAGGACAGGAGAGATGCTTCTCAGAAAAGAAAAAAAAGAAAAATCACAATACTTTGTTTCACAATATGCATGAATTTTATTTAAAAAAAAAATTAAAGGATTCTAGATATTGTGTCCTTTTAAAGTGAGGAAATATTTGAGAACGGCATTGCCTCTGATCAAAACAAAACTCTTCCATAATCTTATATCACTAACATTTTGAAAAATTTTGATTTTTTGGCAGGGGAAGCATTATTTTTTTCTTCTTCCTTTTCCTTCTCTCGTTGTCTAGCACGTTCCTCCTCTCCTCTGAAGAATTCACACAGCTCAGCTCGTTATCAGTGTAGCTAATTCCATTACTGCACTTCCCAGCAAATTAAGATCCAAAGCCTGCCGTTTTACAGTAAACTCCCCAAAGAAAGGGATAACGAGGTTACTTAGCAGGTTTTGTTCCTCGGGTAATTTCCATACACTCCTTAGTTTATAAAGCGGGAGATAAGGTAGCCACCATAGCTTTTATGTTAGCCTTCCCAAGCATTGTCCAGGTCTTCTAGCACTTCTGGGAAGGAAGGGATTCTCCTGATGGAAGCCCAGAGGTGAGACCATTTGCCCCAGGTCAGAGAGAGACCAAAGCCCGTTCTGGCCCTATCTGTGCTGCAAGCAAAGCCCAGACACAGACCATTTTGGTGCCTGAGGCTGTATCCACACAGCTCAGTGATGGACCCCCAGGACGAACTAGTTGCGTCCCAAGGACAGAGCCCTCAAGCCTAGGTCTTCTCCTTACCCCGTGAGGTTTCCCCATGGCCAAAAGACAGGATTTTCACCATGTGTCAGGAGCAGAAACCACTTCAAAGCACCTGAAATGGGTGTGGGTTGCACAGCAGCCCATCAGAGCAGTGCTTTCATAGCACGAGGGTGGAGATACCTGCGGGAGTGTGGCATAAGGCTGTCTGAAGATACGGGGCTGGGACCACCACGTCAGCTCTGCAACGAGCGGGCTGATCGCCGCCAGCATCACCCTAGCTCGGGGCAGGCGGAGGCAGACTGAACCATACCAAGCTGTGCTGGGAAGGGGAAGGACTTGAACTCCAGTTTTGCAGAGAAATTCCAGCTGCAAAGTTCGGTTTGACTCAGAATGGAAGCAAACCCAACACTGTCTGAACCACAAAACACCTCAAAGCAAAAAAAATTTTTTGACGTCAACCTACATGTTTGGATTAGCCTCTGATTTCTGCTTTTCTTTTGAAAATAAGAGGCCAAAATTTTCCTTCTGTTATTCCCACAGAAAGGTTTTCTTTCTATCAGATGACATAGGTCTTCAGACGTTTTCTACTTAATGAGTTGTTCATACCTGCAGTCCCAGCCAGGAACTCAGCACTAGCGTCCTGGTTGTTTTGCACATCCCTAATTAAGCCAAGGTGAAATGAGTGGATGTAACGAGCTACCACAGTGAAGGGCATGGAAGGAGAACAAGGACAATGCAGTCATCAAAGGAACAAAAATGCTTTTGTCTAGGCTTATAAAGAATTCCCTGCAACTATTACCTGATTACGGTTGATCTCTACCACACTTAGCTTGGTTTGTCTTGTTACGCATTCCGCTTCCCAGGCCCTCTCAGCTCCTCTTGGCCGTTTGTGGGTGAAAAATTCACCCACATTTTGTGGCTATTCATAAATCTGCATACTAAAATCTGGGGCAAGAAGCTGTGCTACATGCTCGTCCAGCGCTTGGCCCAGTAAGGATTCCAGTCGTTCACTGGGCTGTTATAAATACAGCGCAAGCGCCTTAACGGCGCACGGGTCTCCCCTACCCTCTCATCTGATGGTGTTACTCCGGTCATGGTTAATCAAGTTTGAATCTGGGAGCAACAAGTTAGTTCACTCAAGTCGCTTTAATCGCTTTAGAGTTGGGTCTAAAGCCTGTAGCTGGCTCACAGTGCTAGCTGTGACACATAGCCAGGGTCAACCTTTAATTTAAAGGCCTAATTCTGAATGTATTTAAACAGAAGGCTCTCTGCGAAGGCCTGTTCCACCAGACCCTCCAAGTGCCGGAAGCTGGACAAACATATGCTATGCTATATGCAAAGGACTCCAAGCAAAACAGTTTTCTCTTTTATTTGAAAAGTTTCCATCTCTCCCGCACGGTAAAGAGAAAAAATGAAGCCCTTCCTCAACTCTGCATCAAGCCGACAAAACCAACTGTTTTTCACAAGTCTACCTCATATTTATTAATAAGTCTGTGACTACAACCGACAGCCAGACTTACTCATCGGGCTCTCTGGCTCTCTCCTCCCTGCTCCGTCTTCCCTGCCCACCTGCAAGCTGTTGCTCTGCCCTGCGGGGAGCAGCTGCCACCCCTCTGATGGGTGTTGTGCCAACTCGCTCTTAAATACACCCTGTCTGCCTCAGCGGGACACGGCTTTTCCCTGCTGTAACAGGTTTTGGGGGGCTGTAGGGCTGACTCATTCAACTCAGGCTCTTAGGAGAAGGCTCCTTTCCTCCTTAAGAGAACTAACTCTCTTTATAGCTTTTAATTGTAATTAGCACATCTGGACCACATCCTTTCTCTCTTGCATCTCTTCTTTTGGCCACGCTGCCCCTCGGTCCTGCCTACTGCCATTGCTTGTGCCACCTGAAAACGCACATCTCTGTGCCGCTTGGGTGCCCATCGGAACTGACCAACGCTCTCTGCAGCTCCAATGTAAAATGTCAAACACCCGTCGAGCCGAGTGCTGCCGGGGAGCGGCAGGGAGGGATGGCACCCGGACAGGGATGTCAGCCTGGGGAGCTGCAATCGGCTTGGGGGCGGTTTGCAGGCAGAAGAAGAGATTGCATCAGTTAGCTAATGATGTGCGGGGGGGGGTCAGTTGAATCATTAAGCATTTATTTAGAGGCACATTTACGTATTTGCCGTACTGCGAAAGTGCCGCGCTGCTGTACGTGTGCACAGAGATGTGTTGCGACTCTTTGCGGTCACCCTTGTAAAACTGCCTGTCAGACAAGTTCATTTATTTGTTTTCTGTATTTCGGTGTGTTGGCTGCCCAGCAGCTTGCGGCTCTACCTCGCACTTGAAACAGTCCTGCTAAATAGACGCCGGGTCCCTAGTCAGAGGGACGAACGAGCAAGGTTTCGGAGCCCAGCACAAACACCTTTGTTCAAAATTCGCTTAGTTGAATCATCTGTTTTCAAGGAAGAAAATGATGATTAATTGATTCCTGGGATCTGACTCGCTGACCATCCCACTGAGCCCAGCAAAGTCATACCAGTACAAGCCAGTTTAAGCCCAAGAGGCTCTATAGGCTCTAACAATGGACTCTCAACATATACCCCCTCCCCCACGCGACTTCTGAAGCTTGTAGGTGGTTTCACTGAAGTTTTATGACAACAACTAGGGAAAACAGCTTTGGGAACTAACATTGCCCAGCAAGACACAGCCTGCAGCGTGTTTTTTATGGCCAAGAACTCGCAGCGTTCCTGGCTTCATTTCCTCACCGCTCGCAGCCGTCCCCCTTTATGGCAGGGGTGTGCCCCCCACCCCACCCCCCCGACGCTCGGGGCAGCATCGTGGGCTCAGACATGGTGAAGCGAATGACTTGGGCAGCGGAGAGATGACATTTGAAAACCTACATGAATTAAAACAAGGTTAAGCTGGGCAGGGCACCAGTGACTTTGAGTGGGTGGTGGGAAGGGCTCCATCCGTGTGGGGCTGGGACCGTGGACAAAGAGAAATACCACAGCCTTATGGCTTCCAGTGCTTGAGCTAACGTGCTCCGGACTGGCTTGGTTTTCTCTGCCCCACACTGCCCTGTCTAGTCCTCTCCTTGGGGCCATTGCAAAAGTCACAGTCTGCAGATGCATGAGAAGCTGCTGTCACTGATGTCACTAATGTGAGGTTTCCTGGGCTGGTGGCCAGGGTTTTATCCTTATCAGCAGGTACTTTATAATGTAACACTCCTCCTCACATCAGAAGGAAGGAAATATATAAATACATTCTCAAAGAAAGGGGTTTGTTCCTAAAAAGTCAGTGAGATTGGTACAGGACCTAATGGCAGGATCTGGCCTGCAAAGCATGCGGTGAGAGCGACTGGTAATGAAAATGCAGCATTTTGGAGGAGAAGGTAAGACCGACGGTTCTGGAAAAAATGCAAGAACCTCGGAAACCAGAAACACACGTCAGAGCTTATTTTCTCCCAAGGCGGTTGAACATTAACAAAGCCCACATTAGTGCCAGCGCTGTGTCGCTGGCAGGAGGGGTCTGACGCTCACTGCAACCGGCCTTCCCCTTCTCCCAGGCTTCACTGGTTTCTCACTTCACCTTGACATGGCAGGTGGGCTGCAGACCTTTGCTCTTGCCCTCACTACTCGGGATGGTTAGGTGAATTCCAGGCCAGCATGGATGCCCACCGGCCATGTCAGAAGAAATCTGGATGGAGCACACCTGAGCTCTCCTGAGAGAGGAGACTGCTGTGGCTGAACTCAGCTTCCCCCGAGCCGGGATTTCTGTGAGTCGTAATATTTTTTTGACGCCAGCCTTTACTAAACTTGGCTGGTCCTCAGTCATTTTAGCCCAGATTTTTTCTGGCAAGTGAGGTTTGGCTTTTGCAGACATGCTGTCTATCTCATGAGGTTTTTACCTTGCTCATTCACAGGCAAAGGAAGTACCCATTTGTTGTATGAGCATACAAGAAAAGCAGCAGCTTGTAGTTTCATTATTAATTATTTACCAGAGAAAGAAAACTTCCCCATCTGGGAACATTTTACTTTCTTTGTGGACAGGAGATGACAGGGTAACAAATGGCCACTCATGACGTGGGAATGCAGGAGCGATGCTGGTATCCCAGATGGTTAGACAAAGATGCATCCATTGATGCAAAATCATTAGACATCACTTGTCCGTGCAGGGAATCCGGTCACAACCCTTTTTCTGATGTTCCCACTTAGAATCACACGCCGCAGGAAGACAGCCTGGCAGCTACAGCCACCCTGATGGCACTGCGCAAGTCATGGCAGTTCAGCTCTTAATTATAACAAGCTTGGCTCAGTCTGGACATTTGAAAATTATCCATCCACTCCCAACATGAGCCTGCCATGCCTGGGTTTTAAGTTCATAGATAACTTGGTAAAAGCATGAGCCAGTCCCGGTGAAACCCTCCTTAGCTCTGTTACACCGCAAAACTCCAGGCCAAGCTGGAAATATTTGTGTTTGAGCACAAAGGGAGGTGCACAAGCTCCTTGGTGATCTCATGCTGCCCATCTTTCCCCTTTCTTCTGTGTGCATCAGGACTTTGTCCTCGGTCAATGTTAGTTTTGATCCCTTGGATGACAGTGGGAGAATGGTGGGTGCAGCTGGGAAGAGCTGCATTTCTCTGCAGGCATCTCAGCGCACAGCCGCTTTTTGCACAACATTTTTTGGCATAAGAACTCTTCGGACATGGCTTTGCTTCTGTCACAGGACCATGTCGGAACCACAGTCAGTGTCTTCAGCCAGATCTTCCACTGCTGTAAACAGTCACAAGCTCATTTCACCACCTGAGATACATATTTCCTTCTGTACACTCACCTTAAACCTCTCGTCACACCGTGGGAGCTCACATCAGAGAGTAAAACCAGCTAGCCCCGGGCAGGAGCATCCCGTAGCCAAGCATCCTCTGGCTGCTGTTAGGCTAACATAGCAATTTGCCACCTTCCTTCTCTTCTCTCACCTGTAATTATGCTTTAGTCGCTGGTCATCTGTTCTCTTCAGACCTATAATCAAGCAACCTTTCCGGTCCTGTCACCTGCAAGTACCTATTTGTTTGCACAGTTAGGAAGACTTAAACATCTTTTTCTGCTCTTTTGGGAAGACACAAACTGCAGGCAATTTAGCTGGCGATGTAACACTGATAATGTGCCTTGCTTGGAAAAAAACCCATAGGTAGTTTAAGTGTTAACCATATGGGCATGCTCTAAGTAAACATCCTCTGAAAGCCTCAGGAAATGTTAAATGAAAGCAGAGCTGGAGCAGGGAAAGCAGCAAAGCAGCCATGAGATTCGGTGCAGGCAGAGATGCCCCTTCATGTTGTATATCTAGCCATGTCCATCTCTGACGTATTTAACCAAGATATAAAGTTGTCGTGTGCTGTATGGTCACTAAATTGTCTCCTGTAAGCAACTATGCGTATTTGACTTTGGCACCTTTCTAGCAGTGTGGAAAGCGTTCGTAAGCAACCATAAAAAGTCATTACATATGCAGAACAATTGAACCTCCTCAGCATCTGTGGTAGGAAACACATCTGTCTTCTGTCCCTTTCTTTCCTAAATGTCTCCTTGAATCAACTTTTATGGGAGGGTCGTAAATATCCCTTTCTATTCGAATCCAGGAGTTAACAATACCCCCTGTGACCATAAACACAAGATGTTTCACTGAGGAAAGAGGTGCACTCAAGTAAGCAGAGATCTTTGTGACAGTTGCTGCCAGTATGGTCCCCATGCACCGCTAATCACATTAGTGGCAGAGCACGGAGGTGGCCGGCAGACAGCAAAAGAAAGAGGGAGAGAAAAGCAAGACTAATCTTGTTAAAGGGGAAGCAAAGATAGACGCTACTTTTACACAGAAGCTTATAACGTCCCCATTTTCCCAGGGATGGAATCACCTGGATGCTCTCTGAGCAGTGCGGCCGCTGCCGTGGTGGAAGCAAACCGCCCCGCATCTCCCCTGTGTTTACTGAGGGCTGTTTTTTCTTACGGCTCTTTGCCATCCGTGTTCGCTTGGTTTCTGCACAGGCAACCTCGAATCCTGCCTGAAGTGGAGGTTTACTTGCCTCCAGATGACTTTAAAAGCAGTAGGACTGTTTTTAATTCTCTGCATGTGATCCTTTTCCAACAGAGGAAGACCCACAATTTTTAACAGATGAAACAAGTGCCTGATCTAAAATATCCCTGTGTTTCATGATTCTCCCCTGGGGAGGCAATGTCAGCTGTTTGAAGGCACCTCCTCCCTCAATGAAGTCTTTTTCTCTCTGGCTGCACGAGGACGATGCGCAGGATCCCAGCCGTCCAGCCGCGGCACGCTTTTCTTACTCGGGGAGTCCCAAAGCACCCCCCAAGCTGGGAGCCAGGGATTAGCCAAGCAGTCGCTACGCGGCCTCTGGCAGTCCCCGCGGTAGGGTTTCATCCTCTAATCAGGTTGCACAACCTTGCCACGCTGCGAGCCACGATGCAGAGGCGTTGCCCCAGGGCTGAGGTCCCCTCTGCCCCCTCCCTCCTCCCACATTTGGTGGAGACGGGGCAAGGGAAGGGGGTGCATGTGGAGAGGTGCTTCCGACCAGGCGGGCACTGAAGCATAGGCACCAACACCGTCCGCTAACCCACACCCGCAGTTCTGCGCGCAGGATGCTGCGACGCAGTGCTGAGGTTCTCCAGCCAGCTGGGAGCCTGGGGCAGGCAGTACCCAAACCAGTGAGCTTCCAGTTCAAGATGTGCATTTGGGGAAAATCTTTCCCCTTTGGGGAACCAGAGGGAAGCAGCCTGGAGAGGAAGCACCATGTGCCCAGGGTGACCCTACAAGCCAGCGCTGGACAGCTGATGGACACAGCCTTTCTGAGTACTTCTCCAGCTCCTGGAGAGCAAGATGGTCCCTCCTCCCACCCCCCATCGCTGTGAACCTCCCAGAGCTGTGTTTGTGGGCCCCCTCCCACAGGGTTTAATGTTGGAAGGGGAAAAGAGCGTCTTGTTATCTGAAAGGAGCCTTAACCCGGTTTTATACCCATGACTGTTTGATCAGTATCGTACTACAGTGCTGAGGATGGAAAAATAAAGCGCTTGCGTCAGTAGCTGGGGTGCCTGCCGCTGCGTGCGCCGTCCCTCGCCAATTAATCAAAGGGGGCAGGGGAGGGAGGACCCGACAGACCGACAGAAGGGCAGGAGAAATCCCTGACGGAAAATCTTGCTTCTTGTCTCATGGGGCGGCAGGGCTGTGGGGGGCAGAAAATAAAGAAGCAGCTGGAAATCTGGGAGCAAGGACAGCGATAACGGCTTCATAGCTCAGAGTTCGTGCACAGCCAGATGGGGAGGGGATCAGCAATTTGTTGCCATGATATTTCATCAAGTTCTTAACTACAAAATGCAAAACCCAGGCCCTCTTGGCATTAAAATGATGATTTCAGTATGGATTGGTGGTGGCAAAACAAGCTGGGAAATGGCTGTTGTCAGTGTCCCCGGGGCACTCGTGCTCCCCTTGCCATCAGGGCTGGGGCCTTCTGGGAGGGGCGGCAGTGCCGGGCAGCAGCGGAGCCCCCGGGGAGCGGAGGGACTGGCTGCAGGAAGAGGAGAGGCTATGAAGGAAAAGCTCTAGGGATGCTTTCAGCAATGTTTGGGAAAGGCCACTGGGCTGAGGACACCGCTTGGGGAGCAGACCCTGGGCAAGGCAGAGAACCCTGCGATGAAGAGTAGCCCACGTAGAGGCAACGTTTCTGAGCACCAGAGAGCGGAGCTGCTTGGCGGCCAGCTAACCGAGAGGGGAACCTGAAATTCATGTCTTGCTGCCCCAAGTGATGGATGTTTTGTTTTGCAGTCCCAGGAGTTGATCAGTGAGACCAGGACCCTCCAACTCTGCTGCTCCACTCTTGGTTCTGCCCCCTTCCCTCCCTGCAGGGACACCCCTCCATCCCAAACTGGGTGCCATCAGGGGTACCTTCCCTGGCCCCCGCAGCCTCCCACACCTCAAATGATATGGGCATTGACCATTTAATCACAGATGGGCTTAGTGGCTGTTGGGGGGAGGGCCTGGGACCCACCCAGGGCAGGGAGCTGGGAGCTGCAAGGGGAAAGAAAGGCAGCAAAGGGGATAAAGGGGAGGGGGCTACAGACGCCGAGGAACAGGGCAAAGGGGGGGCCGGAAAGGAGGAGAAAGAAAAGCCAGAAACAGCTGATGGGAGAGCGTCTTTTCTCACCAACGATGCCTCTGCTGAGAAGGAAACAGATGAAGGAATGAGGAAATTGGGTACTGCAGAAAGTCAGCACTTGTGTCTGTGCAAGCCCTTTGCAGGCCGTAGGGGACATCCCCAGCGCGTGGGTCCCCATACGCACGCTGCATTTCAACTCCAAAGGCAACAGGCAGCCCAAGCTCTCGCCTCGCTTGCCTCTTCTGTAGGTGCACAGTCTGGTTTACTATTATTACCATTATTGTTATTACCATTATTACTAGTTGTAGTAGTAGTACTGCTATTATTATTTCCTGATTTTCCCAGGAATCTGGACCTTTGTCTCATACAAGCAAGAATATTATCTGTGGTTTCTCTTAAAGACAGAAAACACCTTGCTTTTCCTCTTGAGGATGCAGACATCTCAGGATGTGGCCCTCAGATACAATCCGTTCATCTCCTCGGCTAAGCCAACATATTGATCCTTCCCTGGGGCTCTGACCCTTCCATGCCTTCTCTGTTTACAAAGTTATCTTTAACATTCCTGCCTCCTCACCACTGCTCAGGGGCAGCAAACAGTTCAGGTAAAATTGATCCGGCGGATATAGGGAAAGACGTCATGAAGAAACCCAGGGCACGAGGCCATTCGCAGTCTCTCTGCCATCACGTAAGCTGGCTGAGCGTCGGTTTGGCATTAACTGGCTCCCGAGGCAGGTTCTCACAACGAGCAATGCTGAGCAGCTCTGCGCAGCACTTGCTAAGAGCAAACTGGGGTGTTATTACAATTATCGTCATTGATTTTGTGCAATGAATTGGACAAACCCTAGTTCCACCTTTCTTCTTAGACACCCTCACAGGGTTTGAAGGCCAGACGAATGATGCAGACCACCCAGCCTGACCTGCACGGTACAGCTCAGAGCCTCCTGACCTTTGTTTCGGCTTCAGTCCCATGGTTTTGCACAAGTGCACGAGTGTCTGAAAGTGGAACAGGAGTCTTCTCAGTGTTTGTCAAGACCTCCGTCAGGGCTGCCTCCAGCTTTGCAAGGGCTGCTCAGAACAAATGACCTCTTCTTGGGGACATGCTGTATCCTCTTCATTTTTTAACCATAGACAGGGTACACAACGATTATATTAAAGTAACTACTCACAGGCCCAGTCCCTCTTCCTTGTTCCCCGGTCCTGCAGACCACGTTCAGAGGATTGTGGATCCACACAAGTCATACCAGAAACCCCCCAGTTCTTCTCCTGGGGAAATGACTTCACCTCTGGGCTACAGTGTCAGGCTCCTACCCAGGCACCCTGCTTGTCCTCCTGAAATGTCACTTTTTCTTCTACAGAGTGGCCTAAATTCAGCCACAGGGGTGAGATGGTGGTACCTGACTTCCCTCTGCAAAGGAAGGGGAACTTTTAACCTTCAGGCACCACCGTGCTTAGCATGGCAATGCCCGATTCCTGGCATGACTCCTTTGCCTGCCCTTGCCCAAGGTGTGTGGGATCATAACTCCAGCCGTGCTGTGCTCAGAGGAGGCAGTGGGGAGCGTGGAAGGGGGAAGGACGCACAGTGCGCCCCACAGATCACAGGCAATGGCCTCGATCCCCTCAGAAACAGCTGAACCTGCCAGAACAGTATAAACCTGTAAACTGGCAAACACTAAGTACAAAAAAAACCCAAAACACCCTCCAAAACTCATGTTTTGGCCACTCTAGGTGAGAGTAGCTTCAAGCATCATTACGTGAGGACTCCATTTCCAGCAGCTGTGGACAAGTATTGACTCTCCAGGTTTTAAGCAGCACAGGCACTCAAGCGGCGCGTGGCTGCCGCAGGTAGGCTGGCAGGGCTGACAGCAAAGCTGCTGACCCCGACAAGGTCTGCTGGAGCGACTCAAGGGCTGTTTGCTTGCTGGTTGCTCTGGGCAAGCTCATCCGACTGACTTTCTCTTCTGCAAAGAATTAAATTCATCTAAAGAAGTTGGATGTATAGGAGTCTTTCCTTCATATTAGTTCTATGTGGTTTATGTATGTCTCTATGTACAGTAATGACTGTATTTTCTATAGCAGCCTGCATCGAGGAAACCTGTTTTCTAAGGTGTAGCCCTGGATGGGGAAGTCTGAGAACGGTGGCTGTGACTTCTCCCAAGGTAAGGCCAGAGCAGCTTAAAAAGTGGCTTGGTGGGGCCAAGTTGACTTAATGTACCCCACAGCAACCTCCAGCCTTCGAGTATCTTTGGAGCCCCGATACTGAAAAGTACAGGAGCATCATTACTGGGGGGGAGTGGGGAGTGGTAAGGGTGATGGTCTGGCTGGTATGGGGACCCATCCAGATCAGTGTGAGGGGAGATATAAGTGACTGGGTATTATTTAATCAACATATCAAACCAAAGTGCACTGTGTCATAGGTTGGCTCAAACGCTTCATGTTCCCTAACGATGTGATGTCCCTGAGCATACAGTTAGAGGACTTTGCTTGTCCATGACCTCTCAGGTGAGCACATCAAATGCAGCCTGAAACAGACTGCCGCTTCTGGCCCGAGCAGCTGGTGCTCATCCTGCTACATTGACCAGCTTCAACGAGTCTCCGTTTTTATCCTGCCTTGCTGGGCAGATCAGTATACTGGAAGTGTCCCACAATAAACTCCAAGCATCCCATTCTGGTCTGAAGCCCTGCTGCTGGCCTTTTGACTTGAACAGCTCTGCAAGGTTTGGGACTAATATGAAAACAAATCAAGAAGGGCTGGGTGCCTCTTTGAGGCAACTGTATCTACTCCTATGCTGCTGTAAACTGTTCTAGGGTAACCATGCATGTCTGCGTGGTCTGCTCCACAGCTCAAGAGGGTGGTGGCATTGGCTGATGTGCTGGATGCAGTAAGATCTCTCCTGGGCCCTGCTCAGGTCTCCAGAAGTCTGATATTGCAGAAGTTTGCTGAATTTACTGCTAAATTGTTTCAGTTACTGTACTGCAAGAAAATAGCTTTATGTTTACAGAGTCCTTAGAGCCAAGACCGGTGAGAGCTAGGGCAGTTTGGCTGGGCCAAAGGGGCCGGTGGGTTGGACAGCGTGAGACATCAGAGGTGCCCAGCTGTATCCCAGCACAGACAACGGGTTTGACTCTTCGTCTGTTGCAGTCAGTGGGAGAGGACAGGATACAGTAAATGTCTTTAACCTCCAGGCCCATGAGCACCATCACCTTGCAATATAAAGGCTTCACCCTGTGTTGCTGCAACCCAGGAAACTTTGGGGAACTAAATTTCAGTGCTGTGTGATAGGACCCAGACTCCTGCAGCGGTAGAGCCTCTGCTTGCAGCCAGGAGGTGGGTGCGCAGGAGGGACAGAACAAACCACAAAGCCGTTTGCTGTATTAGTTGCAACCGGGAGACTCAGTGTGCACAAAAGAGCAGAGCTCATGTCACTTACCACTGCAGTGTTCAGATGAAGTGTATCTGTATTATCCCCACGGGTTTGATTCACTCACTACATTACCCCAGAGTGATGCCAGCATTACTCGGCGAAAGCGATACTGCAGTGAAAAGGAGCCGTGAACCGGGCAGGCTGTGCTTATTTTCTTCTTCGCATGATACATGATGAGCTGCTTTTGGAGTTGCTACAACAATGCACTTGAGAAGAAGAAAAAGGAAGAACCAATACATTTCAAGAGACTGTTCCACGCTGAATTGTATGGCACTTCCCAAATTGTCCGTGGCATGTTCCTGGAGAACGATTTAGATGGTGATCTTCCTGCAGTCTTACAGTAGTCAAACATTCAAAGTTTAATTCACGATGTTTAATTTATTGCTCTCTTTCAGCCAATATTTACCAATGTTTATTAGTGGTCTGAAATAAAATTAATTGCATGAAAGGCATGCTGCCTTTCAGACCCTAATGTGCCTTGGGCAAGTGACTTCTCTCTTTTATGATCCCCCAATGGATTCAAGCATCTGACACAGTGAACAGGGAACAAAGCCATTGCATTTCAGAGGTGAAGCTCACCATGGACCCCGCTGCTTGGGATGCCACGTGCCTTCATTTCCCAGAGAAGATGTTTGATGCTCTGTGGAAGACACTGAGACCATGTCAGGAGGTCCCATTTCTGCAGTATCTAGAACTAAGAGCCTAATTTCAAACTTCAGTGTAAATCCATGGGCTGACATGTACTTAACTAGCTGGGAAAGATGTGAAAAACCTGAGCATATCACTTCCAGGGCTCAAGTAAAAATGAGAAAAACTAGAATAAGAAAAATAGGAGAAGAGTAAAGAGATATTTGAAGTGTTTTGAATCACAAGAAAAAGCATGATGAGGAAAAAGGAATCTTTTCTATCTTTTCAGCTCCAGTTAACTCAGTGATCTGTGTGTGTCATTATATGGCGTGCAAATGAGACCCTAACAGTCCTCAGTCCAGGAGAGGAGTGTTGTTCTCTCCAGCACCTCCCGTGCACTTCTCTGCGTTGCCCCTGGTTGCCATCTGTACCTACACCAGGGGAAGCCATCAGCCATGGAACTGTTCGTGGTGACTAAGGCACGGATAGGTGGAAGGATGCCGTACCTGAGATATCAGCCATGTGGAGGCCTACCCCCGTGCTTTCTGCAGATGGTGGAAGAAGCATCTGAGTTACCTTTCATCCATGCGAGGAACCTGAGACCAGCAGCCCCATTCTCTCTGTGTCACCTGTGGACTCTCAAGGGAGCTCAGATGAGCTGAGGTGCCCATGCTGTAGTGTTCAAAGTCAGTCCTTGGCACTGTGGTCTGCTTTGCCCTGTTCTCCTCTCATACCTCGTGCATGCGGTGACTGCCCCTGGAGAAGGGTGCCTGTGCAAGCCCTTCTGGTGCCGCGTCTTCCCAGGGTGACAGCCTGCCTTTGTCATCCTTCCGCTAGTGCAATATATATATTTGAATGAAAAGACTTTTCCCTTCCCTCCTCCTGTCTCCCACCACAGTCACCCAAGCTCCTTCCCTGTGACTTTGGGGATTATTCCTTGACCTGAAGCTGAGGGTGTCTCCTGTGAAAATCACACGGTGTACGGCCTCTTCTTCGTGCTTTGGGGCAGGCTTCGACTGCCACCGACCACGTGCCAAAGCCCTCTTTCCCACGTTGCAGGGTTGGTTTTACACAAGGGACATCCCGACTGTCAGGACCGAAGGTGGGTTCCCAGCGCGCTCCGACTCGCTCTCAAAGGAAACCCAGGCGTGCAGGCAGGCAGGAAAGTCACGCTACGCATCGGTGGCTGTCCCCTGCGACGTGACCTGCGCAGCCCCACTCACAGCTCGTGGCCTGGGTGAAGCAGCTCTGCTTGCGCCACGAGATGAACACTCCTCTGCTCTGGGGAGGACACGGGGCCGGAGAGAGGGCTTTCCCGACAGCTCCCGTGTGCGGACAGATCGCCATGGGCCTGGGAATAGGTACACAGACACTGGTAAATGCCTAGCGTATCATCTGAAGCTGGGTTCTTAAATGGTACAGGAAGGCGCTGTGTTTTGATTCCAGGGTGTCTAATGGCTCTCCGTGGAGGGAAATCAATGCCATTAATATGGGAGCACTGGTCTGTTTTTTCGCTGCCTCTTAGCACCAATCAATCACTGCAGGCTGCCTCCATCTCATTCACCGTCCAGATGGCAATATCCAGTGCCTACATTTTTCAAGCTTTTGTATAAAAGAGAGAAAACAGGCTCTTCCCAGCCATAAACAGCATATCTGTATCTGCTTGGTAGCAACCATACACAAATAGCCTGGTGTTCGATCGTCTAACTCCCTCTCTTACGAAGCATCTTCCTAGACTGTCTTCTGAAGATCACCCAAGCACTACTTTATTTCTTCTGTTACACAGGAAAACAAATAGTCCTGTATTCAGAAGGGCTTTTACACCTCTTCTTGCATTCAGACTGGTGTTTTTCTCTTTAAAGCAGCAGATCTGAGAATAATGCAGTTTGTTATGTGGATACATCAGATTTTGGAAGGAGAGGGGCCTTAAATGTTAAGTTTCTTGATTTTTAACCTTAGTTAGTCCTAAAGACTCAAAGCCCTCATTTGTGTCTTTGCCTCATTTTGGTGCCAACCATAAGTTTTTAGGTGAGGATGCTTGAAAACTCAGTCACAAACAGTGAGACTGGACAAATCTATGCATAGCAACTACAATTCTTCACCTACTGAAAGCCCAGGAAAGCTTTTCCCAGTTTCAGAAAGCTACATAATAAAAACGGAACCACACTTGTTCACTGCTACAGATCAACAGATGAGCTTATGTATTGTCCTTGTGATGTTTCTGAAACATCCTTTGATAGCCTTTGTCTTTAAATGACATTACCTGTACAAAACCAAAGAATAATAAAAAATAGTAAAATTTCTTATACTTTCTGTCTTTACACTAATGTGACAAAAATTAGCTGGCATTTCTGTAGTTATCAAAGTGCTTTACTGGGCTTAAATTATTCTGTGTTAACATTCACAATCCAGAGCTACAAAACTTCCATTTATTAGAAAAGAAAAAATCTTTCTTTTTCAAAAATCAGTGAAAAAGATTACTTTCCTCTCCCTTTTAGAGGTGGGTCCTATTCTTTTTTAAACTGAAAGCCTGTGGCACACGTTTTAAGTTTTTTGCAGTTATGCTGTAAGTTAACACCAATGATGTTGTACAGTTTCCATATATTCTTTTGAACGCTGTCTACATCCTTGTGGACAATGAGCTTAAAACTTTGCCGGTTGCTGTTGCGAAGGCATGAAGACATCATCTTCCATTGCTTTTATGCTTGTGGGTATTAATATAAAATTAGCATCAATTATATTTATGTACCATTTTGCCAGCTGCTCTTCAGACACATAATAAGAGACGTGCCCTGCTCATGTGCATTAGATAACCAAGATTACTCAGTAAATATAATTCTCCTAAAGACTATGTAAACAGTTCATGTTCCACGCTGCACTTCCCTGGTTCTTCATTCTCCTTTTCTGGATTCATTGGTTCATTTTAACGCCTTTCTAGCCTAATGTGACTGTCCCCACGTTCCCCCACCTTTCTTCACCATTGACTATTGTGATGAACTGAGTCTTTCCAAATCCCAGTCTGATAAGCAAATCCCAGTCTGATAAGAAGTGATAACATGCTGAGCAGGTTTTGTGCCTCTTTCATAAATTGCTTGATTCAGCTGATATAGCCTTAAATGATGATTGGCTCAGTTTCCCTGGCATGGTCATTCGGGTATAATGTCCCTCTGGTGCTCTGTCAGCTTAACAGGCCTCAGTAGTCAGAAGGCAGTGATAATAAAGGTGGACAGCAATCTCTCTCAGTACCACATTCCAACTCCCTTGAAAAGGCACCAACATGTGCTGAAAATAAGCCTACATCTAGTGGAATGTTATATCTACTGCACAGAAGTATATCCATTGCAAATGCACCAAGTCAGAGCTTTCCAGCTGAGATAACCTTTCGGCAGAGCAAGAGATGCCATATGACCTTTATGCAATCTCACTGTGCTGCTTCTAAAACATCCTTTGTTGACAGATTTAGATATGTGAACCAGAATAAGTCCTTGCTAAAATGCTCCAGCCCTGAGGGGGTCCCAGGTAAGCCTGAGCTACAAACTGCGTGCCTCTACAAGTAATCGACCTGTGCTGAGAGCCAGCTGGATCACCTGCAGATGTTAGCTGTGGTGGTGCACACTTGCCCAAAGGGAACCGGATTGAAGTTGCTCAGCTTTCATCAGATAGCAAAAATTATCCCTCTCTGTTGACCCCAGTTGCTTTAAACCATGACTGTCCAGTGAGAAATGGCTCTGGATTCCAGCTCCAGCTCCATCTGACCCACCTAGCTCAGCCACCCCATTTAATAGGGGCAAAATCACCATAGTTCCTTCCTGGCATTGGATGATCAGTGCAGAAAAAAGCCTTTATCATTCTGCCCTCAGCACTAATACTCTTGGGCTCAGCCCGACTCTTACCATAGCACCACAGACCGCAGCCCTTACCTGAGAATTGCCTGCATCCAGGCTGGTAATAAATGCCACATCCTCATCTCTCAGTGGATCATGGTCAGAGGAGGCCTCCGAGATAACCTTGGCCAGTTCAAAACAGTCCAGATTAATACTCTTGGACTTGGAAATGACTGTGGAGTTAGCTGAGGGTATGAATCACTAATGTAACAGTTTTGCGCCTGACTGCTATCAAGGAGATGGGAATGTGTCCCCTGACCAGGATAGGCCAGGGACGACAGCTCAAGCCATTGGAGAGGAAGTGAAATAGCATTACTGCGCTGTCTTTTAGTGTGCGGTTGATGTATAACATTCTTTACTCATGCAATGTCTGCTTAAATGACTTCAGATAGTATCAAGCCAGCTCACAGGGTGGGGTTGCCGCAGGCACTTTCTGGGAAGAGAACCGTATCTTGCCTTCATCCCCTCAGCAGCTATGGCCAGCCCTCTCCAGCTAAAAGGCAGTGGAGATCTCCCGTGACAGGGAACTCGGAGCGAGGAGAACAAGGTGTTCTGGGAAGATTCACTGGGTACTGACTGTATGGGATGGCGGCCCTCCTACGTCTCCCTGAAAGCGGGACCTGCCCTTGGAGATCTCCCCTGCGCACGCGTCTGCCGGGGCATCTGCTTTTGCCCCTGCGGAACCTGGGGCCAGCTGAATGACTTGCAACAGGCACAAAACCATGGATGCTGTAATAAACTGCATTCTTCTTTTAGGCAACAACTTGGCTTTGATGAAGAGTACGTTTTTAAATACACTTCAGAGAAACATTGTGAGCTGGCCTGAGCATCTGGCCGCTCTGGTTGGGGTCAGAAGAGCACAGGCATGTATGTTTGTAGGTGTACCGGCCCCTGCGAGCAGAAGCAGCAGTAAGTGTGCACCTCCTCAGGACTAGGAGGACGGGAGCCAGATCCCCAGCGGCTGGGTTAGGCTGGCCACAGTCAGTAGCTTCACTTGGTCTCACTGCATGAGGAAGGTGTCCCTCCTCAGTACTGTCAAACCGGGGTCCTTCGTGAGCAGCACGCTGTGATGGGGCCTTCAGTTAAACCACGTAATGTGCTGCTCAGGCAGTCAGTCCCAGAACACACACCTCAGTCCCCAGTGCAGCGCTTTAGGGAAACCGTGCACCGGCGACTGTGTTAGCCTTCTGTCAGTCAGCGTCTCACCTCCTCTCTCAGGCGGTTTCGTTCACATCGCTAAGTCGTCAGACACAACTATTTGTGAGGAATGACGGTCTTCAGGTTATGGAGTGGGGACTTAAGAGATGAAAGCGTGGCTGCTGGCTCTACTGCAGATTCCCGCTGACGCTTTGGGCAGGTCCTTCACGGCTGCATTTGCCGCTTGCTCTCATGTGCGAATGCACAAGAGTGGTAGGTGAGCCAGACCACCTAACCTACTCTGCAGAGCTTCAAGGCTCCCTGCAATACATGTGGGGAGAAAGGTGAAATGGCATCTTTCGTAAGCAGTCCGAAGAAACCTTAACTTCTTTCCACGGATGGTGATTAATGCTCTGATTAACCCCTCTGAAAGCCACCTATTCCCCAGGCTTTGTAGGAAAGCAGTTCCAACAGATCCTCTGAACTTCAGTTTAACGGAACGCCCACAGTAGATGGCATGAAGCCCCGTTTGGTGTTCCCTCTCTGTCCACCTCAAAACCAAAATATTCTGTGGCAGAATTGAGAGGCGGATTGAGAAATGGAGGAAAACAGTGGCTGGGCTCTTTACTTGTCTCCAAACTCGGAGTGGTTCTTCCCACAGGTCTCTAGAACAGCAGTTCTTGAACTTGAGGTTGGAGGGAGGAGAAGGGCTTCTCTAGGGGCCTGATCCCGTACCTCAGGGACATATGTCAGGTGGTAAAAGATGGAGGTGAAAAGCCCATGATGGTTGTCTTTGCCCTCTTGACTTTTCTGTATCTTCCTCCTCACATGCATATATCCATGAACTGGTCTTCTCTTCAGGATCTGTATGAAGAAGACAACACTTCTTTGGAGCCAGCGACACCCTTTGGCAGCTCATTACTTCTCTTGCTATCAGATCCAAGTGATCAATACGTTCCTCAAAGGTTGAATCTCAGGCTGAGGTCCTGGCAGACACAAATGAGACTGGAAAGCCAGAGTTTTGGAGCCAGAATTGCAGGCTCCTGAGTGCGCAGCAAGAAGCGTGGGGGCAACAAGGACACCAGCACACACCGACATGCCAGCATTTCTGTACCTCCCACGGTGACACTCATACCTCTACATGGAGGATCCATGCTCAAGGTGCTTTCTCCTGGACACCAGAGCTCTGACTCCCCCAGAGCCTGGGCTCCATCTCTGGGTGTCCACAAGCCCTGGGAGCCACCAAGTCCCCGGTCTGTCGCAGCCAGCTGTGGCTCAGCAGAGCCCAGGAGTCCAGGCTGCCTCACTGCCTGCAAGACAAGCTGGCAGCATCTCACAGTCACGTCTGATGGCCACGTGCCCATGCATCATTGAAACGAGAGTATTTTTCAGAATATTCTGACTCCTGCAGGTTGATGCTGAAGCCTGGAAAGCTCTGTCACTGCAGAGCTCCCAGCCAGCCCTTGCTCTGCCCTCAGCCCTGCTCGCTGGGGATCAGGGCAGCCCCCTGCACGGCTCCCTGTGCCTCCACCGTTACAGCAGGCACCACTGCTTCGGCGGTTTCCACAGCCCGGGGTTGCACCTGAGACACAGTAAATGCTGTCATCCATGTGGGGAGGCGTGGGGGAGACATTTTCTGTTGACTACTGACCTGGGAGCTGGCAACTTTTGTGTTTGTGCTGGTGGGGATACATAGCGAGTGTCAGCATGGTGTGATCGAAGAGCTTTCACCAAAGGAAGAATTAATAACGTCTACTTCTTCCTTTCACACTTCTGCAAGACTCGATCAGCCCTAGAGTCGTGATTGATGGCATGAGCAAAGCCTTGTTGGCGCCGTCTCGAAGGCAGGTGCCTATTAATGAAACGAAACGACAAGGATGAAGGTGTCTTGCAGGGCTCACAGCTCCCCTATCAGTGCTGGAAAGTCGAAGTGAGTGGCTTGTTCAGGGGGGTGTATTTACTGACAAAAGTCTGTGCAAACAAGAACCTTGCGAGACCGTACAGCGAACAGCTGCTCTGTATCTGGGAAAGGTAAATGCAGTTTGCAGAGCAAACTCACTCTAATTCAGGCAAATACTGTCACAAGCAGTGTAGCTGAAAAGAAAACACGTTTACTGGGATGTTAACATGACTTGTATCAAGTGCAGGGAAACGGGGAAAATGCCTGTGTCTGTGAGCCTGCCGCCTGAAGCCAATGATCCCTGCTAAGAAAACCCCTTTGCATGAAGCATCTTGCCTTGACTGAACATCCTCAGTACCTGGGGTGGAAAAGCGCTCAGTACATGGTAGGATTTGGCCATGATATGCAAAAAACCCTAGAAACCTCAGTGATGTTCTTTGATCCACTTGATATAATCAGGGATGACCATATCTCACACTGCTTGGCTGATTCGTTTTTTAAATTTGGATTTGTCCATCCTGTATTTCAATGCCTAAATTCTTGTGAACCACAGAGGTAGCTCAAAAAGCCCACGTTTGTGCGCACCAGAGCACGGAGCCCCACAGGGACTGCGGGAAGCAGTCAAGAGCTCTCAGCAGGAAACCCAAAGTGACCAGTATATCCAACTGACATGGTTTCCATTTCTTTAGGCTGGAATTTCCCAGTGTTTTGCTCAAGAACCACCATTAGTCTGTGGAACGTGAGGGTGGGTTAGACGGCAAAGCTCATCCCTAGCACCAGGCGCCCGTGCGAGGCAGGAGGTGCTCAGCCAAAGCTGTTGCCTTCTGCCAGACCAGAACAGCAGCAAAACCCTGGGCCAAGCCCAAACGACCTCGTGATAAGCAGAGCAGGGCATAAGCTTGGCTATTTCTAAATCTCTTGCAGTAAAAATGCAGGGGCTGAGCAGTGTGTTTACGTCTAGGATTAATGAGACTCTTAGGGACAGGCTTTGGGGGGGACTGTGGGGTTTTGGTTTTAAATGTTTTATGGAAACGCTGAACAAACACCATTAGCCAGCTCAGCACTTATTAATAATTAAGCTGGATAGCACCGAGCTGCTTTCAATCGATTTTTAGAGGGGAAAAAAACCCCCAAGCTGGAAGTCTCATTTCCATGAGGCACACATGTAAAGAAGAGCAACAGGGGCTAGCGGTCTCGAGCTGTCACGCTGAGGAGCACGAGTCATTCAGGGCACAGGGCTGCAGAGGGTGACGCTCTGCCGGGGACATCCCCAGCCCCATCCCTGCCGCAGAAGGTGAGGTGATGGTGGAGACCAGCTCCCCTGGGTGCTGGCACCCCGCTTGGGGCTGGTCTCCCTGCGCCCAGCGGGGCTGACAGCAACACTGCCTCCCTTTTGGGCTCACCCCTTGCAGAGGTGCCAGCAGTGGAGGCAGAAGCCTGGGTGCTCTCCCCATGTCCCACATGGGTCACAGGAGTTTTCCCCTCTCAGGACGCCCACGGCTCCCACGGGCGCCTGGTCGGAGGACGCTGCCAGGGCCAGTGTGCATGGCCACCACGGCTGGCGGCCCTCTGAACATCCCTGCACCTTCCATGGGCTGGTTTTGAAGTCAACCTTCCTCTCAAGCCTCCCTGCCTGGCCTTGGCTCCTGCCTGCAGCAGGAAGGTGGTATTTTGGGCGGTTGCGGCCGAGGGTTGCGTGCTTGGTGCCTAGTGCACGGGTGACATCTACTGACCATGTCTTCCATTCCATTTTGCGCTTTGACGTCTGTAAATAAAACCATGCCAATAGAGCAATACTTGAGATTGTGTGCGGTGGTAACTGCTCTTTTACCTGTCCCGGAGTTAAAGCCAATAAACGATTTTTAGAACTGCATGAAGGCTGTGTGCCCCACGTCAGGGCCCGTCTCTAGGTTTTGACAAAAGGCCAAGGCTTGCTGTTCAAGTGGAGCAGTGCAAAGCTGCGGGCAATCTTTACACATGAATGGAGGTTATTCCCCTGAGATTTATTCCCCTGTAACTAAGATTAGATTTTTGGATCTGTTTCTTTAATTGAAAATTCACAACCAGTCCAAAGCAAAACTAAACATGTGAAGTAAAAACCAGTGAAGTTTTCTTTACAGAAAAATGCTGTCACTGGTCCGAGGATTTATTTGAAAATGGCAAACTAATGGCCATTTCTCTGATGTTTTTTACCTTTTGAAGAGTAGAAGGAAATATTAACAAAAAGCAAATGCTTAACTGCCTCCAAAAACCAGAATAATAATTAATCCAAAAACTGCTTGCAAAAAGGAAATAGCTGGGTCCTTTTTAAAAGAGTAGTTCCAAGCTGGTGGCTGCTGGTGTGATGCAATACTAGAGTTAAACTTCAGGTAATAACCCTTGAATCCGTCCTCAACAAATTGCCCTGGCTGGATATAACTCACCAAGTGCCTGGCTGTAGGCATAGACTGTCCAGAAGGCTGTAGCTGGAGCAATATTACTTCATGTCTTGGTTCCCACATGAGATTCTGAAGCTTGCTTTTCTTACTTGCGAGCTTTTAACTCATGCAGCTGCAAAGAAAAAAATCGTAACTACAGCACTTAAAGGCTCAGAGTCAAAGGTGGATAGAAAGTAAACAACACTTGTTCTTTCGAATATTGTGATTTTTAAGCCCGTTATTACTTCGGCACCTGGCATATAATTTGTGAGTGTTTAGGCAAGGTGAGGCTGCTGCAGAGACCATACAAGCAGCGCTTTGGCATTCACACAGTACAATACCCTTGCAGCCACTGCAATATCTGCAGTGCCATAAATGTTAATCCGTCTTGTCCTCTTTTCCCACGTTATCTCGTCACACCTATTTTCAGCTCCTAAAGCACAAGACTGGGACAGGCGGCGTCCTGCTGGAGGACCAGCAGGAATAACGTGCCCAGCTGTGACAGGTTAAAGAGTGAGCTGAGGATGGGAGAGCTGGTTCAGGCTGGGGGTAGGCAGCTTCAAGAGCAGTCCTAAATGTGGGTGTGGAGTGTGGACAGATTCTGTGATACAACCTCTTTTTCACTGTTGTGAAATCAAATCTTGCTTTTCCCCTACCAAAAAATGATGGCAGATTAATCTGGAATGACCTATCTTTTGTAGATCCATGTGCTTTTTTATTCTTGTTTTACATCTACTTCCTTGGCTTTCATTATTCACCCCTTCATAATTTCTTCTGTGGTTTTGCATGCTGGTGAGTGCAACCTAATGGGCTCATAGTTTTTCCAGTCCCCCGTACTCCTGAGTACCCTCAGCTCAGTCCTCCTTGATTAGATCCTCTGCAGTTTTATAGGTCTCAACTACTGCTGCTAAGCCCAAACTGCCTTTATTACTTCTTTTATGGTTTTTTTTCTAAATATCTTCAGATTACTTCCATCTGATCTCCAAGAAAGCTTTCCTATGCTCCCAAGCAGAGTGTTAGTTCCTCCATTAATCACTACTCCCCCATAGTTAACAGTCCGTGATAAAAACTGGAAGGCTATAAGCAAGCACAGTATATTTTACATGTGATACAAATGAGTAATGTTATGCTTCATCTTGTGAATTATAAAATAAATGCCTTCTGGAGATATAAGAATGGAAATCATGCAGAGAATTATTTGTTCAGTTTGTCAACCATGTGGAAGAGTGTTTAGCAGCTTTAATGTCTGATCTCAAAGCTAGACTGGCTGAAATTTAATGCAGCTTATTTTGTGGTGCTCTTTTGGATAAGCTCCTATAAGGAAAGCTCCTGCATTTTAAGGTCCTGTACTTTTCTTTCCACCCCCTCAACGTGATTTAGCTCAGCTGTCCTTTGGCAAAATTCTCACTTTTCCCATTAAATGTTCTGCTCACCTACCCCCAGCTGACATCTTCCAGCCCAGAGACAATTTAATGGTGCCTTATAATTATTGCTCTTAAAGTCCTTTCGAATTTACAGCTGTATAAATGTCAGAGGTATTCTGTAGACTACCAGCTATGCGAAAATCTTGGGAAGCTGCCCAGCTATGATATTGCCAGGAATTTGGATGTAAGCGCAACGCGACTGTTCCGGACAAGAAAAAGATTAGGCCAAGTCGCTTTGATTGATGGCTCCTAATAATCATGCTCCGCGCGCCGGAACAGAGTTCGCTCCGCTTTTGGTTTATCCGTGCCGGTGAAGCACTTTCCAGCCCGGCAGCGGGAGGAGCCGCCGGGCGCCGGCAGCCCCCGGCCCGGCCGGCCCGGCCTGCAGGCCTCCGGAAAGCGCCTCGGGCCGGGCGGCACAAGATGGCGCCAGCAGGCCGGGGAAACAAGGGCAGGCCCGACCCGGGGAAATGGGCCTGATCTGAGGTCGTCGGGGTTAGTTAGAGACGGCTCCCGGGACCTCTTCTCTCTCTTTCTAGCAGAGGACTTCAGTTCCCCGTCTCTTCCAAGGGCCCTTCAAATGTTTTTCTTGTTTCTGCGCTGCACTTCAACAGCCTATTTTAGGATTCAGCTCAGGATGCTGCAGGGCAGTTTGGCATTCCCTCAAAAATTTTGTTGTCATAGAAAGACAAGCACTTCTGTTGTTTCCCCTAGTTCCTAACAACTGTTTAACATCGTGACATGGAAAAATCTAGTGATCTCTGCGTCTCGATCCTTCGTGTCTCGTTTCTTTTGGATTAACGTTTGGCTATGACTATTTTTGTTACCTAGTCATTGCAAAATCAAAACAAATTCCAGTGTTCCTTTTAAGAAAACACTTATTCTAAGTTCTGCATTATCATGACGGGCTTCTCGAGGGAAAATGTTGGGACCTTGATGACAAGGTGGACCAGAGTCTTTCTGCTGAGCAGGTATTGCTCATAGCCTAGTAAACTGCTGTCCAGCTATTGCCCATCTTTGAGACCGGATGTAACGTTAAGTCCTGCTTGAACTTAAACATTAAAACTCATCTGCACTTTTGTGGACAAGCCTGAAGGTCCACGTAGAGCAGAGCTGTAGCATTGCTCTTGCCATGGGGTGGAAATGGGGCCAGGGAAATACCCTATAGCCCCATCACTTCATACAAGCTGGGCATACAGACCATTCCTCAGCCTTTGCTCGTGCAGGCTAAAATAACAGGACATTGAAGTGGATCAAGGGAAGGCATCATCCCCTCTAATCAGCACTCACTAGACCACATCTGCGTACTGCATCCAGTTTTGGATTCCCCAGAACGGGAAAGACGTCACCCAGCCAGGGTGAGTTCAGCAGAGGCCACCAAGATGTATTCCTGGAGGTGAGTCAGATGAATTAAACTCTGAAGTACCTTTTTCTCTCTCCATTGATTACAGAGGGAGCGCAAATACCTAAAGTTAGGTGATATGAATCTACTATGAGGTGAATTGCTGAAGGTCATAAGGGGATCTGGACAACCAGGACTGAAAGCCTAAGTTTCCTGAGTGTTTAGCAGCTACGCTAACAACTAACTTGGACTTGGTTTTAAGCTTGCCCCCGTGAGTGACCAGTTTGCCAGGTCTTTTTCATTGGTTTCCACACATGCAAAAGTTAACCTTTAGCTAAAGTTACTCTTTTAATGCATGTAACACCCCCATATCTACACCACGTTCTTTCAAGTGATCCAGTCATCATTTCAACAGTAACTTTCACGTTGACCCTAGAAGAATTACATTAATGTCCTCAGTTTGGTCAACTTTCACAGGAACACACTCCATAGACCAGTAGCATCCTACAGACTTATGTGTAGCACTGAAAAAGAAACGGCTGTGATCAGCAGGTCCTGCTCTGTGATTTGCATTTAAGTGTCTTGCTGATGGATGCTGCAATGCTGAGGTAGCCATGGAAGCCAGCATTTCCCGATTCCAGTGTTCAGCCCCCTAATCCACACTTGTTTTCAATGGTGGGAGCTGAAAATGCTTGGCAGTGCAGGAAATTAGGCCTCTTGTGCAAATCTATAAAACCAGCTATAGATGCCAAGCTGAAGTAAAGAAGAAAACAGATACAGCTGTCTCTAACATAGCTACTGTCTTACAGACTCCTGAAAGTACCAATACAAACAGGTCTTGTCAGCTACGATTTAAATGGTAACAATTGCAGAAGAAAATAACCACCCTAGCATCTTTCTCGCTGTATCTGCGAGCCACAGGAAGGGAAAATAAAGATTTAAAATATTATTTTTATCTCAAAGACACAAAATATGCAGTGACACTTTTGTTTTCCTTTAAGAAGCCAGTATTCTTGGAAGTTCAAATGGTTAAAAAGCTGTTTGCATTATATAGTCAGCCCAAGATGATTTCAAAATTTTAAGATAATGTAAAGAAATTATACTTTTTTCTTTTATTCTGCTTAGTTTGCCATCCCTGCAGTAACTCTGTACCAACAGGGCATGCAGTCTCAGAGCATGCAGCCTCCTCCCAGAACAGTGACATTTAGGCACAGCTATTTAAGAACTCAGTGTATGAGGCTGCTACAGGTTATATTTGATAACAGAAGAGGTGCCTGGGAGTCTGCGACCTTTAGTGCAATAAGACAGTAGGATAACAGGGATCAAAATTTAAATCCTGAGGATCCATAACCAGCATGGCTGGTGCTGGGCCCTTGAAGGAAAGGCATCTCTGGAGCTGTCTGTCATAGCTTGCTTGATATGCCACATTAGCATCTTTTCCACGCTGACCCCACTGAAATGTCACAGCCCATTTCTTTTAGTCCAAGCATCCAGTGCCAATGCTAGCGGCACAAGGTTGCGTTAGCTCTGAAAGGTTTCCCACGCATTGGCCTGACGGCACAAGACAAATTAGGGTGGTCTCTGCTCCAGCTCAGGCAGTCAGATTGCCCTTTCAGAGCAGCCTCACATGAATTTAGTCCAGGTTTTCAACAGCATAATCTGGGGCGAAGTTTTGCATTTGCATTACAGAGAAGCAGGGTCTCCTGCAAGACGGCTGGTAGTAACGTGTGTGTGAAGCAACCCCAGCTTGTCCCTGCAGAAGGAGCACCTTTCCTCAGGGACAAGGAGGGCGGGGATGCTTGTAGCTGTGAAGGGAGCTCTGCGAAGTACCGTCACCTTTGTCACAACATGTAGGACTTGTTTCGTAGATCTTGCCTCTAGCATAAACACTTGTGTGCGTACTTGCATGTGTCAGTGTTTACCTGAAACAGGGCTTCCCAACACACTCGCCTCTAGAGGAGATGAGAGAAGAGACGTGCCCCAGAAGACAGACACACGGCTGAACACACTCCTCACTGGTGGTCAATGCTACTGCATGAGCATGGACTAAGAACCTACACAGAACAGAGTAAAACTTTTCCAACGCTTACATTAACCTCATTTTTCTGGAGAAAAAAATAATTATAATTTTAAAAAAGGTGCTTTAGAAACATTTAAGACATACATAAACCAATGGGCTGATTATCTCTGTAAACCTTGGTCTACAGTTTTCAATACAGGGCAATGAAACCTCCTGGGAAACAGGAGCTCAGTGTCCTTCAGCAAAAAACAAACAAAACCATTCTGCCTTATTTTAGAAACCTGAATAGCACTGCATAAATATATTTTCCTCCTCCAAAAGGCAGGTCACAGCAGCCTTAATTATCAGAGGCCAGAATGGAAACAACATAAAAATAAATCCTTTCAAAGTTTGCTCTCATTACCACATTTGGCATATTTAAACATAAACACCATCTGTGTTTATCATGAAACACAGCGATAACTGCTGTCCGATCTCGCAGTGACACCAGTGTTTATGGAGTGTTACAGTAAGGGGCACATGTAATGCTTCCTCGGAAACTGAGCTCCCCTGAAATTATTTGCTCAGCCACCAGCTGCTTATGTAGACAGGAGGTACTTTTGCCAAGAAAAGGATTACCATGGAAGAAAAACAAAGCCTCAAACCTTGCTCTCACTGCAGCTTCTTCTAGCAACCCCAGGAGGCAAATAGCAGAGAAAGTTACTCGCAGCAATGAATCAAGCCATAAAACACACTTTGTGCTTGTAACGTTTTACCTCCCAGGGGGGAAGGAGGAGCATCTGCAAGCTCTGGGTAACGCCCCCCGCTCTGCACCCTCACTGGCAGAGCAGGGGCCTGCTGTCCCTCTGCCTTTGCAGCAGGCTGGGGACGCTGGCAGTGGGGGGGGGGGACCACACGCATGGGCTGAGCTGGGCTCTCTCCTCACCCTTGCACACCGGCTCCCAGGCAGGGACAGCACGGTCTGTGACCGGACTGGGCACGATGTCCTTGCAGCAGTCCCTCTCACCCAACTCTGGTGCAACATCTCCGAGAGATCCATGGAGGGTTTGTAGGCAAACGGAAGCTGATGGTGCCCGTGGGAATGATTCCTCTGCAGTCGCTCTGGGAGCTTGCTCTGCTGGCCACATATGCCCATGGGTCTGGGCCTTGAGTGGCGTTCATTTGGGCTCCCCGTGATCCTACAGCATGGGCTGCTTCTGTGCAGAAACAAAAGCAGAATTAAAAGACAAGGACTGGAGCAGAAACAGGATATGCCCGGTCTAAAGCTGGGATGCAACACAGCCAAGGCGTGATGGCTTCA
Source organism: Sagittarius serpentarius (assembly GCA_034782735.1). Classification (NCBI taxonomy): domain Eukaryota; kingdom Metazoa; phylum Chordata; class Aves; order Accipitriformes; family Sagittariidae; genus Sagittarius; species Sagittarius serpentarius. The sequence goes on from JAVKLA010000026.1 coordinate 5,673,674, forward strand.
TCACAAACTCTTCTAGACATCATTGTCTAGCTCAATACAGGCATTTGGAGTCCTCCCACCGGGACCAAATTGTCCCATGGATCTGGATCCAGGGGTCTATCAACCAGCAACGTGTCCTCTGCGAAAGCAAAGCCATCAGCTGTCTGAAACACGAAGCCACAGGTAATGGCAGGCCTGCCTTCACTGCAGGCTGTGGCATCGGGACCAGTCTTTGGTTCTCCTTTGGTGATGCACAAGATTTAGGCAGACTGCTCATGTTAAAAATCCCAGTGTGTGGATTGCTTTACCACGCGAAAGAGCTTTCTGAATCATTTTGTAAAATGTTGACTATTTTTAGATGATAGAAGTAATCATGTGAGGATGTAACAAGCTCTTTGACACTGAAAGATTTAAAAAAAAAAAAAGTAGACATCCAAAGTGTGTTACATCATCTAAACCTGAACATCCTGGAACAGCATCTGATCTCCACGGCTCTAACATCACTTGCCCAAAACCAGTGAAGGTGAAGAAGAATGATACTGGTATCATTCAGAGCATAATTTGGCTCATTATCTCCCTTCTTGTAAAGGTGGCGTTGAGTGGTCTGATGTGTAACAGAAATACATTGAACCATGCAAGGACATTTCAATTAAAACTAAAACAAATGAAAAATCCTCAGTATTAACATTAATTTCTTCAATTCTAGCCTGATGACTTTATGAGAAGCAGAACTGCAGAAGTTAGCAAAACTGTAGACTGCAGTTTCTCAGTACAAACTCTCTCATCAATAATATGTTCATAGTGTTTAATCTGAGTTTTCCTTAATTTCCTCTCATTTACCCTAATTACACTGCCAGTGTGTTTGCCTAAGCAATTTTTCTCTATCAATGGTGTTTACTCTCCTCAGATATCTACAGACTATTTTCACATCTGCCCACACAGTGTTATGTTTTAGACAAACCCTATTTAACTTTATGATTTTCCCTTATAAGCTGATCACTCTGGCCTTCTCCTGAGATTATGGCTTTACTCTGGACTCTGTCATCCCACCAAGACGGTGGTCTCGGGGCCCAGTGTACGCTCCCAGGAGATTGGAAGGCAGTAAGGATGACCTGCATGGTAAGCACCCTGGCCCACCGCCAAAGCAGCAGTTTTCAACCTATGCTTAATTTTAAGCACACGAGTCATCCTACTTGCTTTACTGAGATTACACATGCCCTTAAAATAAAACCTTGCTCTGCCACTGTGCGGGAGTGGGACCAGAGGGCTCTGTCTATTCTGCATCAAGCCCATTTAAAAAAGGGACTTTTCACCCATTTTTCCATGACAAAATGCATGTGTGTGAATAGAGTTCAGGGTGTGCTTTCTTGCAAGGATTTGTCTGATTTGCCGCCCACTATCACTTCAGTATTTCCAGACGTGCTCTTGTATCTGCACTTCTCTTCCCTACAAACGTTTGGGGCTTATGTAACTTTCCAGAACAAGCTCCCGTTCCTCCAAGCCAAGTCACGTTCTTGTTATCTTCTGTCCAGCTTAAAAAGAGCACTTGGACAAGTGGGAGGACGAAGATAGCTTTGGCGATGGGTTTCCTCTGAGAAAAGATGACTTATGGTGGGAACGTAGGTGAACTGGCTAGCAGGCAGTGTAGGACTGGTTTCCTGGGGAGGTTCTGCTGGGTCACTGGATTATTTTGTGCCAACTCCAAGACTTCTCAGTGGCTGAGGTAGCCCTAATGTACCTCTCCCATAGAGCTTCCCTGGTATCTGTGAAGACATTGGTCCTTCTCTTCTCCTTCCCCATGGAGACATTCACGGGGTCTCTTTTTCTCCTGTACTTAGCCATTTATTTTTGTGAAACTTGTAAAAACTGAGCTCTGGGACACATTGGCTCATGTCAATCACAGTTTGATAGTGCAGTGGTAAGGAGGAACACCTGCACATATGCTCCCGTGCCTAAACCTAAAGGGCTTCACTTCTGTAGCAAACTAGGCAAAAAGGAGGCTTGCTTGAAGAAACAAGGAGTTATCCCAGATGAGTTATGAAGAGTTGTACTGTGTCACATTCTCATTCCTTTTAAGTGAACAACTGACAAAATCAGGGAGATCTGTGATGCTGAGTGCCTTTAAAGACTGATCTACTTTATTTAGATGTCCAAGTATGGATTGAGGAGTGTAATGCTAGTTCTACAGTTCTGTAGCTTCGGCCATGTTTTCTCATGCAACACGGCCTACAACAAAAAGCTGAGGCTCTTCACGCCTGGTTGTACAGCACTGGTAAGGCAGACAGATGGTGACTGCTTCAAACAGCACAGGCTTGAAGATGTGACATCTGTGGTGTGAGGGAAAAGCAGTATCAGTATGTTTGAACTCCAGGAGACCATGCGAGCAGTTGCAACACTCGCCAGAGGCTTCATCTGCACTTGTCAGATAGTGAAGTGGCCACAAGCACAGCTCAGAGAGCAGGGAGATGCGTGGGGGAAGAGTGAAGGACACCTAGTGGTCCCACGGTGAAAAACGGTGTGTGCCAATGGAGCTGCCATCCTGCCCCAGCTGCAGATGGCACATGGACTCACAGAACTGGAGCAGCCATAGCTGTACTCATGGTGAGGAGATACAGGCTTGCCACTGACAGCACTGGTGGAGAAATTTACCGGTCTTCTTGAAACTCCCACACACAGCACAAGGGCAGCCTCACCTCCAAGGTGATGGTAGATCTGGGCTCTTCCGTCTGTCAGGCTTTTATCATGAGTTCAGATCTCACAAGTCTTGCGTTACTGAACCCAATAGGCCAAAGAAGTTTTCCTCTGGAATGCCTGATTGCTCCTTTTCACTCTTCTGTACCAGAACAGTTTGTCCTTGCTTGTCTTATGAGCAACCAAGTGTGAGGGGAGTGCAGAAGCATGGACTGCATTGACTGCAACTGTATGTGTGAAGTGAACAAGTCCATGGCCTCTTCTCTAGCCTTTGGGGCAAGTAGCACAGCACGGCTTGCATTTTCTTGGCTAACCTGACTAGAGCTAAGGCGTAGATCCATACAGTCCATTGGGTCTATATGCGAGCTGAACTGTGCGCAGGTATTTGCTGCATAGAGGAGTGGCTGCCAGGGCCCAAAACGATGCCAGGGAGCATGCTCCCACCAGGAGAGCTGCAGGCCAGTGGTGAAAGCCCATGTCCTTTCCCTTTCTAGCTTACTTGCATAGCTGTAGCCAGACACCAAAAGGAGGCCCAGGAGAAGACGGGCTGTGCTGGAAAGCGGCTGATGAAGAGTAGGGCAAGGACAGTCTCTGGTGGAGGTGACGGCCTTAGTGCTAAGCCATAGCTGGAGTAACAAGCCAAGCCACTGTCCCATCCATTTCAGTTGAACTGCCAAGAAAGGTGAGTCCTGACCCTTGCAGAGTGAGCAGGAGGTGTCAGAGTGGAAGGAGCAGGCAGGGCAGAGGGGGAACGACCATGCACACCAGTCTGGATGGACCCACCATGCACATGGGGGCTGGATAGACCATTTCTCTAAGAAAAATCATCCTCTGGCTTGGAGCCCAGACTCTCAAATCTGCTGTGAAGCAAGCCGCCTTCTTTCAGCACCGCACATACCTTTCATATTTCCTTCCCTCAAGGAAGTGTTTTGTGATGATTAATGAATTATGAAGGTCACCTTTTGGGTCTTCAGCTCTCACTGAATTCCAAAGAAAACAAAATCCGGAAGAGTTCTAGCTAAAAGTGTCATAGCAAATGCATCCAGTTTACTTTTTTTATGATTATGCTCACAATGGACTTTAGTAAGTACATTTTTTAAATAAACAGAACTTGAGACTGTTTGTGAAATACTGGGGTTTTCTGTCTTAAAACATCTGCTGCCTATTTCTTAAGGACCATTTAGATAATGCTAGAGCACGTCCAGATATGCATCTATTTCCTGGAAATTGCTTAAACATTCTCCAAAAATGTAGAAATCTGCACCTTTACCACTTGAGGAAAATCTAAGACTAAAACAAATGAGGCTGGGTAGCCGATAGCTGAGAGAAATTCAATAAATTTACCCTGCACATGAACTGTGTTGGTATGTGAGTCTGGAAAGCTTGCTGGCAGGAGACGGAGAAGTTGACTGTAAGTCTATATAACTCAGGCTAACAATGCATGATGTTGCATAAAGCAACCCAGCTATTTCAACAGTGCGCTTTTTCTAATGACATGCCTATTGAATAAACAACTGGACTCACATCTTCCTCCACAACTGAAGATGTTCTGGATGGGAATTTCCTTTTGAGTGTTTGTCCCATTGAATGGTTAATAATTAATATCCTTGGGGGATCTTCTTCTACATGCCAAGTATGAAGAGGCACTAGGAACACCTGCAGGATCACTTTTCCATGAGATGTGATCCTTGTCAAATATCTCCATGATGTTTGATGTCTCATCCCCTCTCTGGCAATAAGAGTCCAGCTGCACTCTGACATCCAGTGGTGCTATAGACAGTGTTACACCTCTTCCAGTCTGGCTTGGTTTTGGCTTTCATTTTCATAGCCATCTTCTCCCTACATGAAAGGAAGTCAGGGAATAAAGTCAGATTCAGTCTTCAAGGTTCAGCTGCTGAAGAGTGCTCCATAGCATTTATCGCTGCTTCCTTCCTTCCTTGTTCCTCAGCCCGTCACAGCCTTGATGTCCCTCTGGATAATGGCATACCCTGCCTGAGGTTGCTTGAGCCACACTGAACTGACTTGAAGGAAGCAGCTGAGATTGTAAGAAGTCCCTTTGAACCTTTCCTAAGCTGCTGTCATGAGGGATGTAGATATCCCACCCCATTCATTTATAGTGCCTATTACTGTTCTTTTCTAGAAGGAAACAAAAGTTCAGTGGCTCCAAGTGCATGCTGGAAAGATGGCTAGACTTCACAAGTACCTGCCTGCTATAGATAGCATGATAAAATTCATTGCCTGTGTCTGTTTTGCTGATTTTTGGTCTCTTCAATAGATGAACAGAGATCATATAAGCTTGTGAGTTTTGGATTAAAGCTGCCCTAGACTACAATTTCCCTCCTACAGAACTACCACACCTCATTGGAGACAAATCTTGTTCTAGACCTGGGGAAAAGAAGAGACGAAACAAGCACGAGAGCTGTAACATAATGTGATGCATCAAGTCTGGCTTGCAAGAGAGGCTTGAGAAACACACATAAGGACTTTGACAAGACCACGATGGAAAAAGCCTTTCTAGTCTTAAATGGTAACCATGTGATCCCAGCAATGAACAACCACCCCAACAGCGATTCTTGAGGACACGTGACGTTAAACTACCTTCAGAGCTCACAGATCATCTTCATGGCAGAAAGGTGAGCTGGTACCCCGCTGCTCACATCTGTGCCCACCACTCGGCTTGTGAGTTGTCCCAGAGGACTTACTTTCCAGAGCCTTTGCATAGGACCCTTCCAGCTTTGCGCTTGAAGGTTTTGCAGAGCATGATATGTGTGCAAAGGCTAAACTGACAGCCAGATTGGTTTATATTTAGCTGGGGAAATAAAAAACACTATCACAACCCCTTAAGGGTCATCTTAATTATTTACAAAGGCACAACTTCAAAGTGCCTGGAACCTCAGCTGCCTCTTTGTACTTAGTGGTTTTCATCTCAGGTCCGTTGCTCCCTTGGCCTTATCCTGCACTTAACCAAGTAATTGAGACACATCAGACTTCTTCCTTGCCATGTCAACAGAAACAGCTGTATGCCAAACTCTCTTATTCCTGCAGGTGAATGATTTGTCACTTGATCAGCCAGCTAGCCACAAATGTAAGCTCGTAACACCTGCTTTTATACTGGTGATTGACAGCACATATATTTCTTCCTAACTAGCATTGTCTCCATAGTCCTTATACCAGCTGTATCTGCCAAGGTGGTGCACATTGCATGGCCTTACTGCTGCTGGGCTGTATCAGAGTGTAATCACCTTGATCTTCTGGGCATCAGTCCAAACACTTAATATCCTGGGAACAGCTGCAGTGACTTGCACGTGCCTCTTGAAAGAGCATCAGTCTAGATCCTGCGTTGTCTGGATTTGTTATCCATGAAAATGCACTGATCCTACTGAAGTTTCTTTTCTCTAGTTCTTGTGTGGCTGACAGTGGGGCTAAATCTGGGCACGACAGCATGCTTGATTGTTACTATTAAATATGATGCCTCCAGGCCCTGGAGCTCCTTGTGCTATTCAGGTAGGTTATTAAATTCTCCACCAAAACATCTGAGGAGTATTCTTAATTCTACAAAAAGAAGGGGGTCAGCCTCATGCAGGCAAGAATTAGCCATTCCTGTTCCGTTAATACAGAAGACATGGCAGAAGGAAGGAGAAACCTGGTAAGAGCATTGCCTGCCTTGGCTTGCTAAGAGCAAAAAGATGGTGTGATCCAGAATATGTCACCTGGGCAAAGTCCTCCTGGTCAGAGCCGCACAAAGAGAAGCAAGGGTCCTTCCTCAGATTAATCTCATCTTAACACACATTAGAGGGGCCCTAAAGCAATTCTCGTGTAAACCGCAGGCTAGCAGGTCAAAGGGGTTGCTGTGTCATCCAGGAGTCATCGAAAGAGAGAAAGTTTCCTTGTTTGAGGGACTTCAGCAGCCTCCCAGCTAGGAGACTCGTGTTTTCCTGGCTGGAGCAGCTGCCTGCTGATACGACTTCTGTCTCATCTCTGAAGACAAAATATTAGCCCTCTCTTGGGCATATGTTTGTGATGGAAGTTGTTGTTAAGAACAGAACCGAAGCTGGGATGCCAGAGTCTTGGCATTTCTCGGATGCAGAGCAATGGGTGTCCTGCTGCTGCACATGCTAGCAGTGGGGTGGGCAATGGTCCCCTTCTCGGGCAGGGGTTAGCCTGTGGCCTCACTCCCTGGGCCAGCATTGCCAGAACGGCAGCTCTGTGGCACATGTCCATGACAAAGTGCGCAGCATTGGGGATGGCTAGACCGGTGAGAAAGCAGGCTTGGCACAACAGCTGACCTTGCCAAAAAAGACCCTCAAACAAATCCTCAAATGAAGAGTAAATATAATTTCTTGATAATAAAATCTCCCAGGAATTAATCAGGTTCATCTGGATTTATGGGGTAGGAAACATTTGCTCTGTTCTGATTCAGTTAAACAACGATCTGTATCAGCTGCTGTAAATTGAGTGAGTTCACTTCTTTGATTCGGTTATGCCTATGCACTTTGGAGTCAGCATCCTTCCGCTGCGCAGAGCTATCTTCAGAAAGTTTCTCACTCCCATGGGGCTGGGGGAGCATGCCTGCTGGCAGCAGTGGGGCCGTGCTGCCCCACAGCCCACCGTTCACGTGGACACTGCCTCCCACCCTGCCCATCGTGCGTGGATAAAGCACAAATACCCAGAGGCATCAGCCATAGCTTGCCATGAAGTCCCCCTTAAAACCTTGTCTTTGCTCTGACAGCTTCAAAACTCTGGGCAATATTTCAGCTGCTGATGTGCTGCATCACCACCTCGTGGGTGTTCGAGGTTGTCCCAGTGTCTCCCTCAGCTCCTCACCTTGCCAAGAGATCTGCCACCACCCACCATGTCCTGGGTCACTGAGCACCTTGCAGGAAGGGACCATGTCTCTGCATCACCAGCGAGACGGGGACCATGGCAAGAGCTCACAGCCCGGCAGCTGGGGCTTGTGTAGGCTGAGTTCATTCTTATATCACCACTGCATTAACCCATTGACTAGTAATCGATCGCTGTCTGCATTATCAGGCTGGGGGCAGGGAGGTTGGTTGGTTTTAGCCTCTATCACCAAAATATCTCTTTTCAAGATTTCATTGTTCCGATTTTTCTAGTCAGCTGCGGTCTCAGTCCTCCTTGCTTCTAAAGAAAGTACCCCTTAGAGGAAGGTCTGCATTAATAGATATTGCACACTCCGGATGCAGAGAAGACAGAACAGCCATAGACAGAGGTTATGTCAATTTGCAAGGTAGGCTTGACCATCCAGGCAGGACAATGAAGTTATCGCTGTCAAGACCTGCCTATTTTGGGTCTTTATGCCTAGGTCCCTGTGACATGTACCACAAGTAATTGCTGCACTTCACAGACATTTCTGCCAAACTGATTGACATCGCAGCGGTTGGAAGGGGTACTGATGATTTTTATTGTGCTTTCCGGTTACGGGTTAGGATGCCTTTCATAAACCTTCAGGGAGGGGAAACCTAGCAGTAAATAGCTTCAGGTTCTGTCCTTCCTTTGTTCTTGATTTTAACAGCTCCTGGCCTAATTATAATCACTTGCCATGTGATTTTAAAGCAATTATTAATTGACTGTAATACATGCAGTCTACTGATCTCTGTCATGCACAAAATTTATTCACTCTGCCAGCAATTTCAGACACTGAACTTCAGCTTGTGACTCACAGCTTTGCGTAAATGATTCTACAGCAAAACCTATGAAATAGTAAACCTTCAATAAACATTCTTCTTTAACAGATTCTTCAGTGTTATTACTCCTTATAAGGAGTCTTTGCCAGCGGAAAAGAAAACACTCCCACACAAACATGGGCAATTTAATCCGAGACCTTTTATGAGGTAGGTGATTGTTTTATACCTGACAGCTATTTATTGCAATTACACTTAGTTACAGCAAAAAATATCATGTGGGCAGAGATGCACTGGGGAAGATGAGAGCAAAACCTTGCCAGATTCCTTGTCCAAGAGTCACTGGGTCATTTCCTTAGGTGCTGCATACGAACTGGTCTAGTAACAGTGGCGGGAGGACGCAGCTCAGGAGAAGCTATGAAACATAGAGCGTTCCTTAAAAACTAGAGGCCCCTCCAAAACCACATGCTGTTCGTGAACCAGACCAAATCAGTCAAAACAATGAACAGGCTGGCTTTGCAATCAGTAAAGTAGACTGAAGTCTGATGAAATAATTGAAAACGTCATGGAAATCTAGCTGTCCTTCCCAAAACTTCGTCAGCTTACTAAATTATTCAAAACAATCACAGACAAGACTGCCAGGGTCTGCTCTTAGACCATTCACTATACCTGCACAGGCATAATTGCTCTCCACTGTCAGAGGAGCAGCAGGTCCACTATATATCCACAGAGGCCATTCATCTGGAATTTATAGACATCGAGGAGCCCAGGAAGCTGGCCTGGAAACTTAGGAGATCACTGCCCAAAGCAGTGGCCAACCACCCGAATCAACAGGGCTTGATAGCTTGGCATAGGAACATTATAGCTGTTGACGCTGTCAGCAGAGGGAACAGACCCCAAAACCATCAGCTGCAGTTGAAGTTACACCATGCACTTTGGGTTGCAGAATTAGACCAGGCAATTCCTCTGGCTTTGTCATTGCCTGCCCAATACTCCTTTCAGCAGAGTTGTGATGATGAATTTACTACAGTTTCATAAAACATGAGGTGCAATTTCTTGCCCACAAACTGCATTGTGGCTCTTCTATGGCAGAGACTGGCTTCCAGCAGGCAAAATGTGTGCTAATTAACAGCATTACTTCTGGGAGGGCAGCCCATGCCTGTGAACATCAAGATCAGCCCCACTGACCAGCATGCCCAATATCCAGCTTTGAAGCAACTGTGCTTCTGTCTATCCTGTACAATACTTATGAAAGCTGGGCTTGTTCTTTTTGTACTTACTGATACCAGTCTCAGCATCTGAGGCTTAATTCATATGAAAACAAAATCCTGCTGGCTCCAGAGAGGGCCAAGCCAGGCCCACAATGATGGGAATTCTTTATTTTATGGAGAGTAAGTGTGCAGCTGCCTCACAAACGCTGGAGTTGTTAGCAAACAATGAATTAGTTCTATTTTAGCTCCTCATAATAAAGATCTTGCAGCAGTGCAATAAGGGAGAGGAAACATAAGAGCCACTTGGAAGGGAACAACAGCACTACAGAGTGAATGAAGCCTTTATTGCACAGCGGTCCAACAAAAACAGGATTCCACAACTGTGGCAGAGGAGCAGCAGCTCGGTAGCGTGCAGCCCTACAGCTATACCTTCAGGCAATTACATAAGCTAAGATGTCACAGGATCCAGTGCGGTTAATTGAAGGGGACAAAGCGTAGGATGACTCTTTGTTCCACAGATTTGCAAATACTTCACATCAGCACACAGGTCAAAAGATCCTGGCCTCTTCTTATTTTTCTGTCCTGAGCGTGTGCACTCGCTGTCGGGGAGCAGCAAGAGAAAAGGCTCAGCAGGGGACATGGCCAGGCACAGGCATGCCTGCGACAGAGCTTGGGCAGAGACCACAGGCAAGGGCCTGAACTTAAATACAGTCCTTGAGCAAAGGTGAGGTGATACCCAGGGTCCTGACGCTCACCCCACAAATGTCCCCAGAATGAAGCAGATACTGTTTTAGCAAAGGCACAGTCCTCATGCCTTGCTTATGGAGAGAGGGTGTCAGGAAAAGAGAGGAGGGCAAGTGTGCAATGCAGGTGTATTACAGGGAAATACCTGCGGAAGTACTGGTAGCCAAACAGTGGATGCGTGAGATACTGCCCTGGACGTATGAGATACTGCTGTGGACAGCAATTATTGATTGTATTGAGTCAAATGGAATTTGGTGGGGCTTGCCCACAAGACAGAAACTCCTGGAGACTAGATCCAGGCATTACTGTACTCATACCATGCATTTGGTGGTATCCCTTTCGACCTCAAAGGCAACTGTGACCAACGTGACCATGACTTGACATTATCTTAGCCCTCCCTTTTTTCTGCCATGTTTCTGACAGCTCTAGCTCAGTTTTTCTGCTGCTCTGTTCTAAAGATTTGATGAGCAGGACAGAAAGCAACCCAGGGAACAGAGCAGTTCAGGCAATTAACACATCAAACATTGTCTGTCTGTCTATCTATATATTCATCCATCCATCCATCATTTCCTTCTCAGGTATAGTCTACAGAGAAGGGGCATGGTTGAACAGGGTCAATCAGGAGATGGGGCAGGTGGTCATCTGGGACTTCCCTGGTCCTCTGACTTCCATCCCTTTTCTTTGCATGCCAGGCAGAAGTTGAACGCCAGTGGTACTTTCACTCAAGCACAAGTGACTCTTACAAGACTACACTTAGCACAGGCTGTCTATGCCCGTGACCCCATACAAGGGAGCTAGAGTAAGAACTTGCTACCTCTGTCTAAGAAACAGGTGTCTGTTGGCCAAGGCCCACACTTGTTTATGTGAAAAATACATAAGCAAGTGGACTAAAAGTGTAAGAACAAGCAGTCTTAAAGGATGCACCTACACTACTGAGTAACAGAGAGCCAGGGAGAGAGCTCAAGCACCGGATCACCCGTGCGGTTGTCCATGCTCTGAGCTCACACCCTGGCTCCAATTCGGATCTCTTCAACTAGCTCTCTCCAAGAGAAATCTCCTACAGAAGGACTAGCCTGGAGCAGTGTGGACACCCAGAGCAGCATGGCAGCGAGGCGGGGGGTCTGTGTCCAGCAGTATTTACTCTCCAGAAATACTAGTCTATCTCCACTGTATTTAGCGGTATGGACAAAGCCATACAGACTTCGGGTATTCAGTACATGGATAGCTTCTCTGTCCTCAGGCCTTAAGCATATCCTTAGAATTCCAGATCCAAAAAGGCGTTCATGATCACATGAAGTAGGATATGGAGCTGCTCATGATCCTGGAAGTAGGACAGGGTTGAAAGCCCACAAATGAATCACGAGGTACAAATAGAGGTGAGTTTATATACATAAAAGTTTGAGAAGCAGTGATTCAGTCCTAAATAGGACTTACCAGGTTTTCTGGGCTGAAAGCAAACGTGTTGCTCTTTAAGGAGTTGCGTGCAGTGTTTCCCACCCCTGCCCCCTGAATATATTTTTGTCAAGTCAACGGCAACTTGAGTTCATCCCGTCTCCACTGGGAACAAAAAGTAAGATGAGAATCTGTTGGTGGCAACTCTTTCTCTAAAATCACTGGGTGGATCTTAAGTAGTCCTCATATAACGTTTCCTTCTGTTCAGGAGAGATTTTTCAGCAGCTGGCTGGTTTGGTCATTCTCCACTGCCCAAAATGTGAAGTTGAAAATAGCAAACCCCAGTTCAAACACTGACTTCTTCTTTGGTGCGTCATGCACTACCTTCAGTGTATTCCCCAGGAACTGGGAGTTAGAGGATTTTGGAAAGTTCAGCTGCCAGCAGCCAGCAAGACCCAGAGGAGCATCTCTTCTGCATGGAAAAGCCTTCCTCCTTCTACGTATGTGCTTGGGGTTTTTTCTCTCCATCCCTTTAGTACCTCCCCTATAAAAAGGAACATAGGATGCTTTGCCCACCGCTGTGGCATCCTTTGGATGACTAAGAAGCACTGTGTGTAATTCTATGACTTAAAAGATAAAGAGGGAAGGGCAAAGCTCTACCACTTGCTACTCTACTTAAAGCTGTAATTGTGTTTAAGTACTTGCAAATATCAAGGCCATCCTTGGGAACAACGATGTGTAGTGGCTCTTCATGCTATATTCCATTTGTCCAGTAGAACATAATGGCTAAATCAATGTAAAGTGTCATGCATTTCTTTTTTCTACTCTCCCCGGGGCTATTCTTTCCAGTTACATATGCTCAGCTTTGATGTCCAGAAAAATCAATAAAGATTTAGTTGTTCTCAAAAAAAACCCCAAAAACCAAGCTAAACTTTTAAAGTGTTTTCCGTCATCTTGGTGTGGAATATGTAATCCCTCTCCCCCTCAGGTTGCCAGAAAGAGCACCTGACTCAGCAAGCTTTTGTGAAATGAGCAGTAGCAAAAAAACAGGTTTATACTTAAAGGTTGTTTTTCCTGGGTCTTGTTCTTAACCATAATCAGTGAAATTGTTTTTACTTGTACTCTCATAAAAGAAACAGTACCACTTTGCTGTTCCTGAAAAATAAAGGCAGTTTTCACCAAAAAAAAAAGAAAAAAAGAAAAAAAGAAAAAAAAAAAGAAAAAAAGAAAAAAAGAAAAAAAAAAAAAAAGAAAAAAATAAAAAAACACAGCTGACAAACGTATCCGTCCTGTGATAATCTCTTTTTTTCAGACCCTGACTTTTCAGTTCACTTCTACACATGGCTGTGAACACAACAGAGATGCTCATGATGCAGTCAGCCAGTGACTGCAAGAAGACACGGCGTAGCTATAAGACTGTATGTGGGAGTAATCTGAAAATAATAAAAAATGAGAAAGCACTTTAAGCGCAAACTGAAATTTATCTATGTCTATACAAAAATAAATCTTTACAGAAGATGTAGGTATACATTTGTAATAAAACCTTCATTTTGGCACTTAGGTCTTCACGGTGGCTTTTGCCTCCGGTACAACCTCCTGTGCTCTCTGAAAGTCAGATACCACAGTCAGTAAAATAATGCCTTACCTCTCAAGCTGTCTTGAGAAGTGGTAAGATTTCATGCTCTAAGATATAATTCTGCTCTTCTTACTGAGAACAATTTTCAGGAATGATGAAACACCATCAGAACGTCTCTCTGCAAAGCATAGTAGGGGCCTTAGGGATTAAAGGTGTTGCACCCAGAAATAAAGGTTTGGCATCTCAGCTCACGGGCCGGCTGCTCAGCGAAGCAGGCAGGGAAGCTGAGCAATCTGGGGCAACAAAAGCAGCTCACTACCATTTTGGAAAGTACTTGGCTCTGATTTTAGCAGCTCAAATACCAAAGTTGCCTGGATATTGGAAAGGCAAAACATCCACTTAGGAGCATCAGAGTTTCAACAGGTAGAAGGTAAAAGCTGTCAAAAGTACCTTCCCAGGGCCCCTTGAGCCATTCCTCTCACTTAATTATTCTTCCCGTGGGTTGTATGGAGGTTTGGGAGGTTTTGCTTTCCAAACAGAAGCAGACCGAAGCAGGTTTGACTGTCCAGTTAGACCAGTTGCTTGCATTTCTTAGGAGGAGGAAGGAAAGCCAACTCCTCCTGCAGCATGTGGGTGTATCGGCATACCAGCCGTGTTATTACCAACATTACCAACCAGGCAAGGTGCACGGCATAGCCATTACTGCACTGATCTCACCCTCTGTGCCCCAAGCACCCTCAGCTCCCCTGGCACTGAGCTCAGTGTCAGTGTGGGATATGCTTGGGTCTGGTAGGAGGAAAACAATGTGTAGCCCTGGTTTTTAAAATAAATAAATAAATAAATAAATAAATAAGCTCTGTTGATCTGCAGCTGCTTGGTAAATGATGTCATCAAGACTCTGTTTCATTGCTCTAGGTGGAAAATGTTTGTGTCAAGCATCTTCCCCAATGCTTGTGTAAGGACACAGAGCAGAGGGTGGAGAGCGCCGGGAACCGACACACACACGCACACACATATCCCCTACATCTGTGGTCGCTGGCGCCATCGTCACCACTTGCTCTTGGCAGCAGCTTAGTCAGAGGAGGACGGCAGAGGGGAGCATGAGAACTGAAAAAGTTTCTCCCAATGCCCCTCATCAAACGTGATGTCCTTACAGGGCATTTGCGGTGGGCAGATGAGCTAGGAAATGAGGTTGGCGGGTATGTGGTGGTTGCCTCGGTGAGGCAGCAATGGTGAAATAGCCCACGGCAGCATTTCCCAGTTTATCTCACTCTCTCTCCCAGCTTCTCTGGCTCAGCCAAGCGTCAGCAGCCACGCTGCAGAAATGTCCTAGCACTTTTCTTAAAAACCACAAGCCAGCTGCGACTTGACTGGTGTCTTCAGAGTAATCTGTGGGAGTTAAATTAGCAAATTACATTCTCTCCTCATCTGACCAGTGGAAATTTCTGGAGGGCAAACTGAAGTAGTCCAGATGTATGGACCACCGTGTCCTGTTGACAGAAGGAGGCAAGTCTGGGCTCCACAGGCATTAAGCCCAACCCTGCCAAAACCAGGCAGCCGCTATGTATCAGAGGTGGCTCGGGAGGAGGAGTCAAGCACACAGGAGTTGGAAACACAGTGTTTGAGATTGCCTAATGCAGCTGGGGCTTCTGAAGAAAAAAATAAATGTCAGCCAGCACTGTGAGACTGTACTGGGAGATGTGTGGGGCCAGAGCATGAAGGTCCGAGTAAACCTGGCACTTCCCAAGCCTTGCTGTCCCGACTGAGCAGGTGTGAAGGATGTCCCCATGGATGTGGGCAAACTTTTCTCCCCCCGCCAGAAGGCTCCCGAGGGCTGTCTGCTCGAGACCCCTTCCCTCAGAAAGCACGTGGGAGGTGTATTAGCAGGGGATGACAGCACCTCCTTCCCCCCTGGCTGGACCATCCATCACCCATTTAGGCCACTGCAGCAGAGACAAATCCAATTACCTGCTGACCCATCAGCCCCTCCATTCATCTCCTTCTTCAGGAAAAATTAAAACCACACCAACCTACACAGCAAACACGACCCCCC
>JAVKLA010000026.1:5689007-5703126 GCA_034782735.1 Sagittarius serpentarius
GCCCCCCTCCTGGCACAAAGAGGGGGCAGGGAGGGAAGCCAGCACCCCAGTGAAGGGGCACAGGGACAGGGATGAGGACAGGGACAGGCAGGGACGGCTGTCTGCTTTGGGTCTCCCAGCTAAGCGCAACCTCTGCCCGGTGTTGATCGAGAGCAACAAGGGGCTGTTTCAAATTAGAGCTGTTGCTAGTAACAACTTGCTCAAGCCTCCGAGCACAGCCCCGGGAAGATTAAACAAAGCTGTCCGAGTCCCCAGTGAGCAACATTTTCTCTGAGCATAAGGGATGAATCAAGGGGCTCAGCAATCCTGGGGGAAGAAAAGGGTAACAGGAAAGCAAGCGGATGATGTACAGGGACCAGCGCTTCCTTTCCCAAAGCACAGCCGGCCCCTGTCCCGAGCTCCCAGGAGGGTCCTCTCAAGAGCCGCAGCTCCCAGGTCTCCACGAGCCGAAGACTTCTGCTGACACCACTTTCCCCGGCTCACTCCCATGGATCGCATGGCCATTCTCTTAAAGCACAGAAAAGCTGAAGAAGGGAGAAAAATCCTCGCAAGCCATCCTCCCTCCTTCCTACTTCTGTCTCTGCATCAGTAGATTAATGTAAAAACTATACAATTTGAAAAATAAGCTTTGGGGCTCAGGATGCCCGCTCATCTTCTGAGCCTTTGGGTCACATTAGATCATAGCCCATCACTTTTCTTTTCATGTGTGAAGGCTAGAAGTTTGCCTTGAATGATAGGAGAGATTCATCCCCAGGAGCTGAGGGTTTTTAAGTCAAAGTCACACCATGGGACTTGTACTGTGAACGCAAGAATATACAACATTAGAAATAATTTAGAAATACTAATAAGAAAAGAAGTTAGGCTTGCCTTTGATTTCTGGTGAGGAAAGCTGCATTTTCGTGAGAGCAGCAGCAATGGCTACGCCAATCTGTCTTTATTATTGAGGCAGGAGAAACACTGTCAGTGTTTGTCAGTAATAAAATCTTCTCTCAGTCTACCTGCTTGTGGATAGATTATACAGAGTTTATGGTCAGGAGCAGAAAGGAAATATAAGAAATATAGGAAACATAAGTCTTCTGAGTTTCCATTTGCTTTTGGGAAACCTTTCATTAAGGAGCTTGCTGCTCTAAAGTGTCCTTAGAACAAAAATTGGTATTGACAAACTGCAGGAGGCCTCCTGAGGTTTCCCCATTTTAACTGTTGTTTAAATGCTATCAACTATTAGAGCAGTTGTGTTGTAGGGTCTGTAATTTCCTTCCTTGAGTGCACGCTGTTATATGTACAATACCTGCCCCACGAAAGAAACATCATCTTCTTTTCCCTCACCCTTTGCAGTGTGCAAAATACCATCCCAAAACTAGATCCCACCTTGCCTACAGTTTTGCAGCAAATCCTGAGCGTCACTGGGAACTAAAACAAAGCAGTGAACACCCATGAGTTAGTATTTTTATAAACCACTTTTGAAGAGCTGTGAAACTGCAGATTGCACAAGCTCACCAAGGAATAGGTTGATTTCATTAGGAAATGTGGAGGTTTGGGGCTGGTTTTGCTTTTATCGCATCTGGCTTTAGCTAACTGGGGCAGAGATAATGATTTGTGGCTTGGGATGGCAGCGAGTGTCCTTAACTGTGGCCCCCATGGGGTAAACCTGACCTGTAGGAGGGCTGGGGAAGGGTGGATGTGATTAGATGCCACTGTTTTTCCCAGAGATGCACGCGTTGAGGTGAAGAGCTTCAGCCCAGGCTGGGCTGAAGATTTCGGGGAAGAGGAGGGTGAGCAGCGCAGGTGGGGGCAGCTCCTGCCCTCGCAGGGGTGGCAGCCCTTGGAGCCCCCCCCGGGGAGCTGCGCTGCACCCCGAGCCCCAGGGCTTCCCTCTCCAGTGAGAAGAGAGCCCCGCATCCCGCATTTGATAATGACTGATGAGGTGGTTCAATGTTTCCATGATACGCTGCTGAACTGGAGATGGAGCAAGTGTCCCGACCACAGACCACAGCTCTGTTGCTTTTCAACACAGGGAGACCAAAAAGGAGTTACTATTGAGAGTGGAAATTATGACAATTATACCGGATTTCTGCTGGTATGTGCTGAGTGATTCTCTAAATTAAGCCATCTAAAAATACCCCTCGGCCGTGTTCAAGCCACAGTCGACAGTCATGCTTGAGGGCATGGGATCCCCCTGGACGGGAGCTGCTCCAGACGCCAGAGAGAGGGTGCCAGATCCATGCCCCCACCAGCGATAATCCCAGCACCGGTGGGGGGCAGCCGTGCTGGGTGGACACTTGTTCTCTTTTATTTTTCCAGATCCCTTTCATGCTCAGCAGCAAATTTCACTGGGTGCTGCGGGAAGGCCGGCTGAAGGATCGGTGGGCAGCCTTCACCCCCCTCAAAGAGGGTAACAGGACATTTCTTCGAGGAGCTCATGCCCTCACAGGCACCCACGAGCGTGGCTCCAGCGTTTTTCAAGCCATGAAGAGATGGAGCTCCTGACAGTGAAAGAACGAAATGCATTTCTCTAGCCTGGAAAATGTGAGGGTCAGGGAGGGCCCTTGAGGACCTGGTTGTGTGGAGAAAGGAGCTGAAATGGGCAGAGACTCACAGCTGAACAAAGCAGACGGTACATGGAAGAGGTGACAGAAAGCTGGGGCTAAGCAGGGCTCAGGAACTCGTCCAGCTTTGCCAGCCCCAGAGCAGGAACACTTAACGCCAATGCCCTCTTCTTTCTTCTTTTTTATATGTATCTCTAGACTGTTCTTAAAAATTCTGAAGGGTGAGATTTTACGGGATTGCTGTGCTCCTTTTCCAGAGTTAACTGTCCAGACCCTTAGAAATTATTTCCACATTTCTGGCCTAAATCCCCGTGCTGCAGCATAAGTCCATTATTTGCTGCGTTCTCTACAGCTGACATGGAGGAGAGAAGACAAGCCCTGCAGAGAGGGAGCTGAGCTGTGGAAATGCCTGAGGGCAGGAGGGCTCCTCGGCCCTAAGCCTGTGGTTCTCAGAAATGAGGTGCGATCTGAGCCGGTGCCATGGGCCCAAAGTGCAAACAGCTGGAGGATTGCAGTCTGGAGGTGGGATCCCAAGGAGGAATGCTTGTGACCTGCTACACTAAGCCCAGCTGAAGGCCTGGGAGGTCAGAGAAGAGTAAGTAACTGTGGCCCAGGCGGGTATGAAAACAACAGCTCAGGAGCAAACCACCCCCTTGTGCAGAAAGACCAGGAGTTTGTCTAAGCAAGTATCTTCTCAATTAACTGACATGCAAAATAAGAGATAACAACAACTGGAAACATGGGCAAGCCACCGAAAGGAGCATGCAAGCATTGTTCTTTCACTCTGGGGTGAAATCAGAAAGGACAAAGCCCAGCTGGAGCTTAGACCGGCTAGGGACAAAGAGAAACGTGAAGGGATGCGACAGATACGTTAGCAGCGAAAGGAAACGCAGAGAAAGTGTGGGTCCACCAATGAATGGGGGAGACAACCCACTGACAGATAATAAGCAAAAGACCAAAGCATTTAATGCCTTTTTTTGCATACGTTTTCATTGGCAAAGCTTACTCCCACACCTTCACATGTCCAGCGCGATTTGGGAAGGAAGGGAACAACCAATGGGAGGAGCAAGAAATGAAGGTCTACCTCGAAAAGCTGTAAGTACTCAGATCCAGGTGAGCAGGCGGGATTCACCTGAGGGTGCCAATGTGACTTCATGGCTGCTGTCCAACATCAGAAACTCACAGTGATCAGGGAGTGCTCTGATAACTGGAAAGCCTCCTGCAGCATTTTCATGCAAAACCTGAGCAAACATGAGTTGGATGAACAAACTGTTAGATGGACTGAAAACCAGCTGGACCATTATGTCAAAGAATAGTAATCAATGTTGTGATGGGCCATCTGGCAACCAGTAGTGAACAGAGGACCCCAGGGAATGACACGGGAGCTGATATTGTTCAATATTTTCATCAGTCACCAGGCTGATGACACAGAGGGCACTTTCAGCACATTTACAGATGGCAACAGATTAGAAGCAATGACATCCATCTCCATTTGGCAGAGCTGGTAGAGCTTCAATCCAGAGGGACCTTGAGAAACTTGGGACCTGTGTCAATAGAAACCCCTCAGAGTTCAACAGGAGCAATGCAAAGCCTGTGCTTTGGTGTAGGATGGCATCCTATTGCCCACATAACAGCCGTGCAGGAAAGGACCTGGGCTTCACTGTGAGACTTCCATGAGAATTTAATGTGAACCGGGCAAACCATATGCTGGAGATGCGTTGGGAGCAACGTGACTGGTAGTCAGAGGGTAGTTGTTGCCTTTCTACCTGGTGTTGGTGAGGCTGCCCCAGCAATGTTGTCCCACGTTGGGACCCCCAGTTCAAGGGGTCATTGAGAAACCGGAGAAAGTCCACTGGAGTGCTGCCGAGATGGTCAGTGGCCTAGAGCGCGTGATCGGCAAGGAGATGCTGAGGGACATGGGTTTGGGTAGTCTGGCGAAGAGGTGGCTTAGGAGAGTTCTAAAACCAGCCTGCGCTTACGTGAAAGGGAATGACAAAGACAACGGAGCCAAACTCTCGTCAGTGGCAAGCTATACGGAAAAATCCTGGTCTTCGCTGGAGTGAACAGGTTTGTCTCTTCCAGGGCCTGAAGGAGGGTGATGGAGTGGACCTCTGTGGTGGACCTCTGACCACCCACTCCAGCTGACAGCTCACTGCCTAGCTCTGCCTTGGGTGGCCCCGGCCAGCTCCCTCTGAGCCAGTGCCCAGGCACTGCTCCGGGAACAGCTCATTCCCACAGGTTGTCCCCAAAAGACAGCATGGAGAGGGTGGTGCTAGGTTCCTTCCACACGAGCTTTAACAGGACCCTATCGGGCATTGCACCTGAAAATGCCTCCGCAAGCCTCGCGCAAGACAACACAAAGCCTGTTTTGCATTATAAAAATACCACTCTTACGGGCTCAAACACAGCTTTCAAATAATTTTGGATATTTTGAACTGCAGGAATAAAAAATGGGAAAAAATTGTCATTAGGGACCTGAGCATCCCAGAGGGCCCAGAAGAGACCCAGGACTGAATGCTGTTTTATGTAGACCTGTCTAATCTAGGGACAATTAGCTTCAAGCAGAGTGGGTATGGACCAGTCCACTGGGCCCTGGGACTGGGATTTAGTCACCAGCCCTCTTTCAGCTGGCAGCATGGGCACAAGCGAGGAGCCTTACAGTCGATTGCCAGGGGAAGCCTCCCCCGTGGCTGTAAGTCATGTCCCCCAGCTCAGCTCCCTGCTAGGAAGACACTGAAGACCAGGGAGGGCACAAGCAGTGAAAGGTGGAGCCCACCATGTTACCTCCACATAAGTAAGAAGCTTTTATAATTACCAGCTCCCTTTGTACAGCTCAGAGGCACACGTCTGTGCAGCGGGGCGGGGAGCAGAAGTGACCTCTCCTCTGCTGTGTCCACGTGAAGGTGGACCCACGAAAGTGCCAGTTTCCTCCCGTGTTTTTCCCTTACTGTGCAAGAGGATGATGCAGGCAGCAAGACAGCTCATTGCCCAGATTAAAACAACCCAGTTCTGCTTCAGGTCTTGCTTGTGTTTTATCAGCTTTGTATCTGAACATCTCGTTAACAAAGGCAAATGGACTATAACGTCTTCTAAGCAGGCTTGCTCAGAAATCCCTGAAACAATCAAAAGCCAGGGAAAACAATTCATTGCATCTGATGCATCAGTTCTTGGAATTTTAGCTATATTAGGCAATACCTCTTTGTTCACTCAGATTAGCCTAATTGCATGCATATTTATTGTGCTCTGTTCTTTAGTACCTAGGCAAAATCAAAGTAGGCTGTTTCACTACTGAGATGGCAATTTTGCATAAGAAATATGCAGTTTTACATCAGACTAATAATGCTATTCCATTATTCAAAACCAGAGCTAAAATTAGCAGTCACCTCAACAATCAGACGCATATTTTATCTTTAAGGTATGAGCCTGAATTAGCACAGACCTCTGCCTCCTATCAAAAGCCCTTCATTCTAGATTGGCTCTTCTACGCCAAGATCATTGGCATGAGATTGGCACGTGAGATTCATACTACCTCTTCCATTTTTATCTTCCTATTTAAACACTAAAGAGACTCCAGAAGTCACGTTCCATCTGCATGCTTTTGCTATGTGCCGGAAAACTACATCAAACTCCAGATCTGACATTTTATATATCTTTTTAATAGCAATTCACTTGCTGGTACCTGTTTAAAGGAAAATGGAGTCAAACCCACCTGCAGAATTGCACCTGCTTGTGCTCACTCCAGAAGCACCAGTGCTTTCTTGAGGCCCTCCTTAAAATTATACGGCATATACGGGTAAAGTAAACCCCGTTGGGTGGCCGAGAGATGGAGAGCCCCCACCACAGAGCAGGTGCTGTAGTTCATCTGCACGTTCTAAGTAAGAGCCAAAGCCTTGTTGTGCAACAGCCACGAAATGGTCCGTTAGGAGGTCTTTTAATAGGCCACGTGTGAGCAGCGCTCAGACAGCTGGAAAAACTCCCTCTTGACCAATGCTGTGTTTTAAGCACCCTTCATCTGCAGGGACATTGCCGCTTGAACGGGATACCGGGCACCTTGAAGAATGCAATAAACCCAAACAAAGCTCTCTGTTTTAGCCTCTATACGCTGTCTGAGACATGAAGGGGTGAGAGAAAGGGCAAAAAAAAAATCATAGTTCTGATATAAAAGCCTCAAATGTCCCTCCCGCTTGTGCTGACGGAGTGGTTATTTCATGTCTAAAGCCCGGGCTGGCTTTTTCCCAATTCAGTTCAGAGGCAGGTGGAGGAAATGTGGCTGCTCAGAGATGGGGAAGAATGACGAAATACCGTAAATCTGGGCCGTGGACTTGTCTCCTCATTGCCGGGGTGCGCAGGCCGGGGGGCTGCCCAAGATGGGGGCTTCATGCAGGGTGGTTCCTCCCTGCGGAGGAGCAAAATGGTCAGACGTGCCTCCTTCTCTTCATGGGCTGTAGAGGACGCTTTGCTCAGAAGCTGCTGAGGTGTCTCAGTTCAGGCGAGGGGAGTCCCCCCGTAGCTACGGGCAGGACCCAGGGCTAACTCCTGGGGGCTGGGGGGCACCCAGATCAGCTTAATCACATCCATATTTATTGCCTGCTGTTGCGTTACAGGTAGGCAACACCTCCTTAGCTGCTTCAGATCCGAAGGGGCTGCCAACACCGTGCTGCTGTCGCTGTGATCTCTCCATGATCACTGCACTCCTCAGGCTTCTGCCAATTCTGTCTCCTAGGGTTAAAGAGACCTTCGGGCTTCTTAATATCAAAAGAAATGGCACCAGTGGGAAGTCAGCTTGCTGAGCATGGTTCAGATCAAACTGTGTTCTTAAAGGCTCCTGGAAGGGTTCAGGGCTGGGAACCCCAGACAACAGGCACATCGCTTTGCCTGCGCGGGGCTTTGTTTGCAGGAGGGGAAGGAAGCATCAGCTGCAGGACCAGACTTTGTAATTCACCTCGCTGCCCCAGCTGGGGGAGAGTTTAGTCCCCCCTTCTCAGAGCTGCTCCCAGAAACAGTATTTGCTGATATTGGCTTACCATCCTAAGAGGGGGGAAATTACTATGAAATGTTTACAAGGACCATTTGAAACCTGAGAAGAGGATGTTTTTAGTAATGGGGAAAGAGCCAAATATCTAAGAAGAGAAATATTCCAGCTTTAAGAATTAATTACCACTTCCCAGTAATGCAGGTTGACAAATAACCTTGCGCAATTTCCTGGACAGACACATTTTAATGGCAATATTGTGCACAGATCAAGAGCAGTTCGCTGAACCGCAACCCCGCAAGCCCGGGCACGTGGACAGACGCCTTTGCGCCAGCACTTACCCAGCAAAGCCCAAAGGACGAGGCACGGGGCTGAAGCAGCCACCTATACCCAGCAGCTCACACCATGAGGGCCTCTGGGTGAGGACTTCTCCTACGGGGGGTTATTTTCAGTCAAGAAAGGAAAACATGGCTAGCAACCAAACACGTGCATTTTTAAAAACGGCAGCTGTAACACCTATGGAGCTCTATAATCATTATGCAAAATCTACTACATAGCTTTTCAGTTGTAAATCCAGTATCATCGGCCACTAAAATGGATGCTCACTTTCTATATCCTAATTTTTCTTTTGGTAGTGTGGGAAGATGATAGTATATAACTGGTTATGCTCCACAATATACACTGGCATAACAACTCACAATACGTATTTGAGACAGAAAAACAGAGAAATAATTATCTGCTTTGCTAATGACTAACCACTTGCCACTTTTAATGACACTGCTGACCTTGATTATTTTGGAACTCACTGTCTGTGAGGGGCTGACTGGTATTTGTCAAGGACTAATATACCAAACAGAGGAGGTGATAACGGGAGCTGCACCGTTAGCCTGCACACAAAACTGGTTAGGACTCGTTAGGAACTGCTGAAATCAACAAGTAAGGAGCAAGCATGCACAAATGACTAAAGTTCATCTGAAGGACAGAAGAGGGAGAAGAAGGCAAGACCCCTGAAGAAGTAAACGACCACCAGAGACAGATCTGAGCCTGCGCAAGATGACATAAACATTTTAGAACTGCTGACCCAGGCTTTTTGGACTAACTCCACCCCAGCTTATACGTATGTATGTTTTGTGTTGTGTGACTTCATGAATATGTATGTTCTGGTACAATAAAAACCCGTCTGTTTGCTGGGACGTTGTGCGTGCCTTTGGAGGAGCGATCCCCCACGCACCCAGCGCTGAATAAACTTACCTGCTTTCTAACTCTCTCCGAGTTGTAGAGTTTGATCCGTGTGTCATATTTATACTTCTTTCATTCAAGAGCATTTAGATAGGTGGAAAGCGGAGAGCAGTGGAAGAGCGAGCGTGAGAATCAATGGGGTATTCTGGAAGTCTGAATCGTCACTAATTACCAAAAATCCAAGCTGAGCTGCTGCTTTGTGAGCCATGCTCTAACTCCTAATAAGCTTTTCAGGAACATCACTCTGAAGGTACCTCAGGAAGACAGCTCTTCGTAGGATTGCATGTACCTCAGTGCAGTGATGCAGCAACAGCGTCGCCCCAGGAGGTATTGCTCCGAGAAGGACAGCTGGCTTTGGATCCTGGCTTTAGGAGCAACTGCTCCTAAAGAGATCCTGCTGTCTTACTGGTGTGAATCGCCAGCGGTCACGTGCCAAGTGCAACAACAGCCGCAAAAGGTCAACTTTGCCTGAAGGACTTTATTCTGAACCTGTTCAGACCTTCCTAAATAAACAGCAGCTTCACGAAAAGCTATTGAAGTCCCCCAGGACTAAAATTGTTTTATAGGAGGCCCAGGCATGGGATGCAGATTTGTTTCCAGTCGTTCATCCATCCAAGCCTCGACCACTTTTGCTCCCTGTCGGAAGCTGGAACTCAACTCTTGCCCACGGTGTGAATGCAGTCCTTCTCTTCCGTGGTCCATCTTGTCCACTGTCCTTCATCCGAACAAACCACAGAGATAGAGCACGGACCTGCGGCACTGACCACCGCGTGTGCCGATAGCCAAGTCCCTGCCAAGAGGCAGCGAGGAAGCAGCCTGGGTCCCGGCTGCTTGAGCAGGGCAGAAAACGAGGGGACATCTATAAAGCCTTTTGAAGAAAACATCCCTATCTCTGTCTAGGGATCTGCGGCTCCCGCACTGAAGCGCGCAGAACAGGTTGATGGCAGCAGCTGTTCTAAAATTCATGAAGTCTTAAAGCATTACTGGATGATTTCAGTGCTGGGAGATAACTAGACGAAATAGCCCAACAGGGGGGAGATGCTGATGTAGTAGCAGCCATAATAGTGCCTGATGCCGCACACATCCCTGCTTCTGAAAACCCACTCATCCGTCTTGTCAGGGGAAATTGCTGTGACTGTTTCATAGAGGAGCTGGTGGGAGGAAGGAGGCAGACACATATTTTCCTCTGATCAAGAAGAAAGGCCAGGCTATGCCCCACTTACCCTCCTGAAGCTGCCCTGGCCTCTGGGTAAAGGGCTTAGAGACTGGTGATGGCAAATATTCGGTATGGAGGGTGTGAGTGGCCACGGCCCAAGAGAAACAAGGCTTTGGAGCTCCTCTGCCGGCACTTGAGAGATGCTTTTCCCTCCCTGCCCCGGCGCACCCCTCTTTGTCCACTAGCCCAGGGCTGAAGAAAACGCCAGGGAAAAAAAAGCTGGGAGCCAGTGGGCTCCTCCTGCGCTTTGCCTGTCAGCTCAGCATCACACAGGCTGAAAACTTCTGGCTGAAGGCAAATTTGTGCCAGCCGGGGCAAATGCTGACAAACAGCTTAAATGCCTAATTAATGTACCTGTACCCAAAAGCGTTATCCATAATGCCCCAGCTCAGCTGCTGCCTTAGTCTGGAGGCAGGTCAGAGCAGCCCTCCCTCCCCGCCATGGGCATGCTTTAGCCAGCAAGATTCCCCATTACGTCCCCAAGGGGCCTCATCCTGCTCCCGACATGCGGCCGAACCAGCCCAACAGCATGGGAAGCGTAGGGAGGGGACGGCAGGGTTTGTGCCTCCACCTGAACGTGGGTGCCTACGTAACGAGGGGCATCTCTTTAGGTTCTTCCCAGAGCAGAGATGGGGCAAATGACTGTGTTTACCCTCCTGCTCCTGCCCATCCCTCCCCATCGTGTGCCCATCGGCTCCTGCCCAAATTCTCCCCCTGTCCCACAGCAGGGCCCCAAGCTCCTGCTTCGCCAGGGGCAGGGAGGCACCGGAGGCTGGTGCCTAGTGCTCTTCTTCACCTGGTCTTTGAGGACCGTGGTGAGATGCAGACAGGTCCAGTACATGTTACCTGCCCTTTTAGCGCATTTCGTGCCCCTGTACAAGCTGGATACCTTTAGCAACTTGCTCGGTGAAACTCTGTCCTGGACACATGAGTAGGAAATCAAGCTTCGTCATTTCCAAAAACAAAAGCTACTGTTTGGAAAACCACCAAAACCGTTATCACTGTGGCAATTTCTCTTGGAAACAATTTGTTATCCCTGATTTCAGGATGGTGAAACGCTGCATAAATATCCCATCTGTGATTTTTCAAGTCCCCTTCAAATTTCCCCGTGAATGTGTGGCCTGTGTGGCAAGTGTGAGTCTGCCTGGGATGTGTTTGTTCTCATCAACCCTGTCTCCCTGCTCCCCTCAAGCACCCAGCCCAGAGTCCTGGGCCTGGCAGAGCAACTCTCACAGCAAAGAAATATCTGAACTGTGTTTTAAACAGTACTTTGATTTGTCCAGGCTGTCACCATGCTTTTGCACTTCCATGAATTCACTCAAGAGTTTTGGACTCGGTTTGCAGTCCCAGTTTCGGTCTGTTCCTGCAGGTCTGGAGCTGCCTCCCTTCGGCTCTCCCGTTCCCTTTGGCAGGGCCTTCAGAGAGGAGACATACAGGTAACGTGCCTGGATGGGGAACCTGGATGGGGAACAGTGCGGCTGGCACCCCACACCCCTGCCCAGTGCTAACAGGGGCCTCTGATGCTTCCTCGCAGAGCATCATCATCTTAACTTGCTCAGTCATCCTTCCCTCGATTACCACCATCAGGAAGACTTTCGTCTGCAGATCAAGAGGGGAGGTGTCCCAGAAAGCTTCAGGCCCCCAGGGGTCAGGAACGACAGAGACTGCCTGCTAACCGCAAGGCGCAGCAGTGTCCCTGCAGCACAGGGACTTACGCAGCAGCTACCTGCCTTTCGTATAACAAAAGGAAGGAAGAAAACAGTCTTTGGACTTAATCTATGAGATTAAAAGAAAACCAACAAAACCCAAGAAAACCTTGCTGGGAGTTGTGCTTGGGCGGGGACAGCAAGTTTCCCTCTGTACAGGTTACTCCACTTCCACACTTTCTACTCAGCATGGAGCAGAGCTTTATTTTTTACCAATGCCATGCACATACTTCAGAGGCATGTTTGAAGTGCAAAACCCACGTTCCATGCTCAGACATCCAGCAAACAGTTAATAAAAACCATTCTAGTATGGTATAGAGCTTATGTGAAATAAGAGTAAGAAGTCTGCCCTGTTTCCAATGGTTACAAAATTGCCCTGGGGAAGATAAAGATGTGATTCCTTTTAAATGTAGCTATTTTCTGTTAAGGGAACCTACGCATCAGTCCTTCCTATCACACATCGCCAGAGAAAGCAACAGCCATCCCACACGCTCCTCTGCTGCGGATTGCTCAGCACTTTGTCCCACAGTAATCTGTAGGAGACACTCAGCCCTCCCGTTAAATGCTTTGGGCTCAAAAGATTAATTCTGTGGGACAGATCTCTAAAGCGCATCAGAAATTGGAACGCATTCCTAACAGCTTGTCATCATTCAGGCGATTACAGGTGCAAGTAAAACAGCAGTTGTCGAGGGAGAACAGAGATCCTGTTACAATCAGAATTCTTACAGACTAATAAAGCTTTTTTTTTTCCCCCTCTCCATATAAAGCTTTCCATCAAAGGCTTTCCAAATATTCTATAAAAGCAGGTGAGTGTTACATCATCATCGTTCTCATTTTACAAACAGGAAACTGAGGCCCAAGAAAGTCATTTCAACAGAGTAAACCAGCAAATCCCAGCCCAAATCAAATGGAATCAAAACCTCCTGGCAAAAATCCCATTCTCCAACTACTGCTATTTAGTTGCTATGTAGCACTTGGGTTTTTTTGGTAAAAATAACCCAAGCAGTCAAACAAGAGAGAATGGCAAGGAAACTGCAAGCTTCAACATACTTACTTCCATACTGCTGGCATTAGTACAAAAATAAATATTTTCATTAACTAGTTTACAAAAATAAAGTCTATTGAGTCATGCAGGATCTCATCGGGGGATTTATTTGACTTTGGAAGATAAAGCCTGTTTGAAACGTCTCTTTAGATCTTGCATGTTGGGAGACTTGGGCCGAGGGATGATGGACGACCGCCTCCTGTCCGCACTGCCGGCGTGCTGTAGCTTGCTGACCTCCTTGCAAAGATACTGGAAAACATCACAGACACCCTGGGAGTCATCACTCGTGGAGATTTCCAGGAACAGGCTGCCCAGTTCGTTTGCCAGCTGTAGTCCCTCTTTTGCCTGTACCTGCCTGGCGTGGAGGAGGTCTGCTTTGTTCCCCACAATAATGATGGGAGTCCTGGCATCCGGGTGGACCTTGCGTATGTGCTGGTAGAGAGGCTGGACTGACTGGTAGCTGCTGCGGTCTGTGATGGAGTAGACCAGGAGGAAGCCCTCTGCCCACTTCACACAGCGGGACAGGGAGTCCGGCACCTGCACGCAGTCTTCCTGCACCTGCGGTACAACAGAGAGCACAAACTGGGCATCGGGTCGTCAAAGTATAAAGCCTGGATCACAGATAGCACCGTTAAACAGGTCCAAAGGGAAGCCCGAGCTCTGTCTTAGGAGACTAAGTCTGGCCTTGCAGGAAGCTGGGGCTCAAAAGCTGAGCCTTTAGGTGGCAGAGAAGAACCGACCGATCCAAAGCATCTCCGTACCTGGATGCAGCCCGGCGTGTCTTGGATCTGCACGGCGACGTGGTCCCCCTCCAGACGGACCAGCCTGGAGTAGAGGTTCCCTGGGGAGCAGAGAGCCGTCAGGCACAAGCCGCGGCCGCGGGGGTCCCCGCCGCCCCCCCCCCCGCCTCCGCCTCACCTGTGTTGGGCTCGTAGTCCCCGATAAACCGCTTCGTCAAGAACCGCACGATCATCGCTGAAACGCAGAAGCGGCCGCGTTAGACGGAGCGACGGACGGGGGGAAAAGAGGGAGGGAGGGACAGCCCCGCACCCCCCTCCCCCAGCACTCACCGCTCTTGCCGACGCCGCGGGCGCCCATCACGGCCAGGCGGACCTGGGCGCCGGGCGGCCCCGGGGCGCACTCGGCGATGGGCGCCAGCAGGAAGGGCTGGGACATGCTCGGCAGGCGCATGGGAGGGGCGGCCGGACAGCTCGGCTCCGCTCGGCGGCCGGACGGGACGGCTCGGCTCGGCTGGTCCCGCCCGGCCGCCCGCGGCTTTTAAAGGCTCCGCCGGCAGCGCGGAGCGCGGGGCCGCCCCATTGGCGGTACCGCCCCCCCCCCGCCCCCAGGCCGGCCGCACCGCCCAACCGCCGGCTGAACCCCCGCAGCCTCCCC
>JAVKLA010000026.1:5703134-5727725 GCA_034782735.1 Sagittarius serpentarius
TCCCTCGTAGTACCCCTGCCCCTTCCTCCCCACCACCTTCCCCCATCCCAGGGAGTGGGGTGGCCCCCCCCTGGGCGCAGCCACCGGGGAGGCGGGGGAAGGACAGCCCCGGCAGGCGGTACAAGGCGCGGCCCAGGTTTGGGAGCTGGTACCGCAGCACCCTGCCGTGCATCACCCTCGCCGGAGGCAGGCGGACAGCAGCGCAAGCCTCGTCGTGTTTGAGAGGGTGCACCCCCGCACCCCACACCAGCCCCAACCACTGCAACAGGCTCCTTTGCTTTGTGCACCCTCCTCCGCAGCAAGGGACTCGACTTACAACAGCAAGGAACTGATTTATTCTTTTACCTTAGACTGTTTCCTACCCCTGGGCACATCCCTCCACGGTCAACACTGAAAGCCCAGCTCGTGGATCAAGCAACAGCCAGCCCCGACGCCAAAGTGGCCCACGGGGCCTTGAGGTCTGGATTAGGCCCTTTGGGTTTTCAAAGGGAGAGAAGAAAGGCGCTCCACCCCCGGCTGCCATTAAATGGGCCTCAAACCTGCAAACAGCTGCATGGATGTTTCAGTCTCTGCAAACCGTTGTCCTGGCTCCTGCGAAACTGCTTCTGCAGTGCGCTGCTTTGCAGGCATGTAAGTAAGTGTTTGCAAGACAAATAATCCATTCGGGGGCTGCTTTATTTTTGTCAGGGAGATAGCACAAGCCCACAGAAAACAACATGGAGGAGGCCAGCAGGTTGGTACTTGAAAGGAGGGGGATGGGTCTGTGGTCTCACAGCCCAGCGTGGCAGGGGGACAGAGCCACCACGGGTGCTGCTGGGCCCTGGCTGCGGGGCTGATGCTCAAGGGCAGCCGAGGTGGCCCCGGACGCTCACAGGCAGGCAGTTGAGCTGAACCTCGGCACTAGTGGGGCTGTGCACTGGTGCCACACTCGGTTGCCTTCCCCCTCCCCTTCAATACTGCTCTCAGAAGATGCACGCAATGACAACAGGTCACGTTTTCCCTTGCTTTCCTCTTGTCCTCCCTCTGACTTCTGCCCTACATCCACAGAAGAGTCCAGGTACCCGATCTGCTACGCACTTCTTCAGACATCCTCAGCCCCAGTCCCTCCAGTGACGAAAACTCAGAAGAAGGGCACCAGGATAACATCGCCAGCTCTGCTCTACCAGAGACAAGGTGTTCCTGAGGAAAGTCAACCCTCGGCACCATGGGGACACGGATGGGGAGGAACTGCTCCCCGCTTCCCATGGGCGCAGAATTCATGCGGGGAGCAGAGGCACAGCTCAGGCTCTGCACCCCACAGTGGCCAGAGGACCGGCCACCCCCCCCCCAAGCAATGTTCTGCCCTGTTGAAAGGTTCTCCCCTGCTGCCCCAGAAATGTTCTACCTAATGACGATTCCGCACCGCTCTTTCCTGAAGGGTTACACACACTTCACAGTAGCTAAGACCACGCTAATTAATATCAGTTAAAGCAGCGCCTGCAGAAAAGCACGGTGGAAGAAGTGCTGTTGATCATTTATGTTACTCTAGTGCCTAAGAACCCTTACGGTAACATCAAGGCCACTTTTAACCTCAAAAACTGATTGCCTCTAAAATTTCTACTTCACTTCCCATCATGCCAGTGAATCCTTTTCTTTTTGTAACAAGATTTCTCTTGTATCACTAAAAGCTTTTGGTTTCCAGAGGTTCATGCTATTGTCATCTCTTCCCATTGTCATGCACCACCACTTGCCTTTGGCCTTGTTCACAGTGCCAACACAGGCTATTTTTACACATTTCTTTACAAAAGAGCTATCGCAGTACATTCAGCATGCCCTTGGAAGAACGCTACCGAAATGAGTCCATTGCCGGCAGATGATTCCCAGGTGCCGAGCTGTGAAAGCAGTAGTATTAAAACAACCACCGTTCCCAAATCTTGAGGAGCTCCCCCTTTCTGGGCAGTTGTGGAGCTCAAGCTGCCTCGCCTGCTGCTGACAGCACCCCCAAAGGGCAAACGGTGATGGTCAAGCACAGAGATGACAGTGCACAAACCCCGGTAAGAAACCCTGCGAAGGAATTAATTTCCAGTGAGCGAGGGGCTGTGTCGCCATCGACACGTACTCTGGTGCAACCGGAGCAGTTCAGGAGGTTGAAGCAGTTGGGACTCAGATTCCTCACATTCGGGGGCTCAGATTAGCTGTCCCCCTTCTGAGGACTGAGCAATCCCTGGGGTGTACAGGCCTCAAAGCTGTTCCAAGGAGCCTTTCCTTTCTCAGCTGGAGGGCCTACTTGGAAGCACCAGGCTGTACTTTCACCCATCCCATGCACCATCCCTATCATCTATCACGATCCCCTTTCCCACAGCAACACCACCCAGTCCCACTCACATGAAGTCCCAGGGACACCATATCTCTGCCTGACCCACCTCCCTTTTCCGAGCTCTGGTAACATTCAACGCCAGGTCCTCTTGGGGGAGGGAGTAGGTGGCTTGGCGTCCTCTGGACCAGCCAGGATATGCCAGCGTCTGGGATGCCAGCTGCCCTTTTGATCAGGAGGGCCATGAACATGGTGAGTCCAGGACCGCACTGAGAAGGACAAGGGAGTGAACATCAGGACTGTTTCCCCCCATCTGATACATACAATGGGAAGATTACAAAAGCATGAATTGTTTGCACATCCTCATGGCAGCTGCTTACCTTCCTACCCCCGCCAAGGAACGGGGCTGGAGGTGTCTGCACATCCCTCGCCCCCCTCAGGCATGCACACCTCACCCGCCCCCTCCTCCCAGGGTCCTCAGCCTGCAGCCCCTTTGCACAGGCATGGTTCCTCCTCCCCAGTCCTTTCTGCCTCTCCATCGACCTGCCTGGCCACACACAGCATTAGCCTACGCAGCCCTCCAGAAAATTCAGGCCTTGGTGCCACTGATACGCTAAAAAAGACAAAGCTGACAGCTCAGGAGAGGACTCCCTTGCTGCTTCTCCAAGAGAAGACGGGAGATTTTGGCAGGGCCTTTGGCAGGGAACCAGCTGCAATGGTTTGAGGCCGTAAAACCTGGAACAGAGGAGGCACTCGGCCCCCACCTCCTAATTAGGCTGAGTGGAACAGAGGCAAAGCACTACACTGAAGTGCAACAGCTTGTGCTAATCCAAAAGCACTTCACTCTGCATATCATACAGGGACAGTCTGTCCACCAGCTCTAGGATAACAAAGTCTCTGTGCTCTAAGGGGACTGGAAGACAGGCAACATATAATACCAAACTTCTGCGGAACTGGCTTTTAAACGAGGAATTCCTGAATTCTGCCAGCTCAAGGCGCGTCCAATTATATGGGAAACCTATAGCTTTGCAGATTTCACAACAGCTCTCCGGAATTCAGAGTATCATGGAATGAAACAAAATTCAACTGTCACGGTGTGGAGAGGACACACCTAGTCTGTAGCTGGCACGCAGGCTGCAAGGTTTTGCTCGCTAGGCAGTCTCAGGAGTGCAGAGAACCGGTTACAGCTTACGGGTCTAGCGTGTAAAACCCCTTCCAGGGCGAGTTGAAGGGGAGAGGAACTTGCAACTCCAAACACCATAGGAAACATGCTTCCTCCGCCCAGAGGAGCCAAGGCTGAACTGCCAAAAATCACCCTCCTTCCCTCCCAAATCTTCTGCAAGCTCTGCATATGCCTAAAACTATTCTATCAAGAAGGATGCATTTCAAGTTAGGGTCTAGTTTTATGACTAAAGATGTCCTGACAGGCAGTTCTTCAGCAACTTTTCTCAATTCACAGATCTCCCTCTTTTGTCAGGACTGTGCAAAAACAGGGCAGCTGAACACAGGGGAAGCAAACTTCAAGCAGACAGGAGACCTGCAAACATCTGGGCTGTGCTGCTGCAAGCCTGAGATTACCAGGAAAACCACCACTGCACTGAGAACAACTAACAGGTAATGTCCATAAACCCAAGACAGGCTTCAAACATTAAAAAAACCAAACCCAAAAGGCTATTCTCTTCCTGTACAAACCCGCTTTGGTCATTTCTGGGAATCCTGACCAAGGAAAGCATTCCCCCCTTCTCCTACCAGCCCACACACAGCTTCCAAATACGCATTTATGAGCATCTGCTGTCAGCGTAGTGACTTTAAAAGCACCAAGACTAAATAAATTGAAAACTGTTGCAATGCACGGCACCTCTGGAAGCACAGCTCTTAAATGAGACCTGCTGCATGCTGTCTAGTCTTATTATTCTAAATTGTTGAAAATAAATTCAAACATTTAGAACTACCCACCACGTATAGTTACTGTTAACCATTTCACCATGATGCTACAGCTAATCCACTTGGATTTTGACAGCTACGTACAAAACATAGAACCAAAATAACTTACACAAGCATGCATAAGAACATTTAAAATACCATCACCAAAGATCGTACCCAGTAAAACCTCCCATGAAACTTCTTCAGATGCAAAGCCCCGTGGAAAACAATGCTTATCTTGTGAGTCAAATACCCACTTATCCTTTAATTTATAAGCAACCTGTACACAGTTTGACACTTCTGCTTAAGGCACTTCAGAATTAAGGGACAAATCAAACCTCATAATCTATTTCTTACTCCTAGGCCTACTAGCTGTCCTACAATTGACTATTCAATCATTTTCAACAGTCAATACCTACAAATTGCTTGAGATCACTACCTTCTCCAGTATTCTACTCTCTCTACACGTAGACATTAGTTTTATATCACTTACTTGAGGTAGCTAAGCAATGCCTTATATCACACTTTGAAAGGCAGATTATTTATCCGTACCTATAACACGGTTAAGCTGGAGTTTATGCATGTTCAAAGCTACCTAAGCAGGTTACCTTCAGCTGTTTCTTTAGCAAGCTTCACGCTGTTTCAAACAAAGCTCACAAAACCAGCATCGGTTAGCAAGTAGTCAGCTAAAGATGTTCTTCCATTCAAGAAACCCTGGGCAGGCAGCACTGGGTTTTTGTGAACTATCAATAAAATCAATGGGATGAGAGGAATGCATTACAACATCCAGGTAGATGTTTAGATTCAAAAGACACAAAACAAACATACAGAACGCAAGTGTTCAGCTATGCTAGCCGATTCAAATGATAAAAATCAAATTATGAAGGCTGGCAGTTTTGGAATTAAAGCTTTTGTTTCTAAACTACTACTATTTCCTAAGAACGCTTATTGGCCTGGGGATGTTCTAAAAATCCTTCTTTTGCAGGTTACAATAGTGAAACACCAAAATCTGCCCACAGCCTTTTCTTGAGAGGTTGGTCTCAAAAACTGTTTCCAAAATTCTCTGGTATTAATCTGAGGCCCCTTAGCCAAAAGCTTCTATCAGTGAAATGTGAAGCCCATTATCTCTTTTCCCACACAAAAATTAAACCTTCAACCGACACTGCACAATTCTTGGTATATGCTCTTAGTTTGCTGGTGAAATATTCCATGTCCTCTCATATTACCTCGTGATCATCACTACGCATTAGCAAATTTGAGTGTTCCCAGGATTTATGGTCTATATAAATGACGAAACTGATCAGTAAAACCTGCAGATGATTTATGACCAAACACCAAGCAAGTTAAATAAACAGATTTCACTAAAAGTTTTCTAAAGCATCTGTCCCAAAAAACTAAAGGAATCAGCCACAATCACATACACCAAAACCAGATCTTAAATTTATTTTTTTAACATGCATTATGCCATGAATTCATAAGGAATTGGCTCCAGCAGCTCTGGATCCTTGCCATTAGTTCTCACAAAGTGTGCTTCTCTTGGTGGAGCAGGCTGTAAACAAAAAAAAAAAAGAAAAGAAAACTCATGGCACTAAAACTCCAAAGCAACCTTACAGAAAATTCATTTTGACAACCACTTAACACATTATTATATAAACATTACAGCAATTTTACCATTCCTAGTCTATTTAAAATTTGAAGAATAGCAGTAAGAAAATGATCTGCTAGAAAGTGTGCTTGACTCTCATCGCTGAATGAAAAAAACTACACTTTACACTCTGCAATTTGCTAATCCAAATTATCATGAAGTGATACACCCTAGGGTTCTAGAAGCAACAGCCATTACCTCCTCTCTAAAGTCTATTTATTCATTCTTTTCTTAAAGGGTTACAACAGAAACTGTCACAGCTAAATTCAACTAAACCAAAGACAACACTGATTCTAGAAATCAGCCACAGCTTCTGCTGCAGATCAGCAACAGAACAGGAAGCATCCGTCCCTTTGTACACAGCCAAGGCTACAACTTCCATCCAGGAACAGTGCCGTTCTGCTCACGCACCAAACGTATCAGACAGCTCAGATGCAGGCACACTGATGCTGCCACTCTACTCAAAAAAATACCAAAACCAAAAACCACCTCCCACAAAAGGAATGTGAACCCAAGTGAGGGCTGTGGCATCAGACACCTCCAACACAATCTGCCAGAGACCTGGATTTTTCAGAATGCTGTGAGCAGCTTCATTCATGTGGGGTGGGGTTCTTTTGGTTTTGTTTTTCAAAGACAGACAGAAAGCGCTCAGTTTACAGCATTACACTGTTGTTTTGGAAGAAAACAACATTTTATTGAACTGGTTTGGTTCTGGCTGTTTTTTTGGGTGAACTGAATCAACAATGTGTCAGCTACAATAAAAACATTACCTGACGTTTCAGTTGAACCCAAATGCCTTTTTCTTTTGCTTCCTTTTTCTTCTTTTCATTCTCCTTCACACGCTGCAGAAAGCTGTCTCTGCTCTTGGAATGTTTAATATGCTCAATACGCACATTAATTCTCTTGGCAAGAATCTTGCCCCTAAGAAAAGAAACCAGTTTTTAATCTACTGCCCTTGAAACAAAAGGCTACTTCAAAGCTAGTTTTACAGCCCTTACATGTTTAACTCCATAAGCTCAATTACAGATAACTTTTCTTTAAAGGGCAATCACTCAAAATACACTGTTGCAGATGCAAATCAGATGTAAGTTATATAACTGAAAGCTTATTAATACATAACAATGTGCTGACAATTTCTGATTAAGAGTGTGGAAACCCCATATTTTTAACCGTGTAACATACAAGCAAAGCATTGTATTACCACTGTACTCCAGTCCAGTTCCTGGAAAAAAAATGCAACTTGTCCTTTTCTGACTAAACTGTACAAAATCAAGCTGAATACAGCTGGACACAGCTACAAATTAGTATTCAGAAAGGGCTACAGTACCAATGCGAAAGTTGGCTGAAAATCCCCGTTAGGTAATGTCACTTTAAGTGCTGCTCAGGAAAATAAAAACTGTTTCCTCTGACAGGATCCAAGCTAAATGACCATCATTTGCTTGGGTTATAAAAAGGATATACACTTTACCCACCTTGAATGACCAATCAAGACAATAACTGTCTAACTGGCAAAGTGAAAGGAGGGTGCAATTACAGATCAACCTTCCCAAATACAAAGTTTCAATACCAGCATTTCATTACTTACTTAACCTGCTTGTTAACAATAATGCCCACGGCGTGCTGAGTAACGTTATATACCCTTCCAGTCTTGCCATGGTAACACTTGTGGGGCATACCTTTTTGAACAGTACCCATACCCTGTTAAGAGGTAAAACAAGAATAAAGTGTAAACTTTAACTTGATGGGGGGGAAGCAACATCAAGGACTTTTCTTTCAGAAGCTGTTTAAACTACACGTCGAATTACTTGAGATTGATTTAAAAATACTCCTATTTTATTTGCACAGTAGGATTTATAACCATGCATTTTGTATCTGCAGACTACCGAACTTTGCTATGACAATTCTGGTTGCTTTCAGTGTCGGTGAAATGACTGATCACTTTGCTTTCAGGAAGCAATCACAGGAAACAATCATCATGAAGCTCCAGTGTGTCAAGAAGTGTTAATTCTGAACAATGCAGTTCTCCAACCAAGAGTCAAACAACAAAGAAACAAATTACAAACCATCTTCTGTGTGACTGTTATCAAAACTCTGCGTTTCAAGTGAAACTAAGGGATTCAACAAAGCAGGAACTTAATTTTGAAAGTAGCTGATTTTAAAGGACAAGTTCTAGAAAATACCAAGCGATGGAAAATGCTGCTTCACTTTTTTCCCCTGCATAATAAATATAACGTGTCCTTATACTTATTTCTTGGTTTCTAGTTTTAATATGGCTTCGTAATCACCATCCCTGTACATGCTTAAGTACAGTCCTACCATGACACAGAGATACAGACGTAACTATCAGCTGCACCACCATAAACTATGGTTCTTCTGAACAGCAGGTCCAAGTCTGGCAAAACAGAATGTCTACTAAAATGACAGCTTGGGTTCCTATGAAAGTAGTGCTAGCAGACACCATACAGAAACCTGAGTATTAGATATGGCATCTTTCACTCACTTTTTTCAGCTGAACACACAGTAATGAAGCACAGCCAAATATATTATTTTTGTATACATATATATACAAAACCCCACATAATACAGCATGTGACACTGAAGCATTACTATTAGCTCAGTAGCATTGCCATTCCAGTATTGCACCAAAAGTGAGCAGTGAGTACTTGTGTTGACACAAGACCCAAGTAAGAAAAAAGACTACATCAAGAAATGGGAGACTGAAAAAGATTACACTGCTTTAGCTTTTAATTATGTAGCATCATAGAAAGTACCTTGATATCAACTATATCACCCTTCTTGTAGATGCGCATGTAGGTAGCCAGAGGGACAACTCCTGTTAAAAAATACAAATTTGGATATTTATGAAGCCCACAGTTTCACACACAAAATGGGGTAGGGACACAAGATTATATATTCGATCAAGTTTTTTTAAGTACCTCAAATTTAAATACAATTTCAAAAACATAAAACTGAGAAATCAAACCATCTTTTTTTTAAAGCAGTAATTACCTCTTCACTCCCAATTTTAAAAAAATCCAGCTAACACAGGAAAAATTACAGCTTTAATCTCATTCCTAATGCAGAAGTTGAAAAGGCAATAAACTATTTACTACTTCATTGTGAACACAGCTGTTACCACTGCTCATTGCCAAGAGGCAAAACCCCATATATTTTAAGTACCTGTTGAAATACCTTCTTCACCTTCAAATTAATTTTCAAGCACTGACAGAAGTAGCACTGTTACTACTGTCAAGCAATCAGAATACCAATGCATAAGCTGTAAGAGCTGAGAGTTTACTTACATATCATTCTACAGTTTTTAGCCCAAGTTGTCAGAAATCCTTTGACACAAACCACCGTTTTACACATGCTGACACCCACCAGCTCAGTAACTTAACGCTGTGTTTTTCCTACAAGGTATACTCACCATGCTTGCGAAACGGCCTTGAGAACATATAACGTGTCCCCCTCCTCTTTCCCTTTGTGTTTGTCATTTTGGCGGATTACTGTAAAAAAGGACACAAATTATTCAGAACTACTAGCTCATTCACTAAAAATCAGACATTTCAGAAAAATCAAATCCTTAAGCCTATTCAAAATGACACCACTTCCAAACTTCTGGGTCTACTCGAGCAATGATTAGCTTAGACACTCATAAGAAACAGTATTTACAGGATCACAGGGTAACCGACATTAGAATGGATGCTAGCAAGTCACCTGGCTGAAGCTCCTGCTTAAAGCAAGGTGTACTATGAGATCAGAGCAGGTTGCTCAAGGCTTTCCCCAGTCAGGTCTTGAAACCCTTCAAGGATGGAGAGAGACTACTGCACAGCCTCCCTGAGCAGCCTGTTTGGAGGCCTGGCTGTTCTCATGATGAAAAACTTTTCCCTTATACACAGCCTGAGCTTCTCATTTTGACTTAAGCCAGTTGTCTCGTGCTCCTGCCACGTGCGCCCCCTGTCAAGCACCAAAAACTGTCTCCTTGATTGTGGTGCTGTTAGCGGTGCTGTTAGGTGTCCCACAATGACATCTCTGCTCCCGGTCGACTAAGCCCCGTTCCCTCAGCCTCTCCTCCCAAGGCATCCAAAAGGCATGATCTCCACTGCCACATCTGACACAAGGAGCACCGACTCCGCAGGCCGACGGGGAACGACAGCCACCAGGCACGTTAGCGAAGCCACAGTCTCGCAGCACTCCGCGATCCCCGCTCCCGGGCCTACCCCGGGGAGCTGCCCCAGCCGCCCGGCCGGCGCAGTGCCGCGCCCGAGCGCCCGACATCCCGCCGGCGGCCGCGGGGCTGACCGGGCCCGCCACAGCCGCCATGTGCCGCCGACTCGGCGAAGCCCCACTCCTCCGCACCCGCACTCGCCGCTGGCCTCGACGGCCCCCTTCCTTCCTTCCTTCCTTCCTTCCTTCTTTCCTTCCTTCCTTCCCTCAGCAGCCGCCCGGCCCGGCCCAGCCCAGGTCGGCCCACCGCCCCGCACCGCGGCCTAGAGGCCGCGGCCTCCTCGCTCCCTCAATCTCCCGCCCCAGCAAGGCCGGGCCGTCCTCAGATGGAGCCGGCAGCCACCCGCGGCCCAGCCCTCCTTCCCGCCGCCACCCGGAGCCGCGGAGGCACCTGAGGCCGGCGAGCGGGGCTCGGCGAACCTCCCCGTGTGTGCCTACAAAATGGCGGCTAGGGACGAAAAGAGAGAGGCGGCGCCGCGACGGCACTTAACAGCGGGGCCTTGGCGGGGCTGCCCGCGCGGCGCCTGAGAGAAAGTCGCGGAAAGGCGTCTGCCTGCCTGCCTGCCTGCCTGCCTGCGTGAGGTAAACCTCCGGAAGGAAGCCCTTGGAGGCTGATCCTGATAAATAAACACGGAACTGCCCCGGCAGAAGTTTGAGTCTTTCGCTACAGCAGGGACAAATGGCGTTTTTTTCATGGCTGTGCCGTGAGAGGGGGTTAGGAGAGGTTTGACAGCGGGGAAACGAGCCAGGTGTCTGTCAGGGATCCTGAGGAGGGTGTTCTATGGTGGAGTGGCTGGCCCGCTGTCCATAAGGAATTATGTCTGGTGATGTAAAATGTAAGCAGCCAAGAAGTTGTTTTACGACATTAAAGAAGTACACCGAGATTTAAATTTACAGTAATGAGAGCCTTCCGATACTGTGTGTCGGTCACAGCTGCCTGACTGAAGATGCAGGTAGTCCTGCATGGTGGGAGAAGCAAACCAACAGCAGAAGCAAAGAGGCTGCTCAGGTTTGGGGTTTGTTAGTATTGTAATGGAGTTTCTTACTATTATAATGCCACAATTTCCGATTTGTGTGACAGATGTTTCCACAAAGATAAATAAAGTACGGATTCTCAACAAAGAGCTTTTATACGGCCACAAGTTGCATCAGCTGTGTGGTGCCTGAAAACGAAGTGGGCTGGTGAGCCGCTTCCAGAGCTGACGGCGTGACTCAATTGTGTTTGTGCATTGTCAATATTAGAGCAGACAGGAATCATCATGGGAAGCTGATTGCAGGCAGGAGTGAGTCAAAAGAGGGCCTCCTTCCCCTGAGCTAAACACACAGGGACAGTTCAAAACTTGTCTCAGTGAGAAGCTGCCCTACTGCAGGAATTTTTGTTTTCAATGAAAGGAGGACTTACTTAATTTAGGGGAGGCATGATTACTTAAAGTAGCATATAAAAACATATTTGATCCTCTGACTAACTTCACAGTTACTCTAATGGTGTCTTGCAAAACTTAAGCCCTTTCTATCATCATTTTAAAGCTAGTTAGTATTTATGGATCGCAAGAATGGGTATGGAGGATTAAATACACTATCAGGTTCTGCCTGCAAAGCTAGCTGGCAGGGCATGTTACGACAGACAGAGGCCCTGTCTGCACACGAAATCTCTTGGGAGTGAAGTGTTACATTTAGAAAAAATGTGTCTGTATTCCAGCTCTGCGCCATGAAAAATCTAGAATTTACAGCACCCAGTTATCTACACAGAGAAAATCTGTTTAACTTAATATGCATTCAGCCTAGCTACCATGAAACTTTTCCAAGCGTGAAGATAGTTAGGCACCTGAACAGCTCTTAGGTGGGGAAGCATATTGGCAACAAATAGAGATATTTCAGGGAGGATATCAAGCAAAGTAAAGACAGGAAGCCAAATCCTAAAAGGCTTTATTGAATAAAGGAAGATAGGCATTTTTGGTGAGCTGAACACCTTACTCTTGCCAGTGATTTACTCAGAGGGCAAATCTCCACATCAAGCAGGAAGGAATGGGGAAGAAACTCCACATGTTGAAACTCATGTCCACATACAAAGCGTGCAAGTATAATTCATAAGGGAGCAGTAACTGTGAACTTAATTGAACTCTGCTTTATTTGGGGCCAAGTAAGATATTCAGGATTTGCCACATCTTTTTCCTGAATAAACTGCATGACAGGATTATTCAGAATTTCAGTAATGTTTTTATTCATAAAATTTACCTTGATTAGCACATTTCCAGGATCCTTCTTTAGCTCCACATTTCAAAGAAACAATCACGTTCCACAGTTTCTCTCCATTGAATCGTTCCCTGGGTATGCTGTCTGGGTCTGATCCATAAGTCCATCAGTCCATCCTATTTGATACACCGTTTCCCAAACTCTCAGTGGCCTACTGAGCACTTAAAGACTCCAGAGCCTTTGTATGTTGCTCACAAAAGGATTTAATAATGGCTGTCTCCAGCAGATAAAGGTGCATAGGTTGTGGGGTGAGTTCTGGTCTGGAAACCAGAGCTAGCAGCCAAGCAGATGTGGGGGAGACCTGCAGCCCTACATTTCAGACTGTGGGTGCTCCCCTTACTGCCCTGCCTCCTCCCCTCAGAAACCCAGCCTAAACTGCTCTTCCTTGATCAAACTGCAGTTGTAGGATCCAGATTCCAGTTTCTCCTAGGCTGTAAAGCAAACACCACATATGGTTCTGCTTCAGAAACACTACGTCCCCAAGAGTAGGGTGAACGGGAGTAGCAACGCCCAGCTTAGCGTGAAGCTCTAAAAGCCTGTGAAGGTCCCAGGCTGGTGCTCCACCCATTGATGTACTCTGGAAATCTCACCACACCATGGCAGGTGTTCCCCTCCTACTCTCCCTGGCTTCGAGGTAGAGCAAGCCACGGAAAGCAGCTTCAGTGGGAGCCAATTCAGAAGTTGCTGGGGAAAGGAGCTTGAAAGGAAGGGCTCATTAGAAGTCAGAGGAGTGGGGACTAGATAAACATCACTTTGTTTTTCAGAGTGGAAAGTACTGTGCCAAAAAAAAACCCATTTCCAGTCCCCAGGCTCCCATAGTCAGGATTCTAGTATCTTCTCTGTGAGGGCCCCATTTTGTTTCTGACACTTCTCTGCAGCATCTGTCTGGACAACAGCTCTCTAAAGAATAAATGTGCTATGACAATTCTGCACATGGGGTTGTCAGGAATCCTTCACTGAAATTTTAATGCACAGTGGGATCTGGCTCGCTCCTATGCTCAGAGGACCAAGTGATACACACAGAGATCTTGAGTGTGACATTCCATTTGTGTTAGGTTATTCAGCAGGGCTGTGGAAGGAATTTAAATTAATGAGAGTTTGTAAAGGGCTTTGAGGTGAAAAATGAAAAATACTCCCCTTCAGTAGGGTGTAGGTCTCCTGTGTCTCACATAATGCATTCATGACATGAAGAAAAAAGATAGCTGATTATAACTGGAGCAAGATTTTGACAGAAATAACTGAGAATAGGTGTTTAAATAAAGAGGATTGAAATCTGCAGTTCCTCTTGTGATAACACTGCAAAACCAAGAGTCTAAATTGAAAATCAGGATTGTGAAGTTAATTGGTTACTCCACGGCAGGCTCCCATCCGGAGAAGTGCAGCATCTACTGGGCGGTTCTGATCAAAAAGTTACTGACCAAAGTCATCTGTGTCACCTCTTAAGTTGACCCTGTTGTTCCATTGTTCACTCTTTCCAAAAGGATCATGTTATGTGGCATCTCATGCTTCTGTGTAACTGTGTAACTGTGACCAGCTTCTCATGAGTACCAAATAATATAATTCATTTATCAAACTTCATTTCAAAAGCAATTAATGTCCCTTTCCTCTTTTACTGACGGAGTGGCTTCTCAGGAAACTGGTTTCATTAACGCAGCATTTTCTCAAACTTCTTGTAAGTGTCGCTACTTTTTTGAGGCCATCTGTCCCTGTGTAACCTCCCCTGAGTCCAACCCGTCTAGCCAGGAACAAGCAACTCCTCAAATTCTCAGCATCAGCCTCACTGTACATTTAGTTGTTTTGACTAAAGGTGATTAGCCACTCATTGGCTGACACAGCTGGTAATTACAGATACTTTTTTCTCCTCTGTCATGGGGGAACTGAGTGGCTCCCAGCAGTAAATCTGCATAATGTAGAGATTTTTGTGGGGATTTTCTTTTGATAATGCATTGAATATAAGCATAGAATCAATATTAAAAAAAATCTGATCTTTCACAATCTCCCTTAAGCCCTTTGCTAGCCCTCTTGGGAGCTATTAACTACAGTTTAAGAAATAACTGGCTTAATGATTAGGAACATACTGCTATTTTCTCATCATTTGTTTTATGTCTGATCTTATGTGTACTTCTAGCTGGAAGAACAACAATGCTTGCCCTTTTTCTGTAATTATTTACACAGAAGAATATCCCCTTTACACCTTCATTTTACCAAGATAAATAATCCAGGCTCTTGCAGCCTCCAGGCACATAGCA
Organism: Sagittarius serpentarius; assembly: GCA_034782735.1. Classification (NCBI taxonomy): domain Eukaryota; kingdom Metazoa; phylum Chordata; class Aves; order Accipitriformes; family Sagittariidae; genus Sagittarius; species Sagittarius serpentarius. The sequence continues at coordinate 5,717,725 of JAVKLA010000026.1, forward strand.
GGCTCTGTGCATTTGCTCCCATTCCCACACATCTCTCTTGAGTATCAGCGATCAGATTTGTACACAGCAGTCCCAGTTAGCTTGCTTACCACGCACCAATTATTTCTGAGATATTTTCTGTTATTACTGAAGATGATCACAATCCACAAAACATGAAGCTCCCAGAGTTTAATCTTTTTTGCTGGCTGTAAATGTTTCAGTGCTTGTCCTCAACCTGCTAGCCAGGAACTAGGAGACAATTTTTTAATCTAACACTCACGCAATGGCCTCTCAGTGATTTCAGCGGCACAATGTCAGTTCTTATATATTGAAGATTTTGCTCAGGCAAAACTTTCAGTATCTTCAAAGAATTTTTATCTATAAGGAATAAATGGGAAAGAATTGGCCTTTAATCACTTTAAAATAGATTGGCCAAAACAAACACGCTCTAGGAAAAACTGCAGACTGGCAAGGGCCAGACTTAGTTGACCTTTTCCTTATCTGATTTCTGGCATGTGACTGTTTTATTCACTATAAAGTATAATTTTAACAGAAGCTCAACCTATGCCAATTGGTTTTTCAAGACAGGCTTAACTTTGGAGGGCAAAGAGATTTAGCTTTAAGTAGATCTAAATATGAGCTTTGCTGCTGAAATGTAATACCTGATGTAAAGTATCATATGTAAGAACAGTCTATTGTAACGGCACAGAGTCTGAACCGATGAAACCTCACTGAAACTATATTACAAAACAATGGTTTTGGTGCTGATTCTCAGGTAAGTTTGCAGATGATGCCTCCCTGTTGGGAGCTGTCAAATCACTGGAGGGCAGGGCTGCTATTGAGAGGGACTGAGACAGGCTGGAGAAGTGGGCTGGCAGGAACCCTGAAGTTCAGGACAGGCAAACACAAAGTCCTATGCTTGGGTTGGAATAACTCCATGCAACAGGACAGGCTGAGGGCTGGCTGTAATGAAAAGGGCTTTGCTGAAAAGGACCCGAGGGTCCTGTGGATGACGGCAATATGCCTTTACTGCAAAGTCAACTATGTCCAGGACTGTATTAGCAAGAGGTTAGCTGGCAGGACAAGGGATTCTTCCTCTCCATTTGGCACTTGTGAGACCACATCCTGTTCTAGGCTCCCCAGGACACAAAAGACATGGATATACTGGAGCAAGCCTGGTGGAGGGCCACCAAGATGGTTATGGGGCTGAAGCACAGGGACATATGAGAAGAAGCTGAAAGAACTGGGTTTGCTTAACTGGCAGAGGAGAAGGAAATCTTATCTCTCTCTTCTGCTGTCTCATGGGAGGGTGCAGAGAAGACAGAGACAGACACCTCTCAGGGGTGCACAGTAGAAGGACAAGAGACAATGGATAGACGTTAGAACGTGGGAAATTTTTGACTCAAGATAATGAAAACATTTTTAATGTAAAGGTGGTCAAAAACTCAACCAGGTTGCTCAGAGAGATGGTGGAGTTCACATCCTTGGAGCTATTTAAAACTCAACACGGCCCTGAGCAACCTGACCTAGCTGGACCTGCTTTGAGCAGGATTGGACTGAAGACCTCCATAGGTGCCAGACATTGTTTTGAGTCTATGATGATTCCAACTTCTCAACATCAGGCGCTGTAGCTTAAAAAGGCAGCGTGCCTGATGGGTACAACAGCATAAAGTAAAAATGTGGGTGGAATCATTCCCTATTCTATAAATACTCTATGGCATTGTATTCGCATATTGGCATCTGAGGTAGCCATTTGCATTTCTCATTAATTGTTCTAATCAGAGCCATTAACATAATTGTTTTTAATTGCTTTTGAAATGGCAAAGAACCTTGCTGGAAGGAAAGGGCTATATAAAATATGGCTAGTTCTATTTCAAGTAAAGGAACGTTTTCTACTTAGTGTTAGCTGAATTGCAGTAAGCACAAATTTAAATTTATCTTCAAACTGTGCCAAATTCGATTTGTTTTTCTGTATGAATACATAAAGACAAAGTAGAATGTTTATGATTTTAATAGTGCTACAAAATGCTCTTTTTAATAATGCATGAAGTAACGAGAGCTATTGCAACCTCGAGTACTGAGCAGATTGTAACAACCTTTCAGTAAACATTATTGTCTTACTCTGGTTCTACATATCTTCTGAATGCTAAAAGAAAATCCTATCCTGCCTTCATAGCGTCCTCTTGAAGGAAAAGGAAGGCAAAATCAAATACAGAAACTACAGGAGTAAAAAGCACACTGTTCTCTGCATTAAAGCACTTCACATGTGATTAGAATTCCAATTTTGTATTCTTTCCTAGGTGCTTTAGCAGAGTTTGAATTTGTGGTCAGAAAATGTCAGCCTTCACTGAGTGATTTGCTTTTTGCAGGCGCCAGCCTCCTTTCCAAAATGGGAGTGGTCTGTACCTTCTGCAGTCTTACACATACCAGTTTCTTAAATGATGAACCTGAGACAGATCCCATGACATCATAAGGTACAGATGCTTTAGAATAGTTGTATTTTTAAAAAATACACATGCTTTCATTTTCACCCTGTTTTGAACATTTCCAGTCCTGCCATCACATTTTTCAGTGTTCTGGCTTATTGAGCCATAAACTTGTTATAATAAACAAAAGGTGAATTTCTCACGTAATCCTCATCACCTAAACCCAGGAGCTGTGGTTGCAAGGGAACTATCAAATATCACAAGGCTTGCGATAAAATAACGAGAGTTGGCTACGCTCTGACAACCCCTGTCAATGAGGCAACAACAGCTGCTCTGAACAAACACTACAGCCAGAAAAGAACAAATTAATGGTCAGTCAAGGAGAAGTGAAATGGAGAATTAACAAAAGATAAACTTGACTCAGCTACAACCAACTAGACCAACTAGACCAACTTTCCACATGTATAGCAGGAATAATAGCACATATTTATGGAGCAGGGTTACTGTTAAGGATCAGTTCATCAATATTTGTGAAAGGCTGTGGAGTAGTAATGTGAGCTAATTATCATATGTGCTGCTCCAAGGCAGTCATAGCCTATCCAAGGGAGAGAGGCAGTGCAGGTGAAGGGGCAAAACAGGGAAAAACAAACCAGGGCAAATGGCAAGAAGAAGTGCTGCAGGGGGAGAAGAGGAAATTAAATCGCAGGGGAAATGGAAGGAGGAAATGAGGCCGTACGGGACAAAGAGGTGATGCCTGGGTTACTGCAGTATAAAGACACAGGGCACAAATCCATATGAAATGGAGCTTTATCAGTTCTGCTGCTCATGCAATAACCTGTGGTTGGCTGGTTGTTTTGGGGTTTAGGGTTTTTTTTAGAAAAAACTAAGTATAACCAGAGGAAAAAAGGTATAACCAGATGGGAGTATTTAACTAACCATCTGCAAGTACAGAGGGGAACTGTGGGTTTTGCAGGGTGTAAATCTTCCAAGAGAAGAAATCAAAATCATTCTACTTCTGTATTGCTGACAAAGAGAGCATTGTTTGAGAACTGATTGCAGCACGCACTTGAACAATAGCTTTAGATCAGCGGAAGCACAAAATATTGGTAACTGTGACATATGTTTCAATTAAAACAAAAATAATTAACCACCCATTAGTGTCATGAAAAACATAGGCTATTAACAGTAAATGCTCTTCAGCAATTTTATTATCTCCACAAAGCTGTTTCCAGTATTTTTTCTGCCTCTTATTGATAATTTTTTCCACTGCGTAGCTATCTGTATGCTGTTTTACATATTCCTCCTCAGCTTGCTTTACATCTTGGTACTGTAAAGAACTGATTAGTGGGGGAGACTGTAATGATCCAAAGGCTCTTCACCTGGAGGCTGCCTGTTGTCATATTGTGCGTCACTGTTGTTATTACATGACAGCTAATCTTGCTTTTGGAGAACTGCTGTGAAGATCACAAAAATACTATCTTGCTGACTGCAGTAGGAAGCTTTGCTTGGTATTCTGGTAGAGAACACTGAGAATGAAGAAGCATCTTGCACTTCTCACCTCTAGTAATGGATTTTCCAAGTTAGTGTTAGAGCACTGTCACTGGCTCCTGAGGTTTTCATGCTAAGGAGAAACTGGAATTACTGAGACACTGGTTTCCCTAGTGCCTGTGACAAGGATCAAAGCCATTAATTTTTAAGAAAAGTTTCTATTATTGAAAGCATTCATTGCAATATTAAAACTCCTTATTTCTAAATATACTCATGGCCCTATTTCTCCAAAAGATTATGTTCTGAACAATGTCAAAAAGCACACAGGTATTGTTTTTGTGCCTAACTCATGTCCTTTCATATCGAGATCAGAGACCCAAACCACACACATTTCCCTTGCAGAATACAATGAGATCTTTCAAAAGGGTTACCATTTTATAAATGGACTCTTTTTCTAAGAACTGTATTTTCAGTTGGAATTCCACCTGCTTAAACAGTGGTAACAGTTTAGAAATCTACTGTTATTTTCAACACAACTAAATTCTTATATTTTGCAGCCTTATTGGACATCTCTCTTAACTGATGTATATTTTAAGTGCTGCTGGCAGCAATTTGTATTCAGTTTAGTAGCATAAAATTATTTATTTTCTCTTTTAACTTTTCAGATGCTGGTAATCCTTTGTGTAATAACAGGTTAATTGTTTGCCATCTATATATATATGGCAAGATGCCCAGTATCAGCTGACCTGTGAAAATGAAAGTATCAAAATATCCCCATGTGTGAACACTGCAAGAAACAAATATTACCCTCTGCTTAAAAAATAAAAAAACCAAACAAAACAACAAACAAACAAACAAACAAAACCCACAAACCAACAAAAGCCAACACCCTTACTGAGGAAAGCTTTGGTCTTCCAAAATGGGTGTATGGGAAAAATCATAATGAGCAAATTTTACCCTGTCAGAGAACTTTCACCTAATTTATTCTGTTTACAGATTTGGTGTAATAATATTATTTCTCACACCTCTTTGTAAAATATTCTGAGATTTACTGATGAAAAGTGCTAAGGAATAAAATAATATTTATTGTACAATTATAGTATCATGATTTTTATAGTTTGTATAGTTTTCTGTGATAATTTATTAATGTCTAGCTTATGATTACAACTAAGACTGAGTTTTTCCTTTTGAACCTATGAGTAAAATGTAATACTTGTTTAACAACTTGCTCAGATCCTCCCATATCCAGTTAGTCTACCATCACCTCCCTGTCATGGCTCACAGAGAACATGTACGACTCTTATGAAAATAGTTGTATTTTCTGGAAATGTACCCTCAACATAATTGACAAAGATTAATCTACTAATATAGATATTTAACTACCTGTCAGTCAGTACAAGATGGTTTGATATAACATGACTTTCCAAAAATATTTCCTGTGTGTCTCTTCTGTTCCCCAAAAGGATCCAATTTCACTCACATAATGTGTTAAGATTCCAGTTCTGTATAAGTTGATACAGCTTCAGGTTTTCTCGGAATTATGAAATACAAGTTGGGGAAAATTTCTTTTACGTCTTACTCTCTTATTACCTCATAGCACAAATCCTGCAACACCCATTGCCCACAAAGTAAGGTGCATTTCCATAGCGAGGCTGGTTAATATATCATGAGAAAGGTGGATGACCTTCACTGGGCTATGTGTCAATAAAAATACAGATAGTGAATTCAGATGGTTTTCTTGCAAGAACAAAAGCCCCTGCTCTTATGTCTGGATCCAAATTAAGAGTTTCCAGAACAAGTAAAGAGGTATATATACACAAAGCAACCCATTCTGACCTCAGTTCTGACCCCAGTTCTGACCCTGCCATGAGCAGAGCTTTGGACTAGAGACCTCCAGAAGTCCCGTCCAACCTGAATTATCCTGTGGTCCTATTATGCTATGATCTTGCAGCCATACCGTATACTAGTCCAACAACAGATGTGGTACGTCTGCTTTCAGATACTGCAGCAATTGTCTGACCAGTTGGCGGTTTGACTGGTTAGCGGAGGGGTAAATAGGTTCATGGGACCAATTCTGTTGTCAGGCAACATTAATAAAAACCTGACATGCTCCAGACTCAGCAAAACCATCTGTAGTCACAGACAGATGATTGATACAGGCACAAACATACCTGTACCATGCCTACTCTTCAATTTCTAAACCAACCTACCCACACACCCCAGAGTAAGCTGGGTGCCTGCCAAACCACAAGATTATGAAACAAGGAGAGGCACAAGATGAGCAGCAGCAGTTAACACTTGTTAAATTTTCTCTTTGCTCCTCTGTGTCTATTGGTGCCTCTGTACATTTGGAGTATTTTAAGTTCTTCAGAAGATAGAATGGGGTTTTCTCTTAATGTCTTACGCAGTGACTAACGAGGCAAAGTGCTCCGGCCTCTGATTGGCATTTCTAGGTGTTATGGTAATTCAAGTGCTATGTAATAACAACAACTACATGCTCTGAGAGACTTGCAGGGCAGGGAATTAATTCTATCCATCTGTTCAACTAATGTAACTCTGTGAGAAAAGCATCTATTCTTTAACCACAGCCCTTAGGAGATACTGGATGTGTCATTTCTTTTGGCAGCATATTCCAATCATTAATGTCTTCCGCTGTTAAAAAATGTGCAAATTTTCTAATTCAAATTTATTTGATTTCAGTTTCTAGGTATTTTTCTTGTTATGCCTCTCACTGTGCAGGACTAAAGATCAGTGTAGCCACCTTCCAGTCTTTTTTTTTTTTGATAAGCCACACAGATGTGATCTTTAAGTCTCTCCATGCAAAGAATTTTCTCCAGCCTCAAATAATTTCTCAGCATTCTTTTGACAGCAAGGACACCAGAGGCTAGTGCAGCATTACCACAAAAATCTCCCCAATGCCATATGTAGAAGGAAAATAATGTCTCTTCATACTTGGCACATCCCTGGGTACATAGTCAAGGATTCCGTTATTTGCTTATACCGTAGCATTAGACTGGAAATTAATTTTTGCTGTCCTGGCCACCGTCAACTCTCAATTTCTTTTCAGTCACTGCTCTCCACAGCACAGCCCCTCATCTCTGCAGACGTGACCTGCTCACTGTATTTTTAAGTAACTCTACTTATGCCTACATTAAAACACACTGTATCTGAATGGGGTGAATTTACCAAACAATACAGATCTTATGACAACCCCAGCCTGAATTTAATTTCCCATTTAGCCACTCTTTTTGTCTTCACAGCACATCAGTTTTGCTTTCTCATTGCTGAAGATACGAATACATCTATTCATTTTTCTCTGTATTAGGATCCCTGTGCTCTCCTGCCAGCTTTCCTGAGCAACCTTACCCTTCGGAGCTGCTGTTCAGTGGATCCCACTTACCAGTTTTCTGAATAAACTGGTCTGTTCCCCTAAAGCCAGGGTCTGTAGTCTGCTGCTCTCCTTCCTCAGCCACCACAGGATCATGAACTCCACTCCCTAGTCACTACAACCCAGGCTTTGATAACCAAGCCATTGATTACCACACCCCCCAGTTCTTCCTTCTTAGTGAATAGCAGATCCAGCTCTGAATCACTCCTGGTTGGCCCAGCCAGTATCAAGAACTTATCCTTGATGCCTTTCAGAAACCTTGACTGCTTGCATTCTGATGTGTTGTGCTCGTAGCAGATGTCAGGCAGGCTGAAATTCCCCCAAAACCCAGGGTCTGTGGTCAAGAGACTTCCTTGTTCCTGGTTAAAGTTCTCTTCAGCAGGTTGGCTGGCCAGTTGGCAAAGATGCTGTTGTTGCATTTTGTCAGGTGGATCTCGTCTCTCTCCAGTGATACAAGATACGACTGATACCTTTTCTCAGACAGGGTTAGTTACCATACTGATCTATATGCATTGCAGTGACTCTAACTGCTTTCAAAGCTGTCTCCTCAAGCGTACACAAACACATGCACAATCCTGGTCTACCCAGCCTGTTTTTCCTTAGCTGGTCAAATACCCGGCATGCTTAATTTCTGAATAATTCCAGTCACCCCAAGGGGCTTAATTGTGATGATTTCCAATTCTCCTGTTTCCTCGTATTTTACCTCATTTTAATGGTCAATACTATAGAAAGTGTTTCTGTATTTCCCCTCATTCTGTGTGGCGTGAGTTCAGTTTGCTCGTAACACAACAGCACCTCAGTTTACATGGCATTTTAGGAAAAAATCAGTCTCTATGTTACTGATTTAGCACCTTCCCAGCTCCTCTGCTTAGACTCTAGCTATGATTAGCCCACACCTGTCAGATGCAGGCCAGCATAGCCATACATCCCCCACTCTTTCTGAAATGTGGTCCAATGCTCCAGAGTATCTAAATTTTCCGTTCGAACTACGGAGAGAAAGAGCACCTCACACCACTTATATTTTGCCTTCTTTCTCTAATTTAGGGGTAGGAAGAAACTTCAAGGCAATCTCTGACTTCCCATTTGAGTGCCTGTCAAGATTCCTGCAGCTTTCTATGGCCTGTACAGTTCCACTTGATGCCACATAATTGGTTCCAAACTGAATTATCTCCCAGATAACCTTATAAGCTTCTGCAACAGTGCAATTGCTTTTTGTGTTTTTGCTTCAGGGAGACAGCATGCTGTCATATTTTCCTCATGTCATTTTTTGAACACTGTCCACTCTGGATTATACAGGGGTATCTCTTGTAGCACATCTGATTAATACTGTAAGGAATCGTATTGCAGCTGTATCTTGCAGCTTTGCGTTTCAGTGGATGAACTGTTGGATATCTGAAGGTTTGACACTTGTAGCTGGCCAAATACCCGTTCTTGCTGTTTTGTGCATAAATGGCCAATCCACTTCTTTTGTTTCTATTCTTTCTCATTCCCCTGATGCTGTCCTCCCCCATGGTTTCTGTGGCAACAGTTTCTGAATGTAGTCATCCAAGAGGCATTCATTTTCTCAAATACTATACTTTTGAAATATACACTTCTAGACCACAGATATTATATAAAAGAATTGCTCAAGGATATTTCAGTTTGCAGTAAAGAGTTTGGTTATAAAACTTTCTAAAGTCATATTCTTTACGTTTTAGCTGAAGGAAAACTATTTCTATTAATTTAATTGCTCAAGAATGTTTACTTCTGAAGATCATAGAAAGTATCATGATTTAATGTTATAGATATTACAGTATCTTCTTTGCAGTGAAAGGATGTGTTTGTGATCTAGGCCTTATGTGCATAGACGTTATTCTTAATAATAATGCATCTCGATCTGCTAGATGTTTCCCACATATGAAAGAAAAGGCAGGGTGAGACATATCTTCGCTAGCTTTAGGCTTCCTGAATGCAGACATCATCATCTTGAACGAGTCACCCAGATTTCTGCTATAGTCTGCAGACGAACAGGCGTATCTAAGCGATTCATCTCATTCCTGAGTAGACACCTCAAGCAGTTGATATACACACAACTACTCTACAGATCAGCTTTATTTTCCAAGATATCTGAGGCTGGGGCATGCAAATCCCAGACTCGCAGAAACCAAAGAGCCGGTCATCAGAGACAAAGTGAGAAAAGTAAGAGAGGAACTCAGAGGTGCCTGCCTCTCCACATCCCCCTCTTCCTGGGAGGGACCCTAGAGGAAACGGCTTTGACAAGACAGCTGCTGTTCAGATGTGAGAAGTCACTGAAGGTAGCTTGGCATTAGAGTGATTCAGTTGATAGGAGGCAAAGGTTTTCTTAGTTCTCTTTTTAAATTTGCTTTTATCTCAATTTGGCTTTGAGTTACGCCTATTCGCTCTCCCCACCTCTCCAGGCCACAAGGCAACTCTTTCCCTGGAAGGGGCTCAGCACTTGCATTAAGGAAACATCCATCAACTTCCTCCCCCCCCAACTCTTCCACTGCCAGTGCTCACCCACCGCCCGCCTGTTAGATTTCAACTCTAGGGCCGCAGAAGGAAGAAGAGAAAAGAAAAGAAAAGCAAAGCCCGAGCGCTGAGGGCAACCGGGCGGCTCCTCACACCCAGCGCCGGCTCTCTCTCCCGCCCGCCCCCCGCCATGCCGGGGCGCGACGGCCGGGCTGAGGAGGGCGAGGCACCGCCCCCGCCCCTTCAAACGG
>JAVKLA010000026.1:5728466-5790186 GCA_034782735.1 Sagittarius serpentarius
GGGGCGGCGGAGCGGCGGCCGGGGCGCGGGCGCGCTGCGGTGGGCGGGCAGCGGACGCGGCGCGGGGTTAATGGGGTTTGGGGGACTCAACTTGGATGCAGGCGCCGAGGGGTTTGGGTCGGGCTGGGGGCGAGGCGGGGAGTCCTGACTGTGAACGGGATAGAAGCGCGGGGTTACCGGGCACGGCTTTTCCCCGAAGCGTGCCGAAAGCTGGGAGGGAGGGCTTCAGGGCATTGCCTCCCGTTCGGGGTGGCTTACTGCGGCTATGTTGGTTTTAGGGCAGGGTTTCTAGAAGCGCCCTCCGCCTCCCGATGCACTTGGTAATTGTCCCCAGCCTCCGAGTCCTCTCCTCGCGTGGTGGGGCTGTAAGTGCTTTGCCTGTTAGCCGGCGGGTCCGGCTCCGGTTACCCGGAAAAGTGTTAGCGTCCCGCGTGATCTGTTGAGCCAAGCACGCTCCACGCGTTGGCATGTAATTTGACTTGTTTACATCGATCCGGGTCCTGATAGGAGGCTCCTTCCAGTGGTTGCTTTTTTGATTACTCTCTCGCTTGATAAATTAGAGCTATAAGCAGATACCCAGCTGTGATAAGGCTCTCTTGGGGCTCTTTAAAGAGGGGTGGGGAGCTCAGTAGATTCACTGATGCAAGAATGCTGAATTTAAGGAAGGAAATACCCCTTAGTCAGCAGAAGCTGCTGCTTGTCCTGGAAGAGATGTGTTGATGGTTCAGAGCTGAAGATCTTGCATTTGTGCTCTTTTCTACCTGTTCCATGGCCCAGTGAAAGTTCTCATTCCCAAATGTGTTTCCGTGGGGGAAGGGAAGGGATGGTTAAGTGGAAAAATACACACTGTCATCTAGTTCGTTGATTTGCTGAACTGGGGTTATAACATCTCATAACGTCAAACAGTGGGAATTGCTTATGTTTTATGTTATTGGAAACTGATTTATGGTTTTCATAAATCTTGCTGAAAAGAGGCTTTAACATCTCAAACAGACATTTTAGCGGTGGCTCATGAGAATTTTGAATGAATGTCTGTAAGCCCATGGGGTGAGATTGCTCAGGTGGTTGTTGATCAGCTGGAGTAATGTTTTTTGTGCTATGGGAGATCACATCTTTTTGTTTGGACTTGGAGAGTCTGACTTCTTGAATTCATGAGCTGTATACCAACATCTTTATATGGCCAAATGTTGTAGGATGTATACCGTGTACTTCAGGAGTTTTCATTCTCTGAAGTAGTTAGATTTTAGGTTAGACCGCTGAGGAGTCAGTGTGATTGATCCTTGAGCTAGGATGATCTCGTTTTACTGCAATTCTAGGTAACATCTTTTCACCCACAGTTGACCACAAGCCTTTGTGTCAACATAAATTCAGTGCTGGCTTCTTGATTTAGGTCCAGTATGGGACCTCACTTTACTGCTTCTGGACAGGATAGAAGTTGTAGGTCTGGACTGGCCAAGCAGCTAGTTTAAGATTATTCTTTATGTATGTGTATTAGAAATGACATTGTCATTGACATTTAGGTCAATCCCCAAACAATTTTTTCAACTAAAAAATCTTCCTGTGATTAACTAAAGTGTATGTATCCATGAAGCTGAAATTCTGAGGGCAGTTAGGTATCATCTGTCCAAACATAATCATGTGCACTGAGGTGGATAAACTCCAGGCATAACATTTTTCCTGTGCCTTTCTGATGCATAAGTTTTTATAGTGTTCTGAGATGGGACAGCTAGCATAGGATACCTACTGTAAAAGTCTTTTCAACACTTAATAGATTGTGCTTAAAAATACTTCAGTAAAGCTAGAAGCAGTTGGTATTTCCTGCGGAGTTGTTTAGAACAATGTGATTATGGTCAGGCAGATCTCTTTAATTTTAACAGGAGTCATATACTCATGTTTAAGCATATATTTTTCAAAACCAAAAAGGAATATAATTGCTGAGTAATAGTGTTTTTTTTTCTGGCAGTTTTTCTTTGTGTTAACCCACTGTTTGATAAACTGCCAGACAACTTCCTAAAAATTCTTACAAGTTTTTCATGCCTTTCCCCATGCCTCTTACAAGAACTCTCAGGCTGTTGCTTCTTTTCTTGTGTTTGGTTAGTATAAAACCAGTAGCAGGCAATTTTTGTCAAGAGACGGTTTGTGCCTACAGAAACCTGACATGTACGTACACTTACAATCCATAACACAGCAGTCTGTAACTATGTTGAAGAAACTCTTCCATCGCAGTCCTGTGTTTCATGACTTCCTTTTTTGTATCCAAATTCAAGTTTCACTTCTGCTGACTCACTTACGTTTTAGGCATCTTATCCTTGCTGTTCAAGCTCTGAATATTAGAAAGCAATATATTACGTTTTACAGTACTGGCAGGTTGTATGGGTACAGTGAAGAGTGATATCCAGTATTTTTAGTTTGTTAGCCATGGTGCTTTTTGAGATGATCTTACAGGAGTGCATTCTGTCTACAAAGTGTTGATTCTTTTGTATGCTTCATTTGTTCATTATCTCCAGTGATGGCAGAGCTCTTCCTGTAGTACTGTCTTCTAGTGTTGTATCCCGTTTGAGCTTCCTTGGACTCTTTTGCTCTACATCACCACTCCCGTGGTTTCTTGTGCTCTAGTAAGTCTTAATTACAAGGCTGGAAGATTGTGGAAAAACACTGGAAAATACGTTTGCCCTTGAGTGGTTTAGCCACTGTTCTTGTTGCAAAATGGATGAGGTTAAAAGTGTGTGTGGGTGGGTTTTTTTGTTTTGTTTTTTGTTTTTTTTTTATGTCTTTGCAGTAAAAGTAGAACTTGGTCTTTTACCCTCATCCATGCATTAAACTGCAGTCAGAGTCTTACCTGACTGGATTATATGGGTTTTTTATGCATGGCTGAGAAGTGGTACAGTAACCCATGCTAACTGAATGAAGATGTGCCCCTAGCTATACTCACCATAAAAGAGAGATTGAATCTAGTGATTCTGTTGTCTAGAATCCAGCAAACACTTGCCAGCAGTTGAAAGGTATCAAGTCTTATAGTAGCTGAGGCAAAGAGAAGATAGAAATTATCTTTGTAGCTTAAAAGCTTAAAAGCTACAAAGATGTCAGTCTCGGGTATAGAGAAGGAAGTTGCAGTGGTAGTAGTACTTGTTTTTCAGTGTTTCTTCTAGAAACTGGTTGATTATGTTAGCACAACCTGAAAAAGTTTGATAAAATTTAAAAACTATGCTAATCTACAAGGTGTAGCATTAGACATGAAAATCTTTTCTTCATGTTTCAGGTATTTGTCTACGTGTTCCCTTCCCTGTCTGCCAGTTTAGCATCTTATATACAGTGTCAGTGTTGCTGAATGTCTTCCATGATGGACTCAGTCCCCCAACACTGACATCAAATACACAGTTTGTAGCTAGATGTCGATTGTATGATGTAACTGTGTTCTGCATGAGAATCTCTGCATATTTTACAATGCAATTTTTTGTTTTGTTTTTGAAAGGAGTAAGACTTGTGGAGTCACGCTGAATGGCTGGCTGTTGTCCTTTTCCTGCCTGTCTCCTGTCTAAGGGTACTGTCATCAATACCCTTTTGCCCGTTTTGGTCACATTTGACAAAGGTGAAGGGATCTGGGAGGTACATAAGTTCAAACAAGCATGGGGGGGAGAGGCGGGGGAAGGCAGCTTAGAGGAAGCAGACCCTGGAAGCACGCAGCTGAGGGAAGGTTGCAGTGGACGTGCCTACGATGTCATAGCAGAGAGGCTTTATAAAAACACTTAATTGCAGGAAAATTTTACAAATAACTGTGAGATAGGTATACATATATGGACTTCGTTACTGCTTAAGGAATTATTTGTTTACAATAGGGTTTTCAAACCTGATTGTGAAATTTGTACTTAATGTAAATTGATGTTTGCCAGAGTTTGCAGTCAGCCAGAAATGGCTATGATGTACTCACTCCTGTTCCTTCTAATTGCACTGTCTCCAATGAAGCACAAATTATAATACTTAAACATTAATTGATGATCAGGTTAACAGTTTCCACAGCAAAGCATACAGAAGACTCGTGTTGGACGAAGTGAGAATTGAGTTACACCAAGGAAAGAAAACTTGTGGAAAAACATAGCTTCAAAGTGAGGAGGTGATAGAAAAGAAAGAGGAGGAGAAAGAGTGGGTTTGTGACACTACTTAGTATACTAATTAATTTAGACAAATTTGTTTTAAATTTACATCAAAATATGAATTTGACTCTAAATTAATATAGAACAAATGTCAAATATGAGACAGGAAGAAAAAATTCCTGAAGTTGTGTAGCTGTAAAGCAATATTTATACCAGCACAGAGAATTATTTAGTTAGCATATTACTTAGTTGGATAATTTCAATTATGTAAACGATCCTTTTTCTTTTTGCCTGTATGCATACGTATATTCATCTTGCAAAGTTCTAAGCACAAAGAAACAAGGGAATGCAAACTTGGACTCTAGTCTTGCTGACAGAATTTTTAGCTGTGTAAGTGAGAATAACTGGTCCTGTTACTAGACAAAGCTTGAATATTTAGATTAGTCATTTATATAGTCTTTGTATTTACTTTTTAAACTATTGAAGCAACTAATTTGCATTAAAACTTCTAGGAATCATTCAGTAAAAATGTGGTAAAGGGATATCTGTCCATTAATTGATATCGTCTACTTTTCTCTTTCAAATCTGTTGAAGGAAAGAGGTGTATAAAAGCCCTGTACAGGGGGTAACTTTTGTTTTCCTGGCTTAGGAAGTTGGCTAAAGTTAAATGCTTTTAACAAATTACTTAATTCAGTAAGGTCTATCTTGATCTTTCAGTTGAGGGGAAAAAAAAATCTAGATCTTTTTGTAGTGTAGAACCGGAATGGCGTATTAACATAAGTAGACCAGAACTGGAAGACCTTTTTAGAGTTTTTCATAAACTCAGATTCTGTTTATAATTCCATGAAAATGGGAAATTATCGAAGCGACATACTTGTTTTTATGAAACAGGTATTAAGCGAGTTAAAAAAAGCATGAGAAGGCACTACAGTGTGCAGTTTATCAACAAAAGCAGTTGAGCAAATGTGTTCATTCTTTTTTTTCTTCCTCCCCCGTGTTTTGGGTGATTAGATAAGTCTGATTTTTCTAAAAGATTAATACAATGTTTTTAATTGTACTTTTTAGGCAGTGAAATATTTCTAAGGTCACCATCAGATCCTCTTTCAAATACATCTCATGGACTTCCTATCTTGTCTGCTAGTGTAATTCAACCTTTAACTAAAAGTCTTTGAAGGTAATAGTTCTTATCTTTTGGGACCCCACTTAATAAGTGTCATTATGAGATGTGCTGCACCAATGCTATTGAAAATCCATCTCATTGGAGGAAACTGAAGCAAAGGCACCTGATATCATAAACAGTGTTACCCCTGGAATTTTCTGGAATTAAACAGTATAAATACAACTTACCTTGTTGGCAGTATTTTAGTGTTTAACAATATGATTTCATTCTGTATTGGGGGTAGTAGACAAAGTCCACTTCAGGTCTGGCAGCAATTGGGGAAGAATTGTAGAAACAACATTACGTCTTTTCATGTTTTGAAGATCCCTTCCATGAAAAGAGCCAAGCCCAGAGCCCTAATTCTTTGAGTCACAGCTGCGTATGTAAGAGTAACTTATCTTTGACTTCAGTATTCAAAACAGAAGGAAATATGACTACATCTAGTTGTTGTGAAGGAAAATATGTTGTGTATGCTCAGTGAGGCTCAAAAAAATGGGTTTGGTAGACATACCAAATGTGAAGAGAAGGTAATTTTGTACTATGTTATCATTTTCCTTGCCGCGGCAGAGATGTTTTTACTTTGTACTCAACAAAAAACCCTTTTGTCTTAGCTGCATGTGATTAGAATATTCAGGACTATGTCTTAAACTAATTAGTTAAGAAAATAACACTATTTGTAAGTATTTTAAAAATATAAACTGAAATTATCCAAATATTTCATAGCTAGATTATTGAGTTTTGTATTAGTGACACACGTTCTTTTGCAAATAAATGAACAAAGAGGATTATTAAATCCCACTCAGCATATTTCACTTCTGCTTCCTAGGCTAGAAACAGTATTAAAAGAAATGCATTTCCATTTTGGTTGCAGTCGAAACAACAGATATAAACTGATTCAATATAGCTATTCTGTTTGCTCTTAATCCTGATTCATATAAATACATGGAAAAGTATGATTTCACATATTCTGATAAAACATAACTGGACGAGTAGAATAACGTATTTCTTCTTTAACAGCAGATTCCATCAGTAACAGTGCTTTAATTAGCGTAGGCTGTGAAATTCTGTATACCTTCACTAGTGCCACAGACAAGGAAGAGTCTTCTAATACATGGCAAAAAAAAGTAAAAGCACTAGTAAATAAGTGCTTCTATAGAGAGATGTATTTTTGTGAATTATAAATAATTAAATTAATTTTACACTTGTAATATTTTATTCTTGTTAGGAAAACATTGCTATTCCTGATCAGTGAGTTTCCCTTTTACTTGTAATGCCTTTCTGTCACTAGGAACTATAAAAGTTCTGGTTTGTGGTTGGTTGGTTGTTGTTGTTGTTCACTTACCTATAGTTAAGGTCATGTTTAAAAAATTGTGATTACCTATACCTACGCAACATGGTTTAGTTATTTGAATCACCTTTTATCTTTATTGTTACTCGCTTCTTGAGGGAGGTGGAGAGCGTTGTAGGGAAGGATCTAGCGCAGTGCATGTGTGAAGGGAGAAACGGATCTTCAGAATTTTGACAATGAATGTAACTTTTGAGATAAGAAATGTCCTTTAAAGGTGAAATTTTTGGTTTTACTCAGGAAAATTACAACTCAGTAAAGCTAGAGGATAAAGCTGTTGCAGCAAACGACTGAAAAGATGACCCACCAAGTTATCGACTGATATTTATTCTAGAAAGGGATAGATCAACCCCCTCTAATAATCCTACCCCAATAAGACTAACACCAGTGTAATCTTCAAAGCACATTAGGATGGTTATGAATCAAGTTTTTGTAAGAGACGTTGGGTGATAATAACAAGGTAGGACACTTTAAAACTGCGATTGTTTTCCTGCTTGCTGACATGTTTTTAGACAGTATTTTTACTATAGGATGGCTTTTTTTTATCTTTAGACAAGTGCTGGGTGCATTTTCGTTAGTGTTTTGGTTCAGGTAAGGTGTGTGCAGTTCTGAAGTGATTCTCCCAGGTATCCCAGTTTACCATACTTTGGTTTTTATCTTGGAGTGGTCTTAGAGTGCACAGATTAGATTCCTTTTGGAGAAAACTAAATCAAGCAACATAGTTCAGCTGCAGCTGGGTGTTCAGTCACAGAGCCAGGCTAGAACTAATCTGGTGAAAACCCTCTGAAACCCAAAGTGTGTATGTCAGATCATAAGCACCAATTGATTTGCTTTATGGATTGGCTCCGGTTAGCTTATCCATACGTTAGCTGTTAGTGTGTCTCAGGAGTACTAGTTTGACATGTAACGCCACAACAGTGTAACCTCTGAGGCAGTGAGAAAAGGCAATAATAAAAGCAGAAATAGCATTTAATGGTGTTACTGCTTTAGCAAGTGAAAAACTAAACAAACAAAAAACCCCATCATGTGTCTGCACTCTTATTTTTTTTTTTCCCTTTTCCCATTGAAATGTACAATATTGGGGGGTGTTTAGTTTATTTTAGAACTTTGGAAGAATGTATATCTGTAAAACTTTAAAATCAGGAAAATTCAACTGTACTTAATTAAAAGATACTACACCTTCCCCTCCTGCTGTGTTTTCTGGGCTTTGTTTCCACTAAACTGAAATAAAACACTCGTTTGGTTAATGTTAAATGTGTTAATTTATAGAAACCTCGAGCTCTTTTGCAAATAAAAGTTGAGAAACTTAATTAAGGGACTTCTATGGTAAACTTGGGGAGGGATTCTTATTCTTTCATTAAGAAGTTAGGATCTAAGGGGATCTTTGCTAAATCCAATAGTATAGCGTTTTTCTTTAACTTGGTGGGGGAGTTAAGCAGTAAGTGTTCAGCTGATTTGAACATGGTTAAGCTAAGATTACTTACGATTTATCTTGCATCAGTTTGAAGTTATACACAGGATGAAGTGTACGGTAGTTCAGCTTTACACCTAACTTTCATTATGTGTGAGAACACTCTTATGATCACTGATACTTTAACACTGTTTCCAGGATCATTTTCAATAACAAGCAGAAGTTAAGCAAATCTTGATTTCATATTTTGTTCTTGTGTACACACCTTAGTTGCTGAACTTTCCACTTTGTAAAGCTATATTGCATTAACTATGACAAATATGTGTCCTGTATGCCTGTATAATTATCTCTGTGCTGGAAGCAGGTTAATGTAAGGCAGTGTTTGGTGATGTATAGGTTTTTGTACCAATATGATGCAAAATGCCAGTAAATGGTAAATGCCAGTACTATTGCAATATTAGCTTTCTTGAACTTCTGTTGTGCCTCTCTTCCTTCCCACTTCTGGGTAATGACCTTGTGTGCTTCGGCTCAGAAGGGTAAGGGAAACTGGAGGTGGGTGTACCAACCAAAGTGAATGATGTTCCTTTCTGTCCCCCGCACAGTGTCAAAGCCAAGTTGCTGTGTGGGGACTGAGCACCTATTGTATGGGTTGTTCAGTGAGCCCCAGAAAAAGCGAGGTTCATTTTGGGATCTTCCCACATCCCTGTTAAGTGGTAGAGGAAGAAATTCTGTAATCTGCAGCATACTTCACAGAGTGAAATCTCCCAAGTCTAGATCCCAAGCCCAGTAGGTCCATCTTGGCTGATGGAAAGAGATAGACTCCACTTCGGCCTTAAGCCTTAAAGATGATATGGTACTATAATAGTTGGTGGTGTCGCAGTGCTTCCCCTCTGCATCTGTATTTGCATAATGGAAGAGTCAGCTGGGACCGATGATGTGTACTGGAATAATGAATGGGAAACGTTTTGCAGCCAGGGGTAGTTAGGTTTTAAAATAGCTTTTATGGGTCAGATGTGAACATGCATTTTAGTGTACTCTTTCAAGCCCCTGCTGCATACTATGTTTTTGTTCTCTGCAACCAACACACAGTGCACAGTATAAACAATTGCTTTGGGGGGAGGAATAACATCCTTTATGACAGACAAAAAGAGAGCTGTAGAGGGAAGTCTTAAGTAGCTTGAGGGTTTTTCTATTGGTGTAAAACAACCATGCTGGTTTGTAGTAATAAAACATTTATAAACAACTGCATTCAAACATAGGTAATGCTGCGCTTTGACATCATGTGAAAGTCTAAGCCTTGAATGAAACAGCCTCAAATAATCAGAAAACCATAACAATATTGGAGTATCTTAGCATGTCTGTCTTGTTGCCAAGTCAGGATTTTTATTGTGCTAGAAAACTAAATAGAGTGTTCAGGTCTGTACAAAACAAACATAAAAGTTTATACCATAATATTCTTCCTTCCAAAGATAGAATAAAGCAGCTACTCCACCCTGGCTTCGAAAAGAGAAAGAATTTCCTAAAAGCCTGCTCTTGAATTTATTTATTTTTAAAGAAGTAGAGATTTTAACAATAGGATAAAAGGCCTCCACAGTTCCTTTTTTTTTTTCCCCCTAGTTTATTTGTAAATAATATCCACCTTGCCAGAGCTCATGGGTGTATTTTAGTAAGGCTGCAAAACTAAATATTTGAAAGTCATGGAGTACTTTAATCTTAAATGAGGGTTTGTACCCGTTTTCTTTACCACCAACAGCACCATTTGAGAACAGCTTCTAAAGTAGTAAGCCCTGCAGGCAAATCCCCAGTAAAGGAGAGGCTTTATCATACTGGGTAATTGCAGGGGATGTGACTGATGAAAAAGCAGCTGGGGCCTTGTTGTGAATGGAGCAGAGCTGTACTGTCTCAAGTGTGGAGTTATGCTCTCTTCTGCTCTGTTCTAGTTAAAGTTGTTACCTCCTAATGAGCCTCTGACCATGTGTTTCCAGTTTCAGAACTACTAAGCTAGGTTGTGTAACCACTCTAAAGTTCTGCGGTACCACAATCACGTCATGGCAGATAGCATGTAATAGAGTTTCATTTTAATTTTATAAATTTTGATACAGTCCTAATTTTAATTCTGTCTCCCTTCCCCCTATCTGTAATTAATCTGTGAAATCCTGCGTATTGTTTTTAATGCAGGTTGTGATTTTGATTTAATTTTATTGTAATGTCCAGGGCTATTTGCTACATCTTTGGTGTAAAGAAACAACTTGTTGGGAAAGAGTTGCATCTGTTTTTAAGATTCTTTGCTGCATACTAGGTGCTATTTTAGCTTCACTTAGGCCTGACTTTAGAATGGAATATTCATGCTCGTGTATTAGTTTGATAGAGGATATATATCTATATATCTGTATCTCATGGTTTAACCCCAGCCAGCTAGCAACTAAGCACCACGCAGCCCCTCACTCACTTCCCCCCCACCCAGTGGGATGGGGGAAAGAATCGGAAAAAAGGTAAAGCTCGTGGGTTGAGATAAGACTAGTTTAATAGAACAGAAAGGAAGAAACTAACAATTACACTAATAACAACAGTGAAGTGACAATAATAACGAAAGGACTGGAATACACAAAACAAGGGATGCACAATGCAGTTGCTCACCACTCGCCGACCGATGCCCAGTTAGTTCCTGAGCAGCACTCCTGCCCCGGCCAACTCCCCCAGTCTATATACTGGGCATGATGTCCCATGTTATGGAATACCCCTGTGGCCAGTTTGGGTCAGCTGTCCTGGCTGTCTCCCCTCCCAATTTTCCTGTGCCCCTCCAGCCTTCTTGCTGGCTGGGCCTGAGAAGCTGAAAAGTCCTTGACTTGGTATAAACACGACTGAGCAACAGCTGAAACCATCAGGGTGTTACCAACATTCTTCTTATACTAAACCCAAAACACAGCGCTGTACCAGCTGCTAGGAAGACAATTAATTATCCCAGCCAAAACCAGGACAGTATATATATCAGTGTTGTTGTATGCAACAAAAGGGATTTAGAGTAGGATGCATTTGCTTTTCTCTAAAAGCAGTCCATGTAAGACCTCATAGAAAGCTAGGTTTTTTTGATCTCTGAATTTTCCAGAGTAGAGGTTTCTCTGTCTCTAAATAAAAAAACCCTCTCTTTCCTTTGAAACCCGATGTTTATTGCACGAGTTCAGTCAACAGTCATTGGTTGGAACCACAGAGTAACCAAAGTTACCTTCTCTGACTTTAAGATCAGACCCAACATATTTGTTGGGCAAAGGCTGCAGCATTTGTAATGCACGCCTACACTAGCTGTACTATGTTCTCTTTTAATTTTACAAAGTTCAAGGTATTTAGGAAAGCACTTTGAACATTTTATATTTTCAGTGTAAGTGGAATACACCAGTCTCTCTGCTTCCTGTGAACAGTCTGCATTTCTTAATTTTTCTGAAATATGCTATACAGTATGAAAATTACACTTGTTAAGAGGAGCTCAGCATTTGGCCTGGTATCACCTGCTTTGCAATACTGTATCAATGCAATTGTTATTAAAGAAGATCCACTCTGAAAGTAATAAATACAGAACATCAAAACAGTGCGATTGCATGAAAATACATGAAAATTACATAACTTGTTTTGAGATGTTTTTGAACAACATGTGGAAACATATCTCTAAGGTATTTTGGGTTATGTTGAAATAATTTTCTTGTGGTGGAAGAGTGTTAGATTCTTTATAATAAATATGTAGGCATTAAGTTATGGCACAGGAGACTTCTTGTCTGCTCTAAGACGTGTGTGAAATGGTTTTATGGACAATCTAAACATCCTGGGAGTACAAATCAACAGAGAACTCCAAGGACTGATTTTTCTGCATTCATGGCTAATATTATCCTGCCTACAAGATAGTCTTTGCATTAAGCAATAGACTACTATAAAAAAGTTCGGTTAATTTGCCATGTACGATTGTTGAGCTGGCTCACAAACTCCACTTTCTCCCCTGTTCCAGGATACAGACATGAAGGTGTTTCATCCGTTTTCAATATTTAGTCTCTCGTTTATTTTTGTTTTCTTCCCTCCTGTCTAGAGATAGCTTCAGTGTAAGTAAACTTAGTAAACCCAAAGTCTTATGGTCTGAGATCTGAAGATACTGGTTTGTTGTTAGCAAGGTCTATAGTTGTGACCAGGTTTTTTTTCAGGTTTGGTTGGTTGGTTTTGGTCATTTATCCTTGCCAAAAAACTTCACTTTTTTTTCTGAGCTAGTTAAATTCACTGTGTACGTAGTTGCAACACTAATATTTTACTGCTTTTGATTTTTGTAGGGCGCCAATGCCTCAGCTTTGGAGAAAGAGATTGGTCCGGAACAATTTCCAGTCAATGAGCACTATTTTGGTTTGGTTAATGTAAGTTTCAGTCCATAACTTCATTGCCTTGAAATGCCACTGTTGGATTTGTTAAATTGCAAGACTGCAACTGAGTGAATAATTAAAAGACCGAAAGATACAGTCACTGAATATACATACTTATTGAAATGTGTTCTAATATTCAGTGTATTTGTTGAAATATGCTACTGAAATAATTGTTGAAATTGGACTGTGTATTTAATACTTGATTTCATTTTATTAATTGTAGGGTATTTTTTAAATCACTTTCTTGCTTTTAAAATATATGTCTTAAAAAAATGCTGTTTAAAATGTGTAGCTTGTAGTTCATAATATGCCAATCTAAGTGAATAAATAGCAAAAAAAAAAAATTTTGTGAAAGACTGTTGATGATATGAAGTGTTCACATCTGCTATTTGTATTAAGATTTTTAAAAAAATACTGAGCCCAGAGTGAAAAGCAATGGTGGAAAAAACATACTGAATTGTTTGATTCAGTCATTAGTTTTAAGGAATAATTTAAATTTTAATTTCTGGTATTACCCATGAAAAATACAACTTGTTAGAAATTGCATTACTCTGAAATGAAATATTAAGTTATTTTCTTTATTGGGACTTCAGAAAGTACATATTTAAACCAAGTTGATTTAACAGGAGCTATCATCTTGCTTTTTTTAATGAAACTAATTACTTCTAATGCTGTCCTGCTACTATAACATATGTCTCTACCTCTAGCTTCTTAGCACTGACGTGGCTCAAGAGTCTGCAATCCAAGTGTACACTGTGCAGTCAGTAAACACTCTTACTGATAAGCTGAGTTACATGCATCTTAGATGCCATGACTTAAACTAGTAATTTTTTTCCTTTCTCATGAGAGTTGAAATACCTTCAAAACGATGCGTTGTTTCTCTGGAAAGAGGGAATATGGTAGTTTAGTTGTTAACACTTATTGTTAGTTCTGTAGCAGAGCTTAGGCTTTCCATCAAAGCTGTTCTTATCTTTTCTCAAATCTGTTATTCTGTTGACAGATCACCTGTTTTCCTAATTTCTTGTCCAAGTCCAGAGAGGATTTAAGACTTAACAGTAAAATCGTATTGTATGGCTAATCTTGAAGTTTTACATATTTTGTACCCTTAAGAAAAGTTTCAATAAAGGGCAATCTTCCTAATATATAATGAATCAACAAATTCTGACTTTCTGTAGGCCAGAGGGAGTAGGAAATTTGAGGGGAGATCTGTCTTTAAGTCATTGCCCTCAACCATACACATAAGAGACAGGCAGCTAAGATATCTCAGCGTACTCTTAACTTACTGTCTAGTACAGAAATGTTGCTTATTTTAGCTTCAAACAGCAGCTTTTTATGGACCAAAATTCTTTGAATTGTAACAAATAGTAAAATGGGATTCCATTACATCTATGGCACGCTGGTGCTGTATTTTTCAGGTACAGTGGTTGGCTAAGGAAATTCAGTCATATTGTTGCTTGGATGGTTTTCAGATCTGTTCTACAGATTGTGTATACTAACACAGTATGCATATGCCATAAATGTGTAAAAAGCTTGCAGAATTTAAAACTAACTATCAGGAAAAGTAGTGACCTCTTCATTAGCAAACTATGGCCAGTTGCCATTCAGAAAGAATGACAGAGCTAATGATAATTAAAAGAATTATTAGATAATTAGATTTTAAATTAAGAGTACTATTAGACTGAGAAGTGATAGAAATCACAATTTCTGCCTTCATTGATTTCTCTAATTGTTTTATAACAATTACAGGAAGTGAAGCTCTTAGAGGTTCATTAACATTTGCTGCTAAATTTTTCTAACTTGTTTATCGATTTGGTTTGTCTTGACTTTGTCCAGAGTAATGGAAGAATGGAGATAATGTGGAAATCAATAGCTCCCTTCTAACTGTGCGATAGCTAGCCATTTGAGACGTCTGGAATGCAGGACAGGATTTTAGATAAAGATGACAATTCTGAAATAGAGATCTGTCAATGGTAGATGTAGCATTTATCCAGAGGTAGTGTAAAAGAAGAGAAAGTAGGAGCACTATCTTATCTCCTCTACAACTTTGTGGTGGATTATTCAGAGGATGCGCTGAAATAACACTTTGAGAAGTAAAAGAAGAATTAAGAAAGGGCAGTTATGGGAACCATATGGAAGACCAGATGGTTGATGGGATGTTTGATTCTGTCAATGAAAGCTCTAAATGGAAAATTCAGGTTAGACTTGAAAGGACAATACCATTCACTAAATCAGCAGGAAATATTTAAGATAAGTGGTAAGATGAAAATGTTGCTAGTATA
This sequence comes from Sagittarius serpentarius, assembly GCA_034782735.1. Classification (NCBI taxonomy): domain Eukaryota; kingdom Metazoa; phylum Chordata; class Aves; order Accipitriformes; family Sagittariidae; genus Sagittarius; species Sagittarius serpentarius. Next base: position 5,743,146 of record JAVKLA010000026.1, read on the forward strand.
ATGTCCCGTGCACATAGACAATCAGGAACATCAAGTCTGCCTATCATTCTTCTTTCCCCCTACAGTGCAGTAATGCAAGCTATTCAAATCTATGTGCTTCACAAATTAAATCAATTATTTTATCTGATGAGTATGAAACAATGAACATTTTTAATCTTGTAAGAGCTATTCTGGTAGCTCTTCAGCAGTTCACCAGTCTTCTAGAGCAGAAAGTTTGGTTATTCAGTCTCTTGCAATGGACCTGTGTGTTTTGGAAAAATCCTATTTACTGGCATGGCCCACTGCAACAAATAAAACTTGTCAGAGCAGCCGATGCATCAGAGCTGGGAGGGGCCCTAGTACTGCAAAGACGGCGTTCTAAGCAGATCTAAGTTCTTGTAGATCTCTTCTTTGTTTTTGTAGGTCCGTGGGGTTCAACAACCAAGTTTCTTCCCAGTTCTATGTTGCATCAGAAGAGTAAACTGTAAGGTTGTAAGCCTTAGTGAGGCTGGTGGTGGTTTTGTTGCAGCTTTCCTGATTGTCTCATTTTTTTTATTTCCACACAGGTTTGGATGTTGTAACTTTGATTTCGGAATTAAAAAAAAAAGAGGTGTGTGTGGGAAACAGTGCAGTATTTTTGTGAAAGGAAATAATCTGACTTCTCAGAATTTAGAACAGAAGAACAATGTAAACTGAAAAAAAGAGAAAATGTGGTTTTTTACTTTTCTTAGGTATACACATCTTAAGATGGTCCTCACAGAAACAAGGAGGCAAGCTGTAAACCAGTTGAAAACATGGGTTAAAGTAACTCCTCTGTATATAGTCTATATTACCTTCCACTGAATGAGATAGAGCAGTTTCAGTATCCCCTCCAGGCTGACAGTTTAAGATACAAAATTACAATGATGGTCTTTCTTACAGTTTTCTACTGTTATTCCGAGGCAGGCTTCACAAGCGTTTCGTTATACAGTGCAATGCTTGCACATCTTCTTGCAAGTGGTGTGCTTCCGAGGCAGTGCTAACTGTAAAGTGAGGGGAGAAGGAAGGTGTCTGTTGGCCAGGTTAGCAAGAGAGCTGAGTACCGAAGAAGCAGAATTAGAAAGTGAAGTACAGGTGTTCAGTAGGTTCTGGGAGGATGGGGAGACTGGGGCAAGGTCTTGGGTATTTTCTAAATGAGGGGTGTGCTTTTGTATTGGAGTCAAAGATAGGAAGTAAAGTAATAATGGTGGTAGACCAGCATTTATTCATGTAACAAATTCCCTATTTGCTTAGTCTAGAAACCTCCCTACCTTTTCCCCCTTGTATTTTAGTACAAGTACCATTATAATTTTTTAATTCTTAGAAGCTTTTATTTTAAAAAGATTTTAGGTTTTGAAGCAATGGAGACTGATGCTTTAGATATAAACCAAATGTGAACTAATTAAATTTTCTTCAGCAGTTTGTTTTCAATCAATCTTTTATTGCCTACTGTCTTTCTGAATTTGGTTGAAGAAAACCTTTTATGAACTTAATCTGCTTGCTTTTATTTCCTACCCACAGCATGTAGGTTAACATACATTCAGATTAAATTAATCTGAATTTTGTTCACTGTTCTGAGTTCTCTGTTGCTTCATATTTTGGTCATCTCTTACTGCATGTTTGTCATTCTAATTAATTTATCATCAGGCTGTTCCTTTTTAAAATTGGAATGTTATGAAATTTCTAATTTGCTGCCTTTTCATCTTTGGATACTTGCTGTGGAAGTTTTAGCTCTTTTCCCATTTGATTTAACTTTAAGAACTTTCTTAACATTTTAATGTAGTTCTCTTTTTATGACTATTTCTAATTATAAACTCATAAATAGTTAGCTTACAATATTAAATATTTTGACATAAACTACTGTGTGATTTCATCTGCTTCCTTTAAGGAAAAAAGCCCTGGTTTTCCTCTTAAGTTCATTGACCTACTTGAGTGCAGATTTGGACCACAAAGAAGCTAATATAAGCATTTTCCCTAGCTTAAATAAATAAAAGTAATGGGCGTTAATTTCCTCACTTTTTATGGAGATCTTAAGACTTCTTAGTATCTTTTTCTAAAATACACTTCTTACTCATTCTTTGAGTGTGTCGGGTATGTAGAAAGTAGTTCTTCATATTTCATTAATTTAAAATAAAGGAAAAGAATTTACTTCCCAGTTTTGTTACTAAATTGCATGGTGCTCTCCTTTGTCATTGTCTCAGTTGGGAGAGAGCAAAGAACAGTTATGTCCCTGTTATTGCTAAGATGTAAAAGCTTTTAGGTCTTTTTCTCTATTGAAAAAACCTGCTCTTAAAATATCTCTAAATGCATGCCTTTTGCTGTTTAACTGTCTCCCCATCACAACATAGTCTTAGAATTTGCTGCCCGTATATGCTACTGTCTTTATATAAAATGTAAACATTAACATTATTTTTGTATTTTATAGAATGTGTGTAGTAGGTATGTGCTTCAATTTGCAGGTGAGTGATGGCAGCTGAAAGGTTGGGTTACTTGCTGAGGGCCTTATAAAGACTTTTCTCACTCTTTCAGTGTTAGTGAATAGGTTTCACTGGGGGAGGGCAGCATAAAATGAGAGTGGCTCTATCCACCGACAGCTTGTGATGCCTTTACAGAAGTGATGGGGAGGTTTGCAGTGTTGGGGTGAGCTGGAGACAGTGTCAGTGATCACAAGACTCAAGTGCCTAAGAACAGGAGGAGTCTGGGGAAGAGGGACATCAGGAGTGTCCTGGTACAAAGTGGGGTACAGATGCTTTTCTCCCTGATTCTGCTTGCCCCCTTTCAATTCCGTGTCTTGCCTCCTTCAAAATGCACATGTTCAAATTGTGCATTCTTTTCCTTTCAGTCTTGATTTGAAACTACTAACTGTGCCATAGGTTTGAGCCTAAACAAGCCATGTTACATTGTTTTAAGAAAACTCTTGAATGCCAATCCTGTCACCCTAAAATGAGAACTGAAAACATAGCAACAGGTTAAAGCAGTTATTTCTGACTTTGGTCACAACTAGTAAGATTTGGAGAATCCAGTTTCTGAAGCGTCTGAGAAGCTCTCAATTTACAGCTGAATTTCTTTACAGTACAAGGTCATGCTGTGCCTGTTCTTTACTATTGTGGCTGACTTGTAGATGGATAGATAATTTTTACTTGGGCATATTTGGGGAGCTGTGAAGTTGGTGGTATTTGTTGAACATTTTGACCCAAGTAAATGCAAAACATTACTAATAAATTAAAGTGAAACAAAACTATATAGTATTGTTCAAATTTACCTAGGTTTTTCTTGCATTTACATACAGTGTACTTGTTAATCCTTTGAGAAACAGAAATATGCTTTACTATCTTAAAGTCAAGAAGAAATGACTTGCAGAAAATTTGCCCCTGTTTATGCATTCTGTTATACTTTGGATTTAATTTTACCCCTCTACAGTAATACAAGGCAACTTAATAATTCTCTCTTTTATTTTGTAGTTTGGGAATACATGCTACTGCAATTCAGTTCTTCAGGCACTTTATTTTTGTCGACCATTTCGAGACAAAGTCTTAGCGTACAAGAGTCAACCAAGAAAAAAAGAGAATCTCCTTACATGCTTAGCTGATCTCTTCCACAGTATAGCCACCCAGAAGAAAAAAGTTGGAGTAATACCTCCCAAGAAATTTATAACAAGATTACGAAAAGAAAATGGTAACTTTTTTTGTTGTGTAATAATCATAGCAATTATGATTTAATTCTGAAGTTGACATAGTGGCATAACTACATATTTGTTATGCGTGGAAAGTGTTCTTTGTCCTGCAGAATAAAGCAGAGGTGACTCTAGAATAAGGGTGTAATCCTGCAGCAGTTTTGAAAGAGAATCCTTGTTTCTCTCTCTCTTCATGTCTGAGTTTATTGTCAGTGGCTGCTTATGAAATTGCTTGCCAATTTTGCCTCTCTATGAACTGTATTTTTATAATCCAATTTCACTGTAAAGCTTTTGTTCTGTGTTTAAAAAAAAACACTGTCTGAATGCAGGAATCAGTTTCCCAGACTGAGTGTGTGGAGAGGATGCTAAGAATTCCCTGCAAAAACCTAGCTTAAAAACCCAGCTTAAAAACCCACAGATTTTTTAATTCATTTAGAATTTATGCAATACTTAGCTTGACCTACTTTTTAAAAGATTAATGCATTCTAAAATTACTAAGTAGTTTTGGCTAAATTTTTTTAGTGTAATTGATATCCTAAATTTCAAGAGATTTCCAGAGATTTTTAACATTTCTTGTTTCTCATCTGCAGGACTAATTGGTCAAAATGTTTTAAAAAATTATTCGATGTTGAAATATAAATGAAACCTTGTAATCTACTAGTCAATTTGGATACACTTTTATAAAAATATAAAATTTGTCTAAAAAATAACTGCTAGATTTAAATAAATTTTATGAGGTACCATATTTAACACCGCAATAGACGTGTTCATACTGTTGTAATCTCTCCAAGACTATATATGCAGACTAAAAAAGTGTTTAAATGTTATGATGACCATCTCTGTAGTAAAAACAAGAAATAAAATATTATAATGACATTTCTAATTTGAACTGACCCTTCCAGCAAATGCACACCATGAGTTGTAATAATATTGTTAAAAAAAAGCTCGGAGGTAATGTACAATCTCCTTCCTACACAGATTAGAAAACTATCATTCAATTCTTTGGTGAGTATACTTGAGTATGTATGCTGTGTGTTGATGCATTTACAGAAATAGTTCATTATGTCAATGAATGTTGACTATGGCAAACACAGAGAATGGTTCAAATGGAAAGCAGAAAGCAAACCACAGGAGCCATTAAGGTCTTTATAGAAAGTGTTCGTTTTACTGCTTAATTATGTCATGACACTAAAATTTGAAGCAGGAGAAGGCAATTGAAAAATCTTCATTAGAGAAATGAGATGTGAAAGTTCAGTTCTTGCTGGCTTTTGGGGTCTTGTTTAATGATGATACTCTCACATTTTCTACAAATAAATAGCTAAATTGTCAGGCAGTGATTACGTGGACATCATATATGCTACTAAGTGCTTATTGTGAAGGTATATAATTTTGAGCGTTAAAGAATTGTTAATTAAAGAATCAGGTAGGTATGCAACACCGATCTAGATTCTGTTCCAGGCGGTATCCAGCTATACCAGGGTTATGACTGAGAACATCATCTTAATGTATTCCAGACTACAGTGTTGCTATTCCATCTTTATTTTCAAAGTCTGAATACAACATACATCTATTAATGACCTTAAAGCTTAACTGGCTGGGAAGCAGCTGCTGGCTTGAAGTCAGCTGAAGGTATACTGTTACGTTTGCTTAAATTTCTTCTAATCATAAAATGAACAACGTGTAGCTTTCATTCTGTTGTATGCTAATTTACTGACTGGGCACACAGCCCTGATTGGTGCATGAGGTAGAAGAACCTCTGGAGTGTTCTACCTCAAGAGACTTGGAGCTCTTGTTCTGCCTTGACTAACTTGATTAAATAAAGACCTTGCAGTTGGCTAGATTCAGAGTTGAACTTCTCAAAAATAGTGTGGTAGTTCATTAAATAAACTTGGTTCATACGCTTGGCTGACCTATTGCAGTACTTAACCTCTCCAGATGATCTAGATTAGCATCAAATTCTCCCTACTTTGCTAATAACTCAGGATTTTTTTTTTTTTCTGTTTGAAGCTTACTCCTGGATGCTATCAAGTGAATGATAGTAAAGCTTCCATGTAGTCAAAACTTCAGCTTCACTATGTATCTTTTTCATTCAACTTTCCAGTCCTGGGAACTGTCTCTCCACTGAAGGCCAGTCTCAATATGTTCTAGGACTACAAGCAAATTGCAAGTTACAATTAATTGAAGTAATTGCACATTAAAAGACTTGTATGATATTAGCTAGTGATATAGAATGCTTTTTAAATTGGCAGGTAAATTTCCTTGTAACAATTCCTAGTCAGAGAAGAAGTAACTATTGCTAAACCTGATTCAATGCTTTTATGGTTTTCTTAGTCCCATTCCTAATGTGAGGATTTGTAGCAGCAGCAGATTTCTCAGATTGATATCCCAAGGGACTATAATAAACAGCGTTTTCCAGGTAGTACCAATTTGAACATAAACAAGACAGTAGACTTGTAAGAAAGAGAGTTCAACTTTATGCTTTAATCTGTATCATTGCTATACATCGCAAGTATGTACCAGTGAAACTATTCCCCTTCCACTGAATTAATCCTAAAACTATTATGCTTAGAGATGTTGACAAACTGAGGACGTGAAGTGGGAACCATAGTGAATCCATTATTACCTATCCAACAAGTCCACCAGTAATAAAGGTGCCACATATACCAGTGTCCAGAAACAATTATTTCAGATCTTGAAAGACAGATCTATTTATTATTTGAAGTCCTAGTTTGAAACCTGTTTGGTCTTGCTGTGGCTAGAACTTTAGGCTGATTTAACATGGCTTCTACAAATACTGCCTTGCTTAAAGAGCTTTGAGAAAGAAAATAGTTGTTTAAAAATATCAGTATCTTTAGGTGTTTAGTCTTAATCTTATTTTCTCTGCTAGTATTGATGACACGCTGCTTATGACAGAGCAGCAGTGGACTTAAAACCCTAAAAGTGGAAAAAAATAAAGCAATGTTTTGAGCATTTATTGTTCATGTTATTCCTGTCATAGAATATATAGATGATGAAACATTTCCTGTCGTAGGTTCTCAGTTCATTTCTGGAAAATATCAACATCTAATGCCATTTGAGATGCCCTGTGTTATCCAAGACATTGACCTAAGCTTGGCAGAGATAGCATAGCCCTTGTAGGAGATCCATATCATCGTGGACTGGCACCTGGAGGCTGGACAGGATAAGCTATAACATTTCAGGTGGCACTATATGTACACCTGTGTTTTAGGTAGTTGAATCATGCCCTATTTTTCTTGCAGAATGGTTCACTCTTCTGTTAATTCTAATCAGCTGAGAGATTTCTGTGAATGTAAGCTGACTTGCCCTCCCCTTTTCCCACCCCCCTCTATTTTTGCTTTGGTTTATGAAGTACGCATTTTGGGTTGTCGTATTGTCATGAATGATTCAAGATGTGAAATAAAGACTGGGTTTGAGATTCAGCTTCTTTTAAAAGGTTTTTTGTAGTACAGCACCAACCAATTAATTAAAAAATCTTCTATTGTTTTACCTTGTAGAGCTTTTTGATAACTACATGCAGCAGGATGCACATGAGTTCTTAAACTATCTGTTAAATACAATTGCGGATATCTTGCAAGAGGAAAGAAAACAAGAGAAACAAAATGGTCGCCTACCTAATGGCAACATTGACAATGAAAATAACAGCCCACCAGACCCAACCTGGGTTCATGAAATCTTTCAGGGAACATTAACTAATGAAACCAGATGTCTTACATGTGAAACTGTAAGTGTGTATATACTTCATATACTTCGTGTTTCAGAACTTCATATTTCATTTATCTCAACAGACTAACATACTAGATTAGTTTCTTTCTTTAGAAATCTTACATTCATATGAACATTTGCATTTTTTCTTTGTTAGTGAGAAAATTTCAGCAGGACACATGAATTATAGGAAAAGACTTTTGGTCAATATTAGGAAAATGCCCAATTGAATTTTTGTCAGTGTGATCATAATCAACTTCAAAATTTAGATTAAAAAATTCTAAATTGATGTATTCCTAAAAGCAATGAAGCCTGCTGCTTGGGGATGTGGTGTTCTTCTTGTATAATGTCTTAATAACTTAATGTCATGCTTAGTGATACGTTCCCTAAAGATGTATTCTGAATCAGTTTCCACCAATTTCTAGTTTTTAAATTTAAAGCCATTGAAATCAAGATATTATGGTTGGCTTTTGGCACTGAGACAGTAGATGGGGATTCTCGAAGAATGCAACTTGATGTGCAGGAAAAGTAATCCTTCCCTGAATGTCTGTCTACAGGAATTCTTCTAATACTAGACCCTGAGAAATAAACTCCTTCTTTGAGTAAGCTATACTAAAATTTTCTTTTAAAAGTAGTTCTACAATAAGAGAAAGCATATATTTCAGAAAAACTTATAATTGAGTTTTACCTGCTTTAGAAAGAGAAAAAGCAGCACATTTTTGAAAATTACAGTAATTCTGCCATGGTCTATGCCTTAGATATTGTAAAATGCTAAATGACTATTTTTTTGTATGACTTCATACCTATTTTCCTCAGCTTTAATTAGGAATGCACATATTTCAGCATGACATTGGAAAGGAAGAATTAATCAGATTAAATCTGTATATTTCACATGTAATTTCCTCAGGTCTTCTAGAAATACCCAGCTCTCTTATTTCAAAGAAAATAGCTTTCTAATGTCATATACAATGTAACTGCAGACTTCAGTAGATCATAGTACTTTGAGTAATTTAGGTGCTGATTTCTAGCTACCATATTTTCTTTTCTAGTAGATTTCCCCTCCCTAATAACTATTTCATGGCAACTGTCAATTGCTTCTGTTTTAGTTCTGGAACTGATTTTTTTTTTTTTTTTTCTTCCTGAAACATGAATTTAGCTTAGTCTCTTAACATGACTGACATCATTACCTTTCCTCGCTATGGCATAGTGAATTACCGCTGTTGGGATTTTGATCTGGGTACAGTCCTTAATACAGTTTTAAAATGCTGATATGCTCTTTGCCGGCATATTTTATTAGTTATCAGGCCTATCACAATTTTGAGAGTTTTACTAATATTGCTCAGTTCTATTTTTGTTAGCTGTTGCTGAACAGGATATGCCGTGTCTGCTGGCCACTGTGCCTCCCTGGCCAGTTGAATTTTAAATTCAATGTTCTAATACACTTGTTTTAGTATATTAGGGCCTTTGTTGTCCAAGCCCTAATAATCTGGAAACTATTTTATCAGCTTCTGTCTATTCAGTGTATCAGCTTGTGTCTAATTAAAACATAGTGACCTGAAAATGGGCACTTAGAAACACATTTAGACACATTAAATAAGTAATATTACTGTGAATAGTGCCTTATTTTCAAATATGGTGAGCATAGATGATTGTTTTAATGTTTATTGGAAGCTGTTGGCATTTAGAGTCTGTGTTTAGAAATATAACTTAAAATGTCAGGGGTACTTCGATATAGCTCATGTAGAAGATTACACAGCAACAGAGGATGAATTAGTGCTTGTTAATGATAAGACAATAACCTTAGTATTTTTTTTAAATTTAAATTTGGAATTTAATGCATTCTTAAATATAAAGCTTAATATATCTTTACTCTAAGTGAGAATGATCATCTTCTAACGGGCCAAACCTACTTAAAGTTCCTAAAATCACCATGGCAAGATTTTATTATAATTTCAATTGTCCTGATTATAGACAAGAGCTTCTTTCAGGACACTCTGTCTCATTAGGTAAAAAATGAACTGACTAAAGATTTATCCTCAGTTTAAGTATGGACAGTGGAATATAAGGAACATAGATGTGATTCTTTCATAAAGATTTCTGTCGTGGGTCAAGCCGCATGAGAAAATAAATAAGTTACAAAACAGATTTAAGTTGTCTTTACATGCTTTTAATGTGACTTCTTGTTACCATCTTCCCCCCTTCCTTGACAGAGGCAGTATGATGAAGTAAATATTACAAATTTCTGTGGCGAATTGTTAAAAATTATCTAGAAGTTCATTGGTTTTGCAGATTTCTCTCACAACTTTAAGGAAAGAATAACAGTAAACCAGAAAATAATGTAATTTACTTCATTAAGATTAAACTGAAACAGCTAAATGTGGGCAGTACTTCTACAGAGAAAAAGAGGAAATTGTCATGGGTCAAAAGCACCAAACATTGATAATGTTTTTCTTCAGCTGATAGTCTTGCTCCTGTGTTCAAATGACTCTACAAGGCACAAAATTCTTTGGCTCAATTCTACTTTGGACTGAGAGAAGGCAATAAGGAAAATCTCAGTGGTCTCTCTTACAGGAGTACTATAGAAGCCTTAACTGTGCCCCACGTTGTTTTCCTCTTTTTTTTTTTTTTTTTTTTCCTTAAACCAAGGTAAATCATACCCTTTGTTTCAGCTTAATTTAAAAATAGTTTCTGTCTTAGCACACATGGGAGCCTGCAGTTGCAAAAGCTCTTTTGTCAGTGAGCTGATTCATGTTGCTATTGAAAGTCCAAACTGAAAGAAATACAGATTCCATGAGTGTTAGCCTTCTGAGTTTTTGGTTCTGTGTGGTCGTCAAAGTACAGCTGAGCTGTTTGAGTGCAGATTGTCCTTGATGTGAGAAAAACATACCATCTCCTTTAGCCTGAATACTGGAACACTCAAATTCTTCGTTGTTACTCAGATGCTCGTATTAAGAGCACTCAGGTAGCTTTTTGAACACATCAGGTCTTGATTCTGCAAGTGATGAGGTTTTCTGACCATGTCAATCTTCTTTTTCTTTCTATCGATGATTGAAATATATAGCATTGGCAACTTCAGTCTAAGGAGCTTAGTGATGTTTATTTGAAAGAGAACCTCTACAGAAGAGGGCGGGGCTGCTTAGAGTAGAGGGTGACTTTTTTATAATTTTTCTTTTTTTTTTTTAATTATTAATTTCTTTCAAGAAAGCCTATAATGGTTCCTCATGGTCCTAAGTGCCAACCTGAGAGAGGTTGTTTAAGGTGGTGTTATCAGTGTTATTACTAAGAATGGAAGAATTCCTTTTGTGAACTTCTGGTTTCAGTACCAATCTCATTTTTAACCAAGTACAACACATCCCTTTCTTCTTCGCCATCTCCTCCCTGCCCTTACAGCTTCTGTGCGGGATAAAGCTGCCTATGAAATCTTTATTGTTTCATGGAATTTTCTCTGAATCAGACCAAGAGAGGAAGAATTACCTAATTGCATGTCTGAATAACACTGATCACATAACTCCTTAATTCCAGCTGTCCTAGCTGAAGAGTGCAGCAGATTGTTTTCTAGAACGGATTTTTTTTTTTCTGAGCCATTCTTAATCCCTAGGCTAAGATGATTTCCACCAGAGTTCTTAGCATTACAAACTTCAAGTTCAGTAATTCCAAAAGTGGTTTGCAATGGGATATTTTGAGGAATTGTCCACACACCTAAACCGTAGTACATCCCTGAAGACAGGAAGTGTGCAGCCCACTGAAGACGCAGGTGGCTTTTTTTTTTTCCCCCACCCTAAAAACATCCTGGAAGTTTTCCATATATGTTCTGTGATCCCTTTAAAAGTATAAACATTACACGTAAGCATCTAAATGATACAGTAGATGTGATGTATACCGGCATAGTGACATTTTTTGCACAACTACACTTCTGGAAAGATCAGCTACAGAAGAGTTGGGGGTATTCTTGCCCAGTCCTCTCTCAGATATTAACAGAAGCTTTAATTTATGAAATTAATTTTTTGGATTTGCCCAGTGGTATTAATTCTCAAAAATAGTTGCCTTGACCACCTGTATTTTTCTTTTTATACTCCATGTATGCTGCTCTGAGGAGCTGTGTGTTTCTCATCTCTCGATAATCAGAGAAAAACTTTCCAAATTTATTTTTATTCTGAGTTAAAAAGGGAACATAAATCTCGTATGTTTTAAAGATCAGCTTACCTTAGTTCTCCTGTAGCTGTTTAACTTTTCCTGCTTTCAATCAGGAAACTGCAGCCAGGCATTTTTTCTAAAAGCATTTACTTTTGTACCTAGGAGTCATAAACGGCAGAGGACATTCTCATCAGTGGCATTGAGTGTCTCTAGATACAGAGAGGAAACGCTAGCAGACAAAAGCTCAGGTTGCACATTACTATTTCCTAAACCTTTTAATAACATAGTTAATTTTCAGGGCAGCTGTGGATTTTGTCCATTGCCATTTTTCAGGATTCGTGGTGGAATTTATTCTCTGCTTCTAGGAATTTCTTTTTTATTTTGTTATTCTTGCATTTTTTGTAAGAAATGGCTATGCACTATTCTGCCTCTCTCAGACCAAGTCCCAAGCTCTCATTTACCAATAAATTTGCTATCTGCTGCTCATTTAAGAGTATGAATCTAGCCAGGAAGAGGCTTCAAAATATTTGTGCTGTTTGTTAGGGACGCTATGATATGCATAAACATAACTTCCAGTTGGAGGGAATCGTAGGGCAAGAATAGAGGTGAAAGTGCAAAACAGAAGAATCCCAGTGATTTTATTCTTTTGAAAAGAGTGAGGCATAGACAGAACTTGGCATTAATACTGTTGAGCTGAAATCACAGCATAATGACAACTGGCATTATATACCCCCATAGACACATATACACTTCCCTCTTCCTGAACAAAATCAGAAACAGAGTTCTAGCAAATCTCTGAAACAGAAAGGCCACTTATAACAGTTTTTAAAAGGCTGTTATAAGGTAAAAGATGCCAAAAAAAAAAAAAAAGGCAATAGAAAATGGTACTGAAAAACAGAGGTAAATTAGTATAACTTGTTTTAACTATAATCTATTGGTTCTTTCTTCATGCAGATAAGCAGCAAAGATGAAGACTTCTTAGACCTTTCAGTTGATGTGGAGCAGAATACTTCAATCACTCATTGTTTAAGGTAGATGCAAAAATTTGCATTTTTGTAATTTGCCTTTTGTCTGTTACCTAGAAAGCAGGAAGTAAAATTAAAATCTCACAAGCTTAGCAAATTCTAGCTTATGTAGACTTAAGAGTATAAAATTGTTTATATTGTATATGTGTATATGTGTATTTCAGATAAGAAACTAGTATCTGTAGCATTTCTTTTGGTTTTTTTTTCCCCTCTAGGGGTTTCAGCAATACAGAAACTCTGTGCAGTGAATACAAATATTACTGTGAAGAATGTCGCAGTAAGCAAGAAGCACATAAAAGGTACATCAGACTCGGGGAGGGAAAAAAACAACCCATGCATTTCATGAACATACTCTTGTATTTCCTTGTGTGTGTGTTTGAGGCGGGGGATAATGTTCTTTTTCCCTTAATTTTTCTCACGCTTCTTCCACTTAAGAGTAACTTGGTTGCATTCCTCTTGCTTGAATTCAATGATCCTACTTCCATGAGTAATGAGAATCCATGTGAAGCATTTTGGTCCTCCTTTGATCAGTATTTATTTTACGAACGAGAAAAAGAATAGTCTTAAGACCAAAAATAAGTTAAAAAGACAAGTTAAAACAAACTGCCAGTGACTAATCAAAGATTATGGGTAATGATGCAAAGTCACTGATTTCATGTGTGTTTTTAAACTTGGTTTTGTCTTGGTAATAAAGTAATTTTTCCAATTGCTGTAAGAATCATTTTAATAGCACTTTTTTTCTGATTCAGTCAGAATGAGGCTTGTAACTTTTTTTGTTAACTGAATATCTGGTTTCTTAAAAGTGCATAGTTAGTTATGCTAAACTTCTGTTTGACAGTGCTCCTGAAAGGCATCAGAAGCTCTGTGGAAGCCTGAAATTCCTTATGTTTAAAAACGATTCCTGTCTGCTTAATAATTCTTCTGTCTTGTTTACACCTTTGAAAAACCTCTGATTTTGTGTACGGTGTGGTATTTATTATCTGAGAAAATAATTGGTTGAAGGGGTGGGAACACTGACGTGCTGTACTGGTTATACCACTGATCCTGGTTATTTGGTTTACCATAGATTCAGCACATGGCTTTTGGCATATCTCATTTGCAAAGTCTGCCTTCACACATTGCCTAAGCTTACTAATTGGTGTGTATTAGAGGGTTGTGAAGCCAGGTCTGTCCTGTTGTTTTCTGTTGCCTTAGCTCTTTTTCTGTGTGGGAGGTAAATGTGATTCCTGACCAATGTGAGTTGTGCTGACATAAACCTGTACTGTAGGCACTGGCTTATTGGCAAAACACAGCTTTTATTGTTTATATTTTGCTTTTCAAGTGAGGCTTAAGTTCAGTTTCATTACAGTCATAATTTTCTTCTATTTCTATAACACGGAGCTTATCTGTGATAGTGTCTGCTCAACTAGCAAAGGTGGTGTACTGAATTTCTTCACCAGTGAAAGAGCTCCTATTATCAAACATAGTTGCATTATAAGAAGAGGACTTCATTTGGAAAAAAGAAATAGAGTAGAAATTATATCCATATCTCAGTAATATAATAAAAATGTAACTCTCCCTAAAAATAGTTGCTTCTGTCATCTTTCTGCCTTTCTCCTGCTTTTTTCATTTCCTAGTTCCCTTGAGGGCCATGGAGAAAATTGGAGTCTAGCAGGGTTCCCTACAGGTTACTGTCAGTCTAAGTTTAATGACAAAAAGGGAAAGAATGTGTTTTCAAGGATTTTGTCCACAGCCCCCTACCTTTTGAAAAAGGATTGTCTTGTACAAACATACTTCCTGAAATCCTGACAATATGGTCTTAGTGTACATGTCTGAAACCTGGGCTGTATGAGTTACCTTTCGGGGCTGAAGGCAGTTTGAAAATTTCAGCACAGTGCTGATCTGAGGCAATTAGCTGTGCCAGGGAGCAGAGCACTCTCTAGCTTGGTTGCTCTGTTAGTGTGGGCAAATTTCTTGCCCAGAGAGGGGAAGTCTGTGTTTGCTGTCAGGCTGGCTGTGGTTGGCTGATGAGGATTTGTAGGCGCTGATGCGAGATCTCAATACCTCAAACTAGCAAAAGGGGTCAGTGAGCCCTCAGTAGAACTAGATTATCCCTTTCTGGCTTTGACTGCCATAAAATAATGCTGCAACATTTATACAAAATTATTGTGCTAGAGCACAGCATTATCTTGTTTGGGTAGCATGAGGTAAGGTGAGTAATAGTGGGCTATTTGTATCCCTTGGCAATGTTAAATGAATGGCTTGATAGGAAAACTTGGCGTAATACATATGTAACAAAGCTTATTTTAAAAAGCTTGTTTGACTTGGCTGGTTTACTGAGAAGTTCAACTAGAACAGGATCTCTGGAACAACTTTATTGCAATACCTCTGCTGTATACCAAGTGGGATCTAGGTTTTGCTTTTGAGAACTCAGGAAAGCTATGGGTAGGTATGTTTAAAAACTGAATTCTGTGCTAGGTGGTCATTATGTCTAAATTATTATGTGGGTTCATCATAGCTGTTGTTATTATATATTATAGCTTATTATTTTAAGTACATTTGCAATTTTCTCAATTGTTAAAATCCACCTTTAGTTTAGCAACACAGGACATACTTGTTAAACAGCTGATTATTTGAGCTGTTTTTAATGCTTGCAAAATTTAAAGACGACAGTAAGACAGGTTTCCTGTCTGTTGATATCAACTGAATGTGTCGGATGGATATTGGGAATACTGTTGGGTTTTTTGTTTGTTCTTTTTCAGGATGAAAGTAAAAAAGCTGCCTATGATTCTAGCTCTCCATTTGAAGAGATTTAAATACATGGATCAGCTGCATCGATACACAAAACTCTCTTATAGAGTAGTTTTTCCTTTAGAGCTTCGTTTATTTAACACCTCAGGAGATGCCACCAATCCTGACAGAATGTATGACCTTGTTGCTGTAGTAGTTCATTGTGGAAGGTAAGAACTGTTTTACACAAGGGATTTTTGTATAAGCGTAACTATGTTTAAAAAAATGAAACAAGGCACCTGGTATCACATAACTCTAATAGTGTTTAAAGACCTCTTTAAAAAAAGTTTCTTAGGAAAGAAGGCATTATGGGGAGATGCTACCAATCCTGACAGAACATACGACTTTGTTGCTGTGATAGTTCATTGTGAAAAGTGATAACAGTGTATTTCACATCACAGATCTTTGTACAAACTTAACTATGTTTCAACCCCCACCCCAAAAGCCGCAATATCATATAACTAATAACATTTAAAAATCATTTTTAAAAAAAAGTTTTTTGGGGAGGAAAGCGTTATAGAACAGATTCCTTTATAAAACATTTCCTTTAGGGTTTTTCTTTTCTTTCTTTTAAGGCTTGAGCAACATTTTCTGAAATATATCCATATATTATAAGTTTTGTCGATTACTTTGTTTCCTTGCTTTCAGTATGTGACTGTTAGATTTGTATTTGATTTTGCTATACTCAACAAATGTTCTTGAGGCTTCAAGTCTTAAAATCAGGGCTGCTGTAGAAACTGCTTATCGAGTAGAGAAAAGCCCCAAAGTTGAAAACGATGATTTAACATCTAGGATCACAGAATAATTTACATTGTGAGGTCAACTACTTAAAGCTCTAAGCAGGGCTAACTTTGATATTAGGTTACACTGGGCTCAGTTGCATGACTAGGAATGCTGATTTCCCTGCCTCTTTGGGCAATTTGTTCTAGTCCATCAATGTTCTCAGTCATTGCCCCCCACCCCTGCTATATCCGGTCCAAATTTCTCTTGCTGCAGTTTGTGACCACTGGCTCTTGTCCTTTCACTGTGCATTTCTGAGGAGAGCCTGGCTCTGACTGCTTTATAACTCTTCCTTTTTGGGTAGTGGAAAACAGTAGTTGGATTCCTCATTTAGTCTTATCCAGGCTGAATAAAGACAGCTCCCTCAGCCTCTCTTCATCCATCTGGTGCTATAGCCTTCTAACAAATGTAGTGGCCTGCCACTGGATGTCCTCCAGTTTATCAGTCTTGCACTTAAACTGAGAAGGTCATGTCTGGAATTCCATGTCCAGTTCTGGGTCTTACAATGCAGAGTGGTGGGGATTATCACTTCACTGCTGGCTCTATTCTTACCGTACAGCCCTGCATACTCTCAGCCCTGTCACCAAAATGATATGGTGCTGGCTAACAGCTCATCTTGTTGACCTCCTAGGCCCACTTAGCCAGCTAGTTTGCAGCTGGTGCTGTTGGGTGGAGTTAGTCTGGCACAAGACTTTGCATTCGTACTTGTTAAACTTCAGGAGGTTCTTATCAGCCCATTCTTCCAACTTTTTGATGTCCCTCAAAATGGCAGACCTGCCCTCTACTTGCCAGTTACCTCTCTTTGTTCCACCACCATTCCTCCCTACGTAGACATAGGATTACAGCAGAGTTAAGATGACTAGATCTCAAGTTGGCCAGGACAGTTTTGGAAAATAAGCTTTTGTGCCATAGTTTTCTGGGACGCTCTTGTTCAGGATTTTAGGGAAAATCCATTCTGTCCATTTCTGACCATTTCTGTCTCCCTCATTCAAGCTGCAGTCTTGGGAACTTGCCCACGCTCAGAACCATAGCAGGAGATGAACCCTCTTTTCACTGTGTTATGTGATTTGGTACACAGACATGTCCCTCATAGATGGCAACCTTCCTCCCTTGATCTAGATGTAAAAATTGTGTAAGTGCTGTTAGCCGGTTAAGGCAGTTCCAGAACTGCTTTAACTAGTCGTCCACTTTCAGTTGTAAGGTTCAGCTATTTCAGAAAGTGTATTATTTCCTTACTTGAAATCTGATTAGAAATAGGACACACTTAAGGTTTTGGTTTTTTTTTCCTGTCACAGTTGTGGAGAAATTTCTTGTTTGCCATAAACTGAAGAGCTGTGCATTATAAGTTTTACTTTAATTGGGAGCCCCTCTCATTGCTGTGAGGATTCTTGAGACTTTTAAACTGTCCGCTTAATTCAGTTTTTGTTTACACTGGACCAGATAAAGAGATTCCTGTTTGAGATTGTAGATGAACAGCAGCTCTACAGCTTTTTCTTTCTGAAGATGAGAAATAGTTTAGGATCTGTTCGGTCCCTATGAAACATCAGAATGTTTTCTTGATTTCACTTCTCTGTGTCTCTCTTTTTTAAAGTTTCATTTGTATTTTCAGTGCCTGTGCTGCTTATTCCTCATTTGAAATTATAATCCTTTTTTTCGCACAATAGTAAATGTAAAGATAAGTAAGACCTTATTACGAGGATGATATAAGTGGAGGGGAAAAAAGAAAAGAAACATCCAAACAGAAATTGTAGTGTTAGCCATTTTAATTACTGTTAAGTATTGCCTTTCTACAAGAAACAAACCATTTAATGAAATACATTTCTACATACATGTGTGTTATTGTCTGTGTTCTTTTCTAATTTTGTTTTACAGTGGCCCTAACAGAGGACATTATATTGCAATAGTGAAGAGTCATGATTTTTGGTTGCTTTTTGATGATGATATTGTTGAGGTAAGTTTTGTGTAACCCTGGACTTTTTTCTCATACGGACTAGAGCACATGCACTCCCCTTGCATATGTGATTACCTAAATTAAAAGGACTGGTGTGCTAATGAAAAAAGGGTTCAACCCCAGTCTAAATGAGCAATAACTGTGAGTGCAGAGCTGCGCCTTACTATTTGACTGTACAATACTTTGAATTGCATTCTGGCTTTTGTACTTATTAAAAGAAGCTTCTTTGTTTATGGCCACTGTCTTTCACCTTTGTTTAATAAGCTATTCCTGCGGCCAGAAGACAGGGGAAATAAAGATACAGGTAAATTGGTTTTACTGCAGTTCTTTTCTGAGGGTAATTTGTTGGCGCAAGCCGTTTGTTCATATTTTCTAGGAGCTTTATGATTTTAGTGGAATGGATCAGTCCAGTAGTCTGTTTTATTGACTATCCAGCATTGTTTCAGACAAAGGTATAACAAATATCAAAATAGGCGGAAACTTCAGATTTTTGAGATTCACCTTAAAATTTAGAAGTCAATCCCAGAAAGAGGAGTATTTTGCTTCTGGTGGTATTCTTGCTAATATTAGCCATGCTTCCAGGAATTATTTAAAAAAATATATATTTCTAAGTAATTTCTTGGAACACCAGAATTCCCTTCACCGGTTTTGACTTTGTCATCTTTTTGTTTCATCAGTTATCTTTTATTCTTTATTGAGAGAAAGAGCAGAAACTGCTGGTGTCCCTGTATTATATAGTCTCAGGTTTTTTGCTTGCTCTGTCATGTTCCTTTTTTCCCCTTGTCTATGCTTGTCATGAACAGAAGTATGATTCTGCTGTCCAAATACTTTTCCTGACTTTATTTGAATTAATTAAATCTATAAAGTGAATAGTTTACATTTTCCTTAATACACGAGAACTGCATAATTAAAAAGAAAAATGAGAGACAGGTATTGGACTTACATTGTTAATTGGCAGCATGAGTGAAGGGTATTGAAGAGTTCTTCTCTCCAAGCCACATTATGGACGGGTTTTCACACAGGAAATGACAAACATGGAAATACACAGAGCTGTTGGGAAAGTAAAAGGATTACCTTTGTGTCTTACCAAGATACACAGTAAAATGAAATGTCTTGATAGGGTCAAAAGTTCACTTTCCTCCAGGGAAAACAGAGCGTGCTGTAGTAGATCTCACATCATTTCACAAACATTGGGGACAATCTCTCCAGTTCCAAAGCAGTAACACTTGGCAGTAATGTATTTTTTTTTTTTTTCCTCTTAGCCCTTCTAAAGAGGAAGGAAAGAATCTTTTTGTTCTTAAATCTAACATGTTGATGTTTAGGCCCATGGTTCATCAAGTTGGCTTGGCTCACTCCTTTCTGAGAGGTTTTATTCCAAATGATGGGAATGAAATTAAATGAAATTGGCCTAAGTGAAGGAAAATTTATCTTTCCACCTTTTTGTTGTTTGTAGCCTAATTGCCTTTGATTTAAAATGTGGCAAGAGAGCTTGCTTTTGGTTTCACTTTCTTTTGTAGCCAAAGATGATGACAGTGAAAACCAGACAATACTCTTTTCACCTTCTCAACAGAAGTTTTGCATCTTTCCCCCAAAATCTTGGTTATAGGAGGCTTTCTAAGCTAACAGGATCACAAGCGAACATTCTGTGTGAAAAACACAGAAAAAGTTAATCTTCATTCTCTGCCTTCTCCTTATTCTCCTCTGCACTTGATTGGCTTACGCTGGTTACAGTTAGAAACGTAGTTTGTACTTATGTTCTTCATGTTGATACAAAGTCTCAACAGGATATCCTCATTAAAACTTTTCTCTGTGGAACCTGCGCAAGCAATGCACATAGGGTTGCGCTTGTAGTAGGTTCGCTTAATACTTAAAAATGTATATATAAAATATATATAGCCACTACCCTCTGTGCAGTTGATGACAGAGGGGAAACCAAAACATAACAAGTTCAAGAATTATTTGGATTTTATTACTTTATGTAATTATGTGAAAGTTATTTTTGTTTGACTGTAGTTTTAGAGTGGAACTTAATGTCATGTATATGTTATGCAAGATATTCATACTTTAAATTTTGGGGGTTTTACATACAGAAAATTGATGCACAAGCTATTGAAGAATTCTACGGGTTGACATCAGACATCTCAAAGAACTCTGAGTCTGGTTACATCCTCTTCTATCAGTCTCGGGATTGAGGAGGAACTGTAGTGAAGAGAGATTTTCATGTCTCACACCTATCTTCTGTATTTTGGAATGGAGCAAGCACTGAAAAAAAGGAAAGCAGGGAGCTCCAGGGGCAGTAGCACAGTTTGCACACAACAAAGCAAAGAGTTTGGGATTCTTAAAACCTTTGTATCTTGTTAATTTTATTTGCTCAGGTATCATGCTGACTACACATCTCCACTGCATCCCATAAGCAAAAAGAGAGATACCAGCCACTCTTGCAGGAGTTTTCCATTAGGTAATACTATCTCTGTGGTCCTAATTCAAAGCCCATTAAAGGTCACTGGAGAACCTTTCATAGACTTCAGTGGAATTTGAATCAGGTTCTAACTGCACTGCCAGATTGGTGCAATAGGAGCATTAGAAATCTGTATTTTTTACAGACTTTGTGTATAAAAGGTAAAGGACTCTTTGTGAACTTAGTTTCCTGTGCTTAAGTTTAGAAGAAATGAGGTTGGGAGGGTTAACATGTAAGCAGGAAGATGCATCTGGGCCCAACACAATTGCCTTCTTGATGGTAGTAGTTTAACTGAAGATGTAAACTGGTGTCAGGGAGGCAAGTATGTTTTGCTTCTCTGAAGAAGCTTACATTATTTATAATGTATGATCGGGAACAATCAGTCAAGATTATGGCTTTTAATCTCCGTATGGGGAAAGATTTGGTTTGTAATAGTTTATTTTTATTTATAAATTATTGTAACTTAGGATCTTGTGTATTGTCCTTTATTCTAACAAGTATTGGAAATTTTATATATCAATTTGAATTAAAACTAGTTATGTTTAAAAGTTAAAGAAGAGACAATATAAATTCTAAAAACAATGCCTACGATATCTGAATAAAATGAGTAACACAGAAGAGAGATTTCCTTCTGGAGGAACTGGTATCTAAGTGAGGTACTTAAATTAATTAAATTAGAATATCCTTTTTCCATTAATGGGTGGGAAAAAAAGCGATCAAGAAGACCTTAAGAATGTATATTGTAAGAAAATGATGGTGCAGTGGTGGTATACTGGTCTTCATAGTTCTTCAGTAAGTTGTTAATGGTTCATACTCTAGGTAAATTAGGATGATTTGGATCAAAGTACACCATTTTAAGAATATTATTCCCTCTCTTAAAAATGTATCCACTTCTGTTCCCAGTGGCATGGGTGACTATCTCAAAACCCCACTCAATGTCTCAAGTATAAATTATGTCTGGGTAATAAGAAGAAATAGGCTTGGAATTTCATAAGACTGAAGATACCACATTCCTTTAAAAGTAATAATACCTAAGTTCTGTAGAGTGAAAATTTATGAAACTAGGCAGTTTACCTTGCTTTAGGTTTGTGAAACAGCATTAAGAATTAAATCTTGACAAAACACCTGATCTGTAAGAAATGTGAACTATTGTGATTTGACATTCTTCCACTTACCAGTACGTTGTCTGACAGTAGCTGAATGTAATTTCTGGAAAGTCATGGGATGTGCATTCCAGATTATGGCAATCAGGTCTTGGATGTCCTTGTCACTCCCTCTTCAGCTAGTGATTTTTACATTGTTGTAATTTTCTAAGGTTATTTTATTAATACTGTTACAACTTTTAAAAAGAATGTCTCCTGTCTGCTGCTATAACTGACTATTTACTTACCTGTATCTTTTAGCTCAGGAAATGACTTCACCTATTCACTCAGTTGAACAAATCTTTAACAGGGTCACTAAATAAATTGGGCTATTTAGCAACTGTCATACTGTAACAAGTGGCTTTTGTAAAATGCAAAGTTTCTAAAGCCTTGGTTTGGCTAGAATTCTTTTATAGAAAATTATGTATCATGATTAAACTACCAGCATTGTAAAGTAAAGCTTAAATACGGTGGGAGATGCGGAAAATATGATTGGACTTTTCTTAAAAGATTCAGATAATTTAAAGACTTTTTTCAGCTTTCAGTGGGAAAAAGGTTAAGGGGTGAATCAGTTGGATAATGGTGCATGTTAGAAGGATGAAGTCCTTTGCATACTAAAGGTACAGTATTGTAAAAGAACTGTCACATTACTTGTTGCTAATTGAAAATGTTTGGGGTTTTTTCTTTTTTTCCTCTTTTTTTTTCTTTTTTTTTTGTATGCAGTTAAAAGCTGAGGCTAGTTACTAAATATTTTATACCCTAACAAAAGTTAAAATGTTTTTGTTGTTTCACTGGTTTTACTCCTGCTATGTATTTTTATAAGATACTGACTTTTATTTTGTATAGGGTTTTTGAGATAGTATTCCATATTATATATTTCATTTTTCTTTTAGTGCAGCTGAAATAATCGTAAGTTCTTAATTAAACTGATATCAGAAATTGCAACTTAAAAAAATGAAAAGTGTCAGGGAAGTATAAAATAAAACTGATCGATATGTAAAACATTACAGGATTTTTTCTTGGCTGTAATACAGTGGAGAGTGTGGGAAAGTTGTCAGGTGTTGTAAATGGTGGAAATTATTTGCTGTATAACTATGTAAATGTTAATTGGGACTACTGTCCCTTATTTTGTATATTGGAGCAAAAAACTTCTATTAAATAAAGTATGTTCTCTAAAGGTAAGTACTGTATCCTTTGTGGAGCCTGAATGGTCAGTCGGCTGCCTTTTGTGCTTTTCAGTGTTTTCAAACCCAAAAAGTATCTGGAATTTCCTGTATTAAACTAACTGCCCTGAGCCATGGAGGGAGAAGTGTGTTTAAATACACTGCATTATATATCTTTCTAGATGTGTTGTTCTGAAAATAGTTTGGTGGCAGCTATGTTTTTGGTGGTGTGCTTCTCTAGAATTAGTTTTTAAGTAAGTTGTTGGTTTCTGAGGTAGAGGAGAAGGGAATGTTTTGAAATACTGTTTGTTCTTGACTTCTATTTCCTCAAAAATATCTGTACCTTGCTATAAAATATGCAACCGAGTTACTTAAGGGGTTTCTTGGATTGCCACCTTGTGGGAGGGGAAAAAAGAAAATAGCAGTGCACTATACAGCACTAACACAGGAGAGAGACTGACCAAAGAACGGGAGCCCAGCATCAGAAGGAAAAGATGCAGCTGGTTACAGTATCCATGTGTGATTCGGTATCAAGTCATTCTCCACTTGGAGTATATGCTACTGTTTAATGAATGTATGTACTTATGGTTTTACAAACAGTTCATACCCTGCCGTATTTGTAGTTGTGACGACCACATCCATAGTCTTTCATTGCATGGAAATAGTGGCTTTTAGGTGTTCACGTACTTGCATGAGTGGTTAAATCAAATTGTGTTTTCAGAAGTTAGTCATAAATCAGATTGCCTGTCTTCAGGTGACATTCACATGTTAGCACATAGGGATTTGATGCTGCTTCAGATCTTCTGCCATACCCTTCAACATCTGCCATACCCTTCATACACTGACAGGTATAACACAAGATCCGCAGAAGATCTGCGTCCTTCTGGAGCAGCAGCTTGAAGCTAGACAGGACATCCTGGCTTGTTCCCCATGTCTGTGTCTCGGTCTTTCCACAAGCACTCTTGTATATACACTATTTGGATCATATACAGATGAAAGTCTGTATTGCTTGGTTACGTTTTTGTGGTGATATTTGTGAAGTTTAAAGCCTGAAGTATCTGAGGCCTCTAATTTCTTTCATAATTCCCTTATTAAAATTAAAGGAACCTTGTGCTATTTGGTCCATTCTCTCAGCTGTAGGTTTAAGATGATCATGTATAGTCTTATTATTAAGCTCATCCTTGTAACTAAAAGAAATTTTGATATGTGAAATCTTCAGTCTTCGTTTACCAGAACTTGCATAGCTTTGTTTCTTCTTACCTTTTTCTACAGAAGTTTCCACTTGCTCTTACCAGAAAGATCTTAACTGTGTACAGCTAATGTCATAAACAGATCCTCATGACTTTCCTCGTAACTTTCTTCATAACTGTTCATTCAAAATCAGTAGTTGTCCCTTAGCATACTATACCTCCACAACATGGATTATAAAGAAAACAGGGATGAATTCTCTTACGCTCAAAGCTTTGTCTACTTATACACATGAAGAGGTGGCGTCTTTTTTTCTGTTTAACTGCTGACTTTGTTCAATGGCAGAATTCAGCTTGGGCTGAAAGGCTGAGAGTGGGACTTCTAGAAAGTGTTGAAAATGTATCAACAACTAAGGATACCAAAAAGGGTTGGGTGGTGGTTGGTTTGTTTGGGGTTGGGGTTTTTTTTCTTTTTTTTTTTAAGTTGCCTGAGAGCAGTTATTTGAAACTGTATTCATAGATTAAACCAGCAGTACTTGTATCTCTTCAGTTACCTTTATCTGTAAGAGGCGAAAACTTCCTTTCAATACTTGTTAATAATCTGTGGGCTGCCGTATTACATTGCAGATACTTTTGTGACTTTTTTCTAAAAGTTTACATAATCCAGATATGGTTTGTTTGCTTTCAAAGAGTGGCTTTGCAGTGTAAGCTGTCCACTTTTCCCCCTGTATTTGTCTGGGCTGATCTTAAGTTTGTATGTCTTAGAAATTCAGTCTTTGTTTTCCCTCTTGATAATGCAATATGTACATTTTATGTTCTCTGTCTTGTAAGGCTTCAGAGTCCTCTAACCTCTCAACAGCATAACGTGAGATGTATAATACATTAGTCTCTTAACATGCAAGCCTCCAAGTACTTAATTATTACTGAAATTAATATTATACGTAATCTGTATTCAAGGGTTGTTCATTTTGCAGCAGCGTTGCTACTGATGGATTGTTATAAATGAACTACGGAAGTCAACTACCATGCAAACAAACACAGGCTTCATCTTTTAAATACACAGATCTCTGGAATCTATTGTTTCCAGTTTTAACGATAGAGTGTGGTGAGGCAGAAGTAAACCTTCTTTGGTTTGTATTCAAAAATGTCTGCAAAATTGTCTGCCTCTTTTTTTTTTTTTTGAGTTAATTTTTAGGCTAATCCTAAGAATCTGCTATTATAATTGATGAATCCCTTTGGGGGAACTTGTGTAAGAATGTGTTGGGTATATAAGGATTGTTTGCAGACACCACCAGTTTTGAAATGAACTGAGTAGTATCTTCCAGTTTCTTTCCCAAAGCACAAATAAATTATATTTTCTCTTTCCCTCTAATGGCTTGTGATTGCTGCCTGCATAAGAGATTGTAAGGGCTCAGAAAAGGGCAAGGTACTTTCCACCGTAGCTCTTTGTATAGAGCTTGTGTTGGCAGCATTAGGGAGCTTTAATTACAGAAGGATCATTAGTCGTGTCCTTGATCTGCATTCCGCAGGTTATGTAATCCAGGAGAGAAAACGCAAAGCAGGATCTGTCAGAGAATAGGGAGAAGTAGCTTTACAATTACTTACTAACATCCTAGACATAAAAGCAGCATTTCCTAAAAAGATAAAATGTTACATTCAATACAGATTTCTGGTCTTTGGAGAATTTGGGGGGTGCTCAAAACATCCTGCCATTCTAGGCTTTTTTTGCTTATTAAAGAGTCATGCCTCTGTGTGTTTAATTTGCTGTTTAAGCCTATATTTGAAATTTCCATCTGTACACAAATTTGTTAGGTTGATGTGATTGTATGAGTGAGGTCTATTCCAGAAACAATTTATGCATATATGTCAACCAAATGGAATATAATCTTTTAATGGTCTGATCTACAAAGCATTTTCAGCTCTTCACTAGGATTCGTTTTTGTATTTTCTCTTACTGATTTTAAGTTAGAAAAAAATTGAAGATCTTCAAATGTTTTATTAGCATGCTGTATTATTAAGTGATTCAATATCCATGGATGCCTAAAAATCTTACTGCTGTCAAGTATCGGCTGTTCAGAATTTGAATGTCATCACATTGTAACACAAGTTGCTGTAGATCAACTGCTTTGAGCTGTGATCCCTATATTATTTCAACTCTATTTCACTAAATATTGCTTTATTGTAACAGCTGCTTTAATCAACTCTCATGAGATGGGCTAACGACATTCAGCTTGCGTTGCATACTTTCATGCGTGCACATTTATTTGTGTTTCTAGAAGGTGATTATCCTAATGTTATGTCACGTCAGTCTTCTCTCTGCATCTTTCATGTCAAGGAGGACTGCTGATATGCAGCTACAGGCAATGTTTGCTAAATTACTGAGTTGCATGTCAGAGATGAGATCAACATTTAAGATTTTTGCACTGAAAATACCAAGCTTTTTGTCTTCTAATCATCACGCCTCTCTGGTGAAAGTACTCTTCAATATCAAAATCACCTTTTTGGAGTCATGGGACTGAACAAATACAGTGTTGGTATACACCTGTCTTCCTCTTTTCAAGGACACTCTGAAAGGCATTCAGCATTTCTCCCCAAGATTGTTACAGAACCAGAAGCATATTTGAAAAAGGAAACATTTGGTTTATAGAAGATATCCTTTGGTTTAATTTTTGTTTGCTTGGAGTCCAGTGCGGAGGCATGGCGATATTAGAGAGATCTATTGGCGTAAGTAGCAGGTTGTTAAGACCTGTTAGGAGCTAGATACCAAGGAGGTTGTCACTGTGTTTGCTAATCCCAATGCATTCTAGCACGACCCAAATTTTGCAGAGCAGCTACCAGGAACATTCAGTGAATATCTAGAGAAAAACTGCATTCAGCAGGACTGTACGTGCTAAGCATATGCAAGGCTTGAGGTTGGTCACTGCTCCTTTTAATTCCTTTTTTTTTTTTTTTTTTTTTTATAACAGGGAGACCATTTTGAAGATACAGTTTTGATATGTATAGGCTGTGTATTCAGGTTTGTTTTGTTTTTTTTTTTACAATAAAATACTGGTAACTTTTTCTGAATTGTAAAGTATTAGGGGGATGGACTACAGGTTGAGATCAAGAAGTATTTTCTGCACATACATCGCAGCACTAATTAGCCTCTCTTTTTCTATGTATTGCATATAGAGAAATTCATAATTCATCAGGAGAAACAAGACAAAAGTGACTATAGTTCCTAAGCTCTCTTTTGTCTTCATTATGGAATTATGTGCAAGATAATACATATTTTGGGGAAAAAAGGTTAAAAAATAACTTGGGCATTTTTAAAAAAAATACAGTCCATGATAATTTTGTGCTTCAGTGAGTAATAGTAATTGTTAAAGCAGTGAAACACTGGTTTTGGCCACATTTAGTAACTTTTAAAAATAATAGCATACTGGAAGCTTATTAATAAGGACTAGAGTGAGATGAAAAAAGCCCCAGAGCCTTGAAATCTTCTAAAAACAATGACCATCCTACCAGACTGGAAGAAAAAAAAAAAAGAAAGAACAAGCTGTTTGTGCAGGCTGATAGGGGCAGTCTGTATTACCCAGATTACCAGCCTGCACTGTGAGCCTGCATGTCCAAAAAATGGTATTTCCTGGCGTTCATGCTGTATGTCGGATCCATCTACATACATCAGAAGACACAGCTGTTCATTCAACAGAAGAATTCCATAAAGAACGCACCTGTGATAATAGTTACAGCACGTAAATATTTGTCTGTAACTGCACAAATATCAACTGGAAATTGAGAAAGAAGAATGTGAAAACACTGCTGTCATGTGTCCCCAAAAAAGAGAAATCTTGGGTTTATGGGGACGCTGAGCGTCATTTTCCAGAGTCCTGAATAATCCAGTCCCACTTTGGTTGTTTCCCTTCAAGAAAACCTGTGTGCTTCAAAGAGCTGCCACACATCTTCCCTGGAGGATGCCGGCCTGCCTGCCGCTTGCTCCGCTGTAGACTAGCCTTGCAGCCACCTCCATGAAGTGCACATAAAAATTCTATATTATAAAACATTCAGTGCAAAATTAGAGGTAAGACTGGGTAGAAGGCTACATAAGCGGGTTGCCTGCTCTTCCACTTGTGTGCAACAGGTACAGCAGCTTCTAGGACTTGCGCATATCCTTGGTGGTTTTTATATTCTAGTCATCGTTCTAACTTGCTCTATTTGGTGGTTTCTAACTGAGGAGCGTTTAGCATCTGCTCGTGAAGATTATCTCATTAAACCATTATCTGAGTCCAATTTCCATTGCTGGCAGGGCATGGATAGAAAGCACATCCTGATGTTTCATGGCTATTCATGTAAGTACTGAGAGCAGCACTGCATTTTCTGTTTAGTTCCCTCAAGGGCTGGGTAAGATTGTAGGGGTCAGCGTGTAGGGAGATTGCAAAAAATCCAATTAATCACTAAATTTAATGGGAGTTAGGTATTTTAAATACCTTTGTTGTTAAGGACCACAGATAGTGTAGTGCAAAAGCTGTAGTAATTCCTGCGGAAGCAAGGAGTGCTGAAAGTTTGTGGTCTTGAGTATCTGAGAATTGCTTTGGTTGCCAGATGTAAATATTGGCCTTTCCCTAATGCCTCTCTTGTGCTCTTTTCAAAGAGCCCTGGGAATAAAAACTACATCTGGTATTCCAGTTGCTGGATTAGAACTGGTAAGCAAAGAGGAATACCGGCCACTGCACATAATATATGTACTCAGTTTCACACAAACTGTGATTAGTGTTGGCCCCGTATTACTCGAGAACAAGGCAAACTGAAGCACTGGTTATGGAACAGATTTATCCAAATTCGTGACTTCATGAAAAGGCAACCGAAGGTCCACCCTGGCACTAACCTTCAGTGGCTCCCAGGCGATGCCGACAAGAGAGAGCAGGGGGTCCCGCCGGGACGCCCTCTTACTCAGGCTCCGGGCACGGCGCTGGCTGTCTTGTGGGAGGACAAACATTGCACTGCCGCAGAATTCAAACACTCTCGTTAGAGCAGTCCTCCCAAGGCAACGCCATGTACGATAAGTGCTAAGTATTTGATTGTCATGAGGAATTTCACTGATGACTAATGGTGTATTAGGGAATTTTTGTTTTAGAGTGCGGTTGTGAGGAAAAGTAATTGCATTCATGTCAGTGATACACACTTAAAAGCAGGGCTGCAAGAGCAGCTTTGTGAGAAAAGGGAATCCAGTTCTGTTGAAACATGTTTCTCTTTCCACGTCAAAAATGAAATCCAGCAATTTGCTTGGGCAAACAATAGGATTGCAGGAGCTTTGAAGGAGTTCCAGCTTGTTGAGCATGCAGTGGGCCACCTACCAAGCAGCACTCATCCCAGGAAACATAACACCCCGGCGCGCCGAGCCCTCTGCTAGCTTCCAGTAAGGTGCTGGCTCAGATCCATCGTGCTGCTCCTGGTCTTCAGAGCACCGACGGAATGCTTCTCAGCTTTCTCAAATCCCATCCTTCTCTCTCTGATGAGAGTCGACACATTGGAGATCACCAAACCATCAAGGGGCGGGGTAAAATCCACAAGTGGGGTATGGCGTTTTCTGAAGAGGGTCGGCTCCTGTCGTATTTGTGCACTTGTGCCTTGAGAGCTACAAC
This sequence comes from Sagittarius serpentarius, assembly GCA_034782735.1. NCBI lineage: Eukaryota > Metazoa > Chordata > Aves > Accipitriformes > Sagittariidae > Sagittarius > Sagittarius serpentarius. The sequence goes on from JAVKLA010000026.1 coordinate 5,772,769, forward strand.
TGGGTAGGAATTTTCCAGCAAAAATAATTTTGTTAGAAATCAATGATGTGTGAAAACTGAAATGTTTTGCGGGAATGTAATTCACCAATTTGTGCTGAAACAGCCGCAGAGTGAAGAGAGCGATCGGTTGGCTTGCCTGCCAGCTCATCGGGCAGGTTTATGGTGAGCCCGGATTTTAGGACTTGAGCATAACTTCGCTATGTGAACTCTGCATGGCAGGAGATCCTACCTGGTGGAGCCCTTCACCCACCAGCCTACGGCTTAAGCCATGAGGCTCTGAGACAACATCAATATCTTGAGACTGCTGTGATTGTTGAAGTTCTCCGCAAGCTACAGCGGCTTCAGTCTAAGCATTTGGGTGTCACTGCCGATGCTCTAGGAGGCTGGATTAAGATTGCCTTCCTCCCATTTCTACCCTTTGCATGCTTGACTTGACAAACTTGGTAATATTCACCGGGGGGGTGTGGGTGGGTGGGTGTTGTAGCTTTCTAGATTTTCATGACAGGCAACAGGGGGAAGCAGAGGTTTTCTTGTGCTGATAATTCATCAGTATCTAGAAGGACTGGAAACTTTGGATCTGTCTAAAAAACTTGGCATATGAGCTAACAGAGCAAAAGATAGGATGGATATCTTCTGAACAGTTTGGTATGACATGAGTCATGTGAGATAGCAAGTGGGCTTCACAGAGACTTTTTGAAGAAAACAGGTGACTGGAGCGAGCTTCTGACTCCCCAGGCTGGAGGAGATTGTTTCCCACTTCACCCTCCGTTGTCTCACGCCTGCCCATGGCGAGTTTTTTGAATTGCTTTCCCATTCCATCCTCTTGTTTGCTTTTAGCTCTGGGGCATTAAATGGTTAGTGAAAGAGGAGGAACTATTCCCTTCCCAAAGCTGTGTTCAGACAGTGTCTGTGGGCAGACCAGGTTGCTCAGGGCTTTCTCCATTCGGGTCTTGAAAATGCCCAAGGCAGAGACTCTAAAGCCTCTCTGGGCAACCCATGCTACTGCTTGACTGTCTTTGCTGTGAAAGTTTCTCCTTGCGAGTCTGAACTCTCTCTTCAATTTATGACAATTGTCTCCCATCCTCCCACCACGTACCACAGAGAATAGCCTGGCTTCCATTTTCCATGTTTTAAAACCAAAGAACTATTAATACTTAATGTGATCTCTTGTGTGTTACAGAGCTATAAATTTCATCCAGCTGCTCCTGTGGGACACCTTTAAGTGGTACATGACTCTTCATTTAAGGTGCCTCTTGCTGGTGTTTCTAACTAGTCTACTTATTGGAACTTGTTACCCTTCTCTCCTGCTGCCTTCACACTTCTCATGTTACCTCGTATATGGTCAGTCTGAACAAGCAGTTTCCTCCCCTCCCCTCAGACTAGTCTCTCCTTCCCCATGTTTGCCTTCGCCTCACTCTCCCCAACTCTGGTCCCAGTTTCTCTGTGTGTGTGTGTGTCTGAGTGTCATTTTCCATATGACCCGCTCCCCACCTCTGGAATGGACCTGCAGCTCAGGGCAGATGTCTGCATCTGCGTGATTCTGCTCTCCGTTCCTCCCTCTGCCTTCCTCAGCCTCGACTCCCAGCCGAACTCATCCCACCGGCTCCGCTCCTGCTCTCCTCTTGCTCTCCCTCCCTCCTCCTCTGGGGTCAATGTGAGACTTGTTCCCTCCGCATTCAGACTAGAAGTGCTTGGCCTCTCCCTGCCCGGGCTCAGCTGCAGATTCAAGTCTAACCCTGACCCCAGCATTTGGCTCATCACTCATGAGTTCCGCCTTTGAGAGCTGCAGGTTCAAGGTAGTCCAGTAACACGGAGTCACCCTTTGCTGGGGCCTCAGCAATGCTGCCTGCCAGAGGGGATGCTACTACTTACTCCGTTTTCAGCCTGGAAACCCTCTCTCCTCTGCGGTGCTTTTGTTATACTATACAAAAGCTACATGCTTTGGTTCCAAGACTTCCTACCTGTCAGTGGTCTGCTCCTCATCCCTATCTGCACTCTGGCTTGGACAACCACATCAGCTTAATTCTCCTAACAAAGTCACAATACCTTTTCCTTCATCTCCATTTATGCATAATATGAGTGCTCTGCTTAAAATCTAGTAATTTGTAAACTAAAAGCATTGGCAAGATGACTTCACTTCATTATCTCCTTCCTAAGCAAAATTATCCTTGAAACTCACCTATAAAATCAGCTGATGTACTGTGTCTGCTGCTAATAATATAATAATTTTTCTCATTTTCTAATTTTAAATTTGCACCGCTCATATCCATTTATATCTCCCAGTGAGTTACTGTGTTAGCCTGAAATTGTAGGGGGGACCAGGTTATTGCCACGTGTTTATACAGCGTTGAGTGCAGTGGGGCTGTGGCCCTCTATATGCTGTGGAAGGTCAATCATAGCAATCATTATTTATGGAGGATATTAGACACTCAAATAGGAGGCATTCATTACTGTTGAGCTCAGATTTGTACTTGTATTCCCCCTGACAGTGATCGAAACTACATTTTTTTATTTTGTGATGAAATTAGTTCAGTATTATTTCTAATTCCTTTATTTTTTTTCCTTCTTTGGTGATGGTAGGGATTTCCATCTGCCATGGGACTCCTCATGCTCAGCTCCGTGTAAGGCCTTGCCGCTTTAATGTTACGTCCTGCATAGCGGGCACCTTGGGGTTTCCTGCTGCTGTAATTAAGCCGTGGCGGTGGAGGCTGGGGGCATTAGGGGCAGGGGGGGGAATCCTGGTGAGGCAGCCGGGGGGTGCAGCGATCCAGCTGCCCTGCTGTGACCCCCGTCTTCAGGGCAGGGTGGCTTGCCCAAACAGCATCACCTGTGAAACCCAGCAGATGCTGGGTAAGGCAAGGAGGAAAAGCTGCGATAAAAGAGTGTACAAGAGCCTTTCTGTACACAGCCGTCTTCCTGCTGCTGGGTTTAAGAGCAGGCCTGTCTCGTCTCTTCTGCAGTAACAAACCCAGCTTGCTAGAGGACCGCTTTCTGCCTAACGAAGAGCCCCCGACCAGTGCTGAGAATTTCTGGTTTTCTGTCGACAAGTAATGAGCGGATACAGGATGGACCCCTGAAAAGTTGTGCTTTTGTGCTTCTGATGGGGAGTGAGCTGCTACCATCCATCCAAACAGTGCTCCGGTTCGACGCACTGGTTTTTGATGAAGAGAGATGGAGTTTTCCCCACCGCTTGCTGGGCGGCAGTTGCTCGTGGATGCTGCGGCTCCTGCCTTAGGTGGCAGCTGCCTCTCCAGCCCGCTGCTACAGCTGACCGCCGCCTCGGGGGCACGTCTCCCCAGAACCCCCCACCTCCCTTTTCCTTGTTAAAATATCAGCTCTTGTCCCCCGGCAGGGGAGGTGAACAGCTTGGCAGCAACACAAAAAAACTCAGAAACAAACTCTCGAGGAAGGCTTTTATAAACATTGTGCTAATTCTTTACAAAACGGCGTGAGGCTGTAATCAGGAGTAATGAGAGGAGGTGCAGTTCCAGCATGCTGCTAATTAGGTACTAAAAACCTGAGCACAGTTGTCAGCACCTCTCTCTCCAGTGATAATTCAAAATGTGGTATTCCTCCCCTGACAAATCCCCCTTGATGAATAAATAAACTGACATTTGGTTATAATCACCTAAAGTTATGGCAAACCCCATCCACTTTAAGCTGTTACCCATCTAAGAACAGTTTCTGGCAAAGTCAGGAGGACTCATTCCATTTACGCTGAAACATGAAAATGTATTGCTATCTTTTTTTATAAACAGTTACTGAAAATGGCACTTGATATTTCCCCATAGCCGATGGCAGTAGCGCCGCTTCCTCGCTTGGCTGGGCTCCAGCCCCGGGCTGCGCTGCCTGCCTGCCACGGCTTGTTTGGGAAATCAGCTCCTGAGCTGTAATTTATCCCTCCAGCTGGTGCCTGTGCAGCATTACTGTAGGGATGTGCTAATTACCTGGTATTAATTCAGGCAGAGACAAGCACACTGCACTTTCTAATTTGCAGGTAGGATGAAGATGTCGGACATTGGTGCTACCTCTAACAGCCTTTTGGTTTGCTTTGGCGGTTGTTGTGCTGGGCAAAACAGATGTTACCAGCTTCTGGGAGATTTTGATATTTGGATTTTATTTCCTCTCTGTCCTAGCTGAGAACAAATACACAAATGTTGGAAACTTCCTCCGAGTCAGAAAGCCTCAACGTGCCCGTTTTTAGACTTTAAAATTTCCTGTGAAGTGGGTATCATCTGCAGATTCACGGTTGTACCTTAGAGTGGTTTTGACAAGCCACGATGCAAAGGGCGCAGACAGTCCGTATTTATTGCTGAAATCTTGGGGGAAGGGAAAGCGGCTCCTTCTGTTTCAAAAATCTCCTCTTTTCTAGATCACACTCTCATCTTCCATGTTTCCAAAGGCAAAGTGCATGCACCGAATGCCGGGCTGTGCAGAGGGAGATGCTGGGTGGCAATGAAGCTCTCCGGCCGGTGAGGTCTGTCTGCAAGGTGCCGGGGATGCTCGGGAGGCTCCTGGTCCTTGGCCGCTGCTGTGCCGGACCCTGCCCGCCGGCCAGCGGCTCCCCAGCGGCCTGGGGGAGACCTGCCCCGGCTAATCCGGTCTCCCAGCCTGGGGGAGACCTCACCGTGAACGACAGGGAAAGGTTTCATCCCTGATCCCCAAGGGATCGAAAATCCACAGAAACCCTGATGCTTGGTGTTACTGTTCTTGGCAACAGGTTGGATTAATCGCGTCGTCTAAGGGGGTTGTGGCTGTTCAGCGTCCCTGCCCGTGGCTCCCCAGGGCACTGCCGGGGGCTCAGGACCCCCCTCTCCTCGTCCCTGCTGCTGCCAGCCACGTCCTGGGGGAGAAGTACATTTCCCAGAGCTTTGAAGGCTGGGAAACTAGAGGTGAAGGTTTTTACGTTTTCCCCTGACATTTACTATAGAAACAAGAACAAAACCCTGACCAGCAGTGGCAGACAGGTTGGCAGGAGGTGCTGAATGTCGGAGTTTGACGAGCCGAGCAGATGAGTTGCTTTGGCTTTGGAGAGGAGCAGGGTTTGGGCTCTTGGCACCCAGTGATGCGCCGGGGTGCCGGCTGCCGCACCGTTGGGCTCCATGGGATCCTCTCCTCGCCCTCTGCGCCCAGCGACACCTCCTTGCTGCAGGGTGGTTTTCCTCACCTGAGAGACTGTACTGTGGCAAAGCTTTCCCCGAATTTTGTGCCTCACCTGCAGCCTTCCCTCCGTGCTGTTTCTTCAGCAGCTTTCGGACCAAACCTGGGCAAGGCGCAGGAGTCTCAAAGGTCACCAAGTTTCTCCACGCTTCATGCGTGCTGGTGGATGGGTAAAGGAGAAGACCCAAATTAATTTTTCCACGAGTTATTTCTTTTACAGTTTTCATAATTTTCATTTTTCTTGAGCTACTGGAGAGTGAAAACCATCTCCGAGAGCTGAAGATGGAAAAACCAGCTCCCTGCCAAGTGTCAGTGACTTTGCCCCAAATCCCAGGGCTGTCTCCTTAACATCACTGCTCTCCCAAGCTCTTCAAATAGTTCAGGTTCTTATTACAGCACTTCCCCTGTACAGAAGGGTCTGCGCATATTTTTTTTTAGGCTGGATTTAATTTTATTTCCATCATAGTTTGTATTTTCCATTAAAAAAAAAAAATTTCTTCCTTCATTAGGTCTATCAAAACACACACCAGCACTCATTTTTGCTGATTATTTATAGTCATTACATTTACACTGGGTCTTTTCTGAGAAGCTTCCATTAGGGGCCCCCCAAACCTCAGCACAGGGAGGGCAGTCAGAGGTGGGGCAGGGTTAAATAACGGCAGGACGTTTTGATTCCAGGTGTGATATGAAAATATTAACCCTGGTACCAGTGCTAGGGCCTTAGTTTTGGTCAATCTGCCTTGCAGTGCTCAGCTGGTGCGTAGCATTCTCAGAAACATCCTAAAATAGGGCATACTCTTGGTATCAGCAAATATGCCAGGAGTCTGCAGCTGAATTCACCTCCAAGCCCTCTGCTGTGGACAATGTCATTGAAATTAAGGTCAGCATCCAAGTGCGATACCTTGGCTGAGACCAGCCCGCCTGCCTTAGGGCAGCCCCAAGGCTGTGCTACCGTGCTGCGGCTCGGCACAAAGCTGAGAGCCGGCTCCGCTTCCCACCCAGCTGTGCTGAGCAGCGATCCGAAGAGGCCGAGTCCAGCCAGCGTTTGCGTTTCTTTAGGTGCTCCTCTAACCCCTTAGATCACACTTTCTGCTTTGAGGCTAGACGTATGTATTAAAGTCCCACAAATATTTCAGCTGTGATTAAAGGCAGAAAGAACTTGAGTAGGCAGTCACTTATTTTTAGAGCTGATGATAAACCCATGGAAAGGGTTTTGCAGTTGCGTCCATGAATATCTTCCCACTTAATATGAATTATTCACCCACTCTGCCACAGCTTGCTTGTCTGGAGTAGGCAGGAACTTGGGCTTCCAGTCATAAATCCTTGCTTGCCATGTCTGAGGATCCCTCCCGGCATGGTTTACACCAGCTGGTTTGGTGAGGGGCTCGTGTCAGCCCCTCAGGCATGCCTGACTAAGGCAAGGGAAAGACAAGCGGTCTGTCGGCTCGCTGCCATCGGCGGGGAGGAGCAGGACTGGGCGCAGCGGAGAGTGGGGACAGGGGGCCTTCGTCTCTCCCCAGGCAGCTGAGGATTGCGTGCTGCGGTTAGCGAAACGGACCGTCTCCTTCGTCTTTAACTCTGAAAAATATAACCCGTTCTTCTGGCAAATACTTCTAGAAAATCAATGACTGCAGGGAAGTAACAGGGAGAGGAGGAGAAGTTCTCCAGGCAGCAACGTAACACTCTCGCTAGTAGACAGGCAAGCTAGTGTCATGATGGCTCAGGTCCGTGTGGTTAGCCAGTCTCTTAGTTAACTGATTGGTGTTTTACAAATTGCTAGAATATGAAGAGATGACTGTTACTCAAGGTAGAAATACTAGAAAGAAAACAAGAAAAGGCCCCTGGGCTGCGAAGAGCAGTGGGTGTACGGGTAGCATGGGCAGTGTTGAACACATAGCAGCTGCCAGCTGTGTTTCCTCGGGGTAGTTAGGGCCTTTGTGAGAATCGAGTTGTACTGAAAACACTAAAAACTGCTTGCGAGCAGTCCTAACTGATACCGAAACTTGAGCAGAGATATGCTTGATCTGGAATGAAATGAAGGGTCCCTGGGGGTGGGCATGAAGAGGGCCTCCTCCTCCAAGTGCTCCTACCCCAGTGTCCCGGTTTCAGCTGGGACAGAGTTAATCGTCTTCCTAGTAGCTGGTACAGCACTGTGTTTTGGGTTTAGTATGAGAAGAATATCGGTAACACCCTGATGGTTTCTGTTGTTGCCAAGTCGTGTTTATACCAAGTCAAGGACTTTTCAGCTTCCCACACCCAGCCAGCAAGGAGGCTGGAGGGGCACAAGAAGCTGGAAGGGGACACAGTCAGGACAGCTGACCCAAACTGGCCAAAGGGGTATTCCATACCCTGGGACGTCATGCCCAGTATAGAAACTGGGGGCAGTTGGACTGGGAGGGGAATCACTGCTCAGGAACTAACTGGGCATCAGTTGGTGAGTGGTGAGCAATTGCCTTGTGCATCACTTGTTTTGTGTATTCCAATCCTTTTATTATTATTGTCACTTTATTGTTGTTATTAGTGTCACTGTTAGTTTCTTCCTTTCTGTTCTATTAAACTGTTCTTATCTCAACCCACGAGCTTTACCTTTTTTTCCGATTCTTTCCCCCATCCCACTGGGTGGGGGGGAAGTGAGTGAGGGGCTGCGTGGTGCTGAGTTGCTGCCTGGGGTTAAACCACGACACCCGTGCCCCAGAGCCTTGCCAGGGATTTTTGCAGGGAGCAGTGTTAAAGACAACCATTGCCTCCCTTCCAGATTTTTTTATGCCCAGGTATATGTATAAACTATATAAAGAGACCAGGAACCCGACCCTTGTCCCTCCGGCCAAGAGGACACCACCGGCTGGGTACGAGAAGGTTTCCCCTTTCTCAGTTTCCACCTGTGCTGGGCTATTTGTTGTACCGTGCCCTAGGTCCGCAGGAGGATTGCTCGGGCCACATGCTCAGCCGGCCTCCCGTCCCCCGGCCGGTGCCCCAGTGCGAGCACCACGCCACGCGTGGACACGGGCATCGCCTTGCAGGCTGGATACTGGAGCCTTGAAAAGAGATGGTGGGTTTGGGTCGCTTGCTCTCTGCAGCATTTTCTGCTGGCTTGCTCGGTGCAGCTCCCTGCTCAGAGGGCAGGGCTCTGGGTTTGAGCGTCTTTTCCCTGCTCTGTCTATGCCCCCATGGAGTCTATTTTATTCCAGTGGGGGAAGAGAGGTAAGAAGATGCCGGAAGTCTGCATTGCAAGTGCCTCGGTCATTTACCAGACCTTTCTGTGAATTATTCCCACTTCGCATGAAACGTCCTTATTTCGGGTATATTACGTGAGAGATGTAATTAAAGGATGAGAGGCGCCCAGACGTAGCGGTGCGGCCATGAGTGCCTGCAGGGGAGAGCAGGAGGTGCTGCCTGCAGCTGCGGGAGCCCTGAGGAGCTCGATGCCGGGCAGCCGGGGCCGGCCACGAGCGGGCACCTATTAAGCACCTCTCTACAGCTCTGCAGAGCCCCAGCTGCCCACGGGTCGGTAGCCAAGCTCTCGTCTGGAGGAGAGTGTTCATGTCCCCTGGCAGACAGAGCAGAGGTAACATGCCGTTCCAGAGGGTCAGCCAGAATTTCCCCAAAGACACAGCCAGACCCAGCTTGCATTAGCTAAAGCAGCATGTTTATTTTTAAGCACAGACAAGTTAAAGCTTCAGCAAGACCTACAGGAAGGTTTTCAAAACTGTTTTTTCAAATCTAAGTCTGTAGGAGGCAAAGATACTGCATTGCAATGCTCACATTGGGCTGTTCGGTTTAGTAGGTGGTGTGGTTTAACCCCAGCCAGCAGCCAAGCACCACGCAGCCGCTCACTCACTTCCCCCCCACCCAGTGGGATGGGGGAGAGAATCGGAAAAAATAAAGTAAAGCTCGTGGGTTAGGAGAAGAACAGTTTAATAGAACAGAAAGGAAAACACTAACAATGACACTAATAACAACAATAAAGTGACAATAATAACAAAAGGACTGGAATACACAAAACAAGGGATGCACACTGCAGTTGCTCACCACTCGCCGACCGATGCCCAGTTAGTTCCTGAGCAGCACTCCTACCCCGGCCAACTCCCCCAGTCTATATACTGGGCATGACGTCCCATGGTATGGAATACCCCTGTGGCCAGTTTGGGTCAGCTGTCCTGGCTGTCTCCCCTCCCAATTTTCCTGTGCCCCTCCAGCCTTCTTGCTGGCTGGGCCTGAGAAGCTGAAAAGTCCTTGACTTGGTATAAACACGACTGAGCAACAGCTGAAACCATCAGGGTGTTATCGACATTCTTCTCATACTAAACCCAAAACACAGCGCTGTACCAGTTATAGAGACAATTCACTCTATCCCAGCTGAAACCAGGACAGTAGGTTAGATTGAGCGTAACTTCGTTCCTCCCTCTTCTGCCTGCTGCCCTCAGATACAGGCCAACTTCCCTTTAGATATAGTTGAACGGTAGAAGATCTGCTTTCCAAAGGTCCAACCTACCTGTACCACCTGCTGCCTTCAGCAAAGGTCGGGAGCTCCCGGTGTGGATGAAGAATCAGAGCCCCGGTACGTGGCGCACCCAGCTTATTCTCTGTAGGTCTGCAAGAGCCTGAAATCAGTTCTCGTGTGAGATCCCTACAGACCAAAGTGTTCCTCCGGTTCAGAGACTGGTTCAGGGTTGTCCTTTGTTCTCCTGCTCTTCCTGTTGTGCCACACTAAAGCGTGTGAAGGGTGGAGGAGTGCTCACCCGTACGCAGCTGCTTGGAAGGGGAGTGTGAAGGGGCGGAGAAGCTAGCTCTGCTGACATGGGTGCCGTGAGAGCTGATGGCTACAGGCAGTCATGGGCCTCCGTGGTTATTTTTGGTGGGGACCACAGAATAACTTGGAGAAACAACACGCGAACACTAGGGCCTGTCAGCTCAGTCCAGGTACTCTCTGGGGGTTCCCCGAGTCACCTCGCTTGTGCCTCCTTCCAGAAAGGCTCTTGCTCTTGGGAGGCTGGAGAGGCACTGAGGGCTCTTCTGCTTGGGAAAAACAGCAACTGGAGCACCAAATGAGACAACACGAGTGGAATAACCTCCTGCATCTCAACCAGAGGAGCAGCACAGCAGTGGGAAGACAGAAAGTCTTCACGCTACCTCTCTACAGCCCACTTCAGCATCCCCCGTCTCTCTGGGGGAATGACTCCAGTGGGACTGCCTCAGAGAACTGGGCATTTGCTTCTTCAGAAGCCTGAGACAAGCGTGACCGTGTTCATGAAACCCTCTGACATTACCGTCTCCACGTGGGGAGTACAGGACAGCACAGCAAGAGCGGGCTGGCAACTCTTGCTGCACAAATTTGCTTGAGGGCCAGGGGTGGAGACTTTGCAGGGTGCTGGAGGAGTGCGAAAACATTTGTGCCCTGAGCTTCGAGGAGGGTGGGGGCACCAGCAAGCCAGAGCTTTTGCCAGCTCCCTGCCAGCATGAAGCCTCTTGCTGCAAGGCTCTTGCTAAGCAGTGCCTGCTCCTCTCCACCTGAAGAGCAACGCGTTCCTGTCTGCCTCCCTTTCCTCCCATCAGCTCACATGGGATCCTGACCCTCCTGCTGGGATGGCATTAGTGCAGCTATAAATACAGCAGCAGTATTATTTATTTCAATTAACTTGTTTTCTGATTAGAGCGATCAAGCCAGCAGTCGCACGTTTCACAGAAAGGGCCTTCAACATATTTTTCCATCACTAACGCCATCGGCTGAATCACAGGAACCTGGGATCCAAGCGCTGAAGTGCCCCAGGCTTGCTGCCTTCCTGGTCCCGTGTCCACCACGGATGCTTTCTGGCACCCAGCTGAGTCAGTATGTCAGTGCCATCAGCACTGGGACAGCCGTGAGGCAAAACATTCTTCAGCGGTGTCAGTATTTTCTTGTGCAATCTGTAATGTCCAGGACAACTCCGGCTCAGCTCCTGGGCTCAAAATGCAAGTGAAAGTTCATAGGATCATAGAACGGGTTGGGTTGGAAGGAACCTTTGAAGATCAGGTAGTCTATGACAGGCCATGGGCAGGGACACCTTCCACTAGACCAGGTTGCCCAAAGCCCCGTCCAGCCTGGACTTCAACGCTTCCAGGGATGGGGCATCCACAACTTCTCTGGGCAGCCTGTGCCAGTGCCTCACCAGCCTCATCGTAAAAAATTCCTTCCTTACGTCCAGTCTATACTGAAATCTCTTTCAGTTTAAAACCGTTGCCCCTTGTCCCGTCACTACAGGCCCTGGTGAAAAGCTGTGTCCGCCTCATCATCTGGTGTGCGTGGCGCGTGGGTATGGGACCATGGTCCCTCCCGTGCACATACCCAAGTCAGTCCCTGTCTGCGGATCAGGTGGGCGAGGACGAGGAGGTGGCGGCTGGGAGCGGCGGCAGCTCCTCCCAGCGCTCCCCTGTGGGCACCCATCCGAGGCTGGTCTGCAGGAAAGCTGCCGGCCTGTCAGGAACGTGCCTTGTGCCTACCGTCGTGGTGAGAACCTGCAGCTCACTGCTTTTCTCCTCAACAAATTGTACGTAGGTGGAACCAATTATATGTAATGTACTTCGGCTTCCTAAATGCAAAGCATAGGAGGCTAAAATGTGCCCCAGATTGACGTCAGCAGTATTTCAAGTGTGTAGCTGAAGGCAGCATCCCTGTGATATCTGCCTATTAGTATCTGTTTTGCTGATGTCATGGGTAGTTTTTTCTTCCATTCATCTGTCTAGAGTTTTTTTAAACTGTATTTTAAGTAATGATTCTCACCAACAGAATGAAAGAGAATTAGCAAAAAGCGGAGGGGCGGGTGTGTGTGTATAACAGTTTCAAAAATATGATGCTGTAGGAAATATTCCTTTGGGCTTCCTGGATGCAGAAATAAGGCCAGAGTCACATTCTTTGGAGGTGTGAAGTACATCACCCGCAAGCCGGTGGACTCTGCCTGTGTCTTCCGGCTCTCAGGGATCCAGGTAGCGGTTTCTGCTTTCATAAGCACATCTATTCAGTACGAAGCGGTTTCTCAGCAGCTTCCGAAATGCTAGAGCTGGCTCAAAGCTGCACAGGCAAATTCATTTCCATGGCAGGCAGCAGGCAGGCAGTAGGGAGGGAGGAGTGTGGGGGAGATGGTGGGGCACATATTTGAGGGGGTCAAGGGTGGGGAATAGCCTTCAGTGGGCAGCGGCTGGGCTGTTGGTAGGGTTCATCTCTCTTTGCCTCACACCACCTCCTCCCTCATGCCCTCCGGGAAGGGAAAACCCCACATCAATCTCTCCCAGGACTTGGGAGCCAGAGCCACCCTTATGCCCACGCTGCTGCCTCCCATCTCCCCCCCCCAGATCAGCCCACGGGGAGGAGGTAAGGGGTACACGAGCAGTCGGGGAACGCAGCCCCCACGCAGGAGCCTTCCCGTGGGTAAACAGGCACAGCGTGGGAGATGCCGTCTTTCAGCAGCTCTACGACCTTAAGCAAACAAATGGGAGTGCCTAGGATCACACAGCAGGCTATTGGAAGATGCGCACTTCTCGCTTGTATGGAAAATACTATTAATTCAGACAAGGACAGAGATTTATTGAGACCTCTGGGCTTATTTAGCACACTTGGTAACCAGCCATCTCTTTTGTACCAGTCAAGATTTACTGCCACTTCAGGCAGCCCCCAGTGCCCGTATCCTTCATTGCTACTGATGTTTTCACTGCATGGGGGAAAAGAACAAGAAGATTTGCCTGTCTTCAAAAAAAGCCACACTTTCAGTAGCACCTGACAACCTTCGGTCGCATCTTTCACGTGCTAACACAGGCACTATTTTCCCCACCGCCTGCCTCTGCATTCAGCCACTTGACCCATCCTCCTACCCTCTGATCCCTGCCTGCAGCCCTGCTTCGCGCTGGGACAGTTCGCTCCTGCAGCAGCAGCGGCAGGAGAGTCATGGGTGGCCGGGGAGAAGCTGCTGGCTCCGCGCCCGAGCCCAGCCGCGCGGGATGGAGACTGGAGCTGCCAGTGGATGTGGGGGGGAATGAAGCCGTGCAGAGGGATGTGTCTGAACATGGCGGGCTCAGAGAAGAAGGAGGTGGGGGCTACTGAGAACTGTCTGCTAAGCAAGTGCAAACTGAGGTCTAGAAGCTGCCCAAAGCTGCGCAGGGTTCAAAAGCAGCATGAGTACTCCGGACATGCCAGTTACATTGGCCAGCAGCCTCGGGGATGCAAACATTTCTCCAGAAGCTGGTCTTCTGAAGCCGCTAATGCTGAAAACTGTGGTAGTTCCCTTTATTTCAGGCTTGCAAATGGAGCGGAGCAGTTTTGGCTCAATCTGTTCGAAGTCCACCTGAATCTAATACCTACCCTGGAAAAGTCAGCACAGAGTTAAAGCTAATAAATTTAGACCCAAATAAAACCTTCATTGCAAGAGATGTCTACACGGTGGGGAAAGGCTCAGCCTTGCCTAAAAGGACTGTCCTGAGGTGGGGAGCATCTCTCCTTATGTGAGCTGGAGGAAGATACGTAAACAGCACTGATGCAGATCGAGCAATGCCACTCTGCCCTGTCTCCTTGGGGAAATCACTAGCCGTGCTGCGTTTTGTCTTGGAGAAGTATCCAGACGCAGGCTTGCACTAGGTTTATTTTCTTTCTATTGTTTCTTTCTCAGTCCCGTCCAGAAAATGTACCTCACCCGACTGATAAGAACCGCCACAAACCACTCCATGTTTGGTGTTAAATGCAGGCAGATCATTCCCTCCGCCTCGCTTCAGTCGTCGTTACACATGAAAGCTGGCAAAGGATAGGGCCATAATGAGCAAGGCAGCAGGAAGATCAGCGGAGCAGGGATGCTGTGGCAGGGTCTGTGGCATGAGAACCTCATTAGTCAGAGGGACAGTCATGCTGGGGTGACTCAGCTTGGGAAAATGTACTTTTTTTTGATGATTTAATAAAAGGTTGTTTAATTGTTTTTCTTTATTTAAATAATTGCTATTACTGACTCATTGCTAGTGGATGTCAAGGACGAAGGGAGCGTGATGGCAGTAGCTTATCTAGCAGACTTGTAGCTATCACTTCAAAGAATGCTCCATGTGATGCCACCTGTAGCTTAGGCTCTCATTTATGTCATCCTGTGATTTTGGTGGCTTTACAATTGTGCCAAGTAGGCACCATTTGAACTGAGTTTTCCCATGCTGGTGATCTGCCTTGAGCTCATTATTAGTAACAGGACTGTGGCATTTCAGCTGTTTCCGAGAACTAAATTAGGTGGAAATGTTTTGCAGATGACTGTTTTGTACCTCGCAGGTCATAACAGTAGAAGTTCTGGGCTCAAACCACCACCACCACCACCGCTTTTGAAATTTATCAGCCTCTGCTTTCTCAGATCTCACGTGTTCACCAGAGACTTCTCCGAATTCAGCATCTCTGTGGATGCTTTATGCTGGCGCTGAGCCTGCTCTGCCCTGGCACGTCCCTGGTGCGTTGCCCATCCTGCATGCAGGCCTTCTCTAGGGGACGATGACCCCTGCTTCATCCATGGGTCAGCGTCAGAGCAGGACTTCCTCAGCAATAGTTCGTTTCAGCTCCTGGGTGCCACGGACCAGAGCCGGAAAGCCTCTCAGCCCTCTGCTTTTGATAGTTCTCCCCTTGGCACAGAGAAGCAAGGAGGGAAAGGAAGTGTCTTTGTTCGAATGCCAGACAGAAATAAGTTCATCCAAGGATAAAAGATTGCAGGGGCGGGGGGGGGGGAGAGGAGGAGGAGGGCACCAGGAGACAGACAGACTGGAGACAGCAGGGGCAGGAGGGGTCAAGCTAGCTTGGAGGGGATAAGCAGATGAGGAACAGCCTGTGGCCAGTACAGCACACTCTTTTCTTGAAACCTGGACCAGGACCCAGCAGTGGAAGATCTTGACATTCCTCTGTAACCAGCAACGTCTCCACCATCAGCCGGTGGAGATGGCGTGGGGTTCGCAGTTGGGACACATGAGAGCTGGCACGCGGACGTACCCCGTGGGTTCTGCAGCAGCTTGTTGGCCACAAAGCCATGCAGTAAGCTGCCACATGCCTGATGAAAGCTTGTGTGAGGTCCCTGGGTTTCAGCAGAGGGGAATTACTGGTGGTACGCGCTCTGGAGAGGGAGGGAAGGAAGCGTGGAGGGAGGGGGCTGTACACACTGCTGTCCTACAAACCCTCTGCGACGACAGAGAAGACATCACGGACAACACTGACATCACCTGGGAAATGCCACCACCCATTCGACCTCCTCTCCATTCCTCAGAGAGTAGGAACGAGCCTTTCTCATTTTATTCCTCATTTGAGTAACCCCATGCTTTTATCAGCAAGCCTGAGTGGCTCCAGGAGCAGAGGCCTACAGCACGTCACCTGCTGTCACGGCTGACAAACTCCTCATCCTTTCCATAAGACATTCAGGTCATCAAGGGAGACAACTTGGGCCCGAACTTCCTGCTCATCCAGGAAGACTCTGTCCCAGGCTCTCACTTTTCACAGCACTCCTCAAATTGTCATTGCCAGCCCCAACTTATTCAAGTTTAAGTCCATTTATTCTCGGGCTTTTCAAAGTCTGGGATACATCACATATTAAGTGAAGGGCAATCTCAATGCTAATAGATGATTCCCCAAAGAAGCACCAACCTGAGAGTCAGAGTATGATTGAGTTTTTTTATTACTTGTTCTCCTATTGCTCATATTTGTAACATTGAATGTTTTTAGAGAGATTACTGTATGTTAGCTAGAGTTATTGCACCAGCCTGAACTTAAACAACAGCAGTATGTTGCCAATATTGAAAGTCCAAACTGACTGAGAGCTAGGAGTCTACTAATTTTGTTCTTGTTTTGCTTAAACTTAAGCCCAAATCATCACAGAGGACAAGGAATGCTTGTGAGAGCTGCAAAATTAAAACTTGAGCTGTATATCCACAGAGCTTTCTGGAAGATGGATTAGAGAGAGAATTTTTTTTTATTGGCTGTATAAAATGTAACTAAATAAAGCTATAAGAATGTGCTTTAAGAATAATTCAGCACTGGCAGAAAGACAGATGATGACATCTACGGGCCACGTCTTTAACTAGCTTTTACGGTTTTCAAGAAAAGACTCCCAGTTCCTGAGAATGAAAAATGGGTCTCTCAGGTATCCCCAGCTGCAGTTTTGTTGGTCTAATTTTGTGCCAGTGCAGCCTAGATGGGAGCACGGGGACCTATGTCCAGGGTAACAGAAGAGTATCTCAACCCTTGCGTACATACCAGCCCTCCTGGCACTTTGTGTTGCCAAAGCAGCAACACGGAGCATAAAGTAGTTTTTGGGGGGCAGATCTACCGACAGCAGCCACTCACCTCCCCCACGTGCCCGAGGAAGCCCCACGTCAAAAATTCCAGCTCTTGCCCTCCCTGCAGCTTTCCCGTGCCCACCTAGCCTTGGCATCAGCCCTTGCTTTTGGGAAACGTTTTCTGCCCACCCCCACCCCCTTTGGGTCATATTTCCTTTATTCCTCTTTTCTGCCATCCTCACCCTTTTCCCTTTCTGCAGAAGCTGGCATTTTCTTTCCCTCACCTTCACAGTCAAATCAGCTGGCGTGCACGTGTGTCTCCGTGCCCGTGTTCCCTTGGTCCAGCACACAGTTCCTTGCATACCCTCCCACGCAAGCATCCTTATTCTCCTCAACCCTATTGCTCAGTCTTACACGCTTGTCCCTTTCCACCTGTCCCCTTCCCTTCAGCATCATCTAAATCACTTCACTGTCTCCATCAGCTCTTCACTCTCTATCCCTTCACCCTGCTTCAGGACACCAGTGCCTGGCTGGGAGCCCAAGGAGACGCTCAGACCTCCGCAGACATCCAGTGCCCATCATTGACCTCCTTGTGCCAGCGGGACCATCCAGCTCACGTGGACTTCAGCTCCACCAAGGCGTTGGTCTCCGCACCACGGTTCTGCTTGCACCAGCCCCATTCCTGCTGTGCCCCGCACATTCCCGACGCCATCGGGCACAGACCGACCTCCAACAGAGACACCAAACTGCTTGTTAAGCACCATGTCCTGGACACCCCAGCCCTTCCCCAACACCTCGGCTGGCTTGGTTCTCCTTCAAACCTTCAGGCACCGACCACAGCCACCTCCCACCCCACCGCCCAGCCAGAAAAACAACAGGGGGTCCCTGTACCGCACTCCTGAACAGCTGAGGCTCTGCTTTAACTGGAGACAAAGGACATACAGGAGATGCAACTATTTTTTTGGGGGGTGGGGGGGGTGCGCCTCTCCCCCCGCGGAGCAAAGCTCCGCG
>JAVKLA010000026.1:5796207-5867420 GCA_034782735.1 Sagittarius serpentarius
CATCCCACTGGGTGGGGGGGGAGCGAGTGAGCGGCTGCGTGGTGCTGAGTTGCTGGCTGGGGTTAAACCACGACAATGCCCATCTCCAATGGAGAAATCCAACAGAAGTGGCTCAAGGAAAATCAGAAGGACCAAGCAAGTATATTGAGGTGCTTCCAAAAAACCTGTTCCATTACGCAGCAATCTATGGCTCAGGGGCCTTGGCACCTAAGACACCTCAGTGGATTTCACTTTACATCCATAATATCCCCTCACAGGGAGCATCACAGATCTAAACACTGTGCAACTGTATAAATTCCACACTGTATAAAAATAAATCTCATTTTGTTTTTCTTGAAATTGCAGCCTGCTGGTTTTGTGTGAGTCGCCTTAGCTCTTGCATTAAAAAAGGCTGACGGGTGGTTCCTTCTTCATCTTCTCCATGTTGTTTTTAATTTATAACCCGCTAGCATGTCCTCCTGTCTGGTTTTGGAGCTAAGGCGTTCTCTCTACCTGTTTTTTCCACGCACAGAAGCCTTTCTGTACCTTTGCTCACCTTTGTCAGCTTTCTCCTTATCTTTCTAGCCATAAAGCAATATCCCCTGTCACCTGTCTATAATGCTGTGTAAATGCTAAGTAAGGCCAATGTGTACCATTCATTAAGTCCGAGGGAAATCTTTGGAGGCGTATGAACCCCACAACACCGAGGTGCACACAGAGCATGTTGCTGTGCATGGGAGAGTGGATTCAGAGCAGACATAGCGGAGATCAGAACATGGAAGGAAGGAATTTCTGCAGGACCAAAGAGTGAGCAATTTCTCATTCCTGCAGGGACACAGCATCCTGTCACTACCTGAAACAGCTGATAAGGAACACAAAATTCTCTTTACTGAACACTGGAGAATGCCTGCTGAATCCCTGCAGGGAGACGTTCTAAACTTGGGAGGGGTTGGACACATTCTTAAGAGTGACAAACCACATTTCTAGGGCTCCCTTGAACTAGGCACTGGAGATCAACCTGAGTCAAAAGGCTAAGCCGCTCTGTGATCTCCAGGTGCGTGCAATGAAATGCAAAGAGCCTGGGCTGGCAGTTACAGGTGAGTGCAATATTTAAGTGCCTGCCTTACCAGAAGGGTCTGGGTTATACAGGGAAAAGTTTCTAGGTGTGTGAAGTGGAGGCTGGTCTCACTGTTCATATGAGGTGGTAGCCTGGATCCTAACATGGGGTTCCTCCTAGATTCTTAGCGTGGTCCTTGGAGGAGTGACTTTCTCCTTTAATGGCTGTCATTGAAACACTTCACTATAAAAACTGGCAGTCCTTTATACACAGATCCTAGCCCTTTTTTCCCTCCTAGAGCTAGAAGAGGCATCTGCTGTTCAGGGTGGCTTTGCAGACCCCATGTGCTGGTGACACCAGCATTAATGGACCACAGACCAAGCCCTCAGCGTCTTCCTCTAATGCTGTCCCCGATTTTGCCTGCCCAGCTCTCTGGCTAGCGCACGCCTCGGGGATGGCAGAGATATGAGTCCAGTCCTTGCCTGAACACGTTTCAGTCCATGTCTCCATCTTGCCAGGAGAGGTCTGTATTGCCTGCTGTGCAGCTAGTTGGTGTGTGTAAGAAAGGAAAAGAGTGCAAAAACCAGTTCTAGGTCATCTGAGCATTTGAAGAGGAAAAGGACTTTGTTGAATAAGGGAGTGATTTTTCTGCCCCGTTGCAGATGTCCCTGCTACGGGCAGAGCCCCGTTGTATGCCGGGTGGGAATGCTTCTCGTCGTGTGCTGCAGGAGGAGCCCCGAGGCTCCTAGGTGGACCCTCGTCTGGCTGGGTGAACCCTTCCCCGCAGCCCCAGCAGACTGACTTTAGGGAAGGCAGAAGAAAAGGTCACCATCAAGCACGCCTGGTAGGAATCAGACAGGCCAGGGACACTGTTTCTGGTGCCTCGGCCACCAGCCTCGCTCCCTTCTGCCACCTTGGTGTGCTGTCGTTTCCTCCTTGGCTGCTTCCCTTACCATGACACAGAGATTAGCTAAACCAAAAACTGTGTGGTTGTGTCTTCATGTGGTGAATATTGAGGCTTAATGACAAAAGTGTAGGCACTGTTGCCTTGAAAATGTGTTGCTAAGAAGCAGATGAAGAGGCTGAAAAATGCAAAATACAGGCAGCAAGGGAAAACACAAGCGCTGCTGTGGAAGGAAGAAAGAAGCTGTGCTCATAGCTCCCTGTAATCAGATACTGCAAAGTTTAAAACCTTGCTTTCAGGAAGATCCAAAAGCCAATTTTATTTGAGGGCCAGGTGCTATCATCAATGAATATCTTAATCGCAAAGTAGAACTCAGCACGTAACTGAAAGGAACAATTCAGTAGTGTCTTCGGCTTCTTCTCGGGGATCTTCCTGGAAGGCTAGGGGAGAGATGTGGGATGGGTGAACACTGGATGGAGTCTGTCTGAGGCTGCATTACATTTTTTCCCATGTTATTCTTGAATAATATTAAGAGGTCCGTGAAGAGTGTTTGAAACATCTGTTTGAACCTCAGCAAAGGAAAGAATGGAGTCCAGAACATTTTAACCTTTCATCACAAATACTCTAAAGGTGCTCTCAGCTGCACGCAATGACTTTTACAAAAGGTATGAACATTTATAGTGCTCTACATACTTAGTGTGCCATGTAAACACCAGCTAATTAATCCAAGTAATATCGTAAAGCAAATTAAACTATTTATCTTCTCCGAGATAAGCCAGTAATTAAAAAAAAAAAAATCAGGTCCCTAATAGAATGCTTATTTAAAAGGGGAAACTGTTACACTGTTTCATTTATTTCTCCAGAATAAAGAAATTTCCTGGTATTTCTGCTACAGATGAGTGCAGAACAAACGGAAAGGCTGCATTACATTCATTTGGAAGGCTCGTTTTTCCCTCCAGTGTTACACCAACATCAGCCCACTGTTTTCGGAAGCGTTGCTTTTTGTCAACTGGTGTAAGCTCTTGGAAAGCCAGAGTCCTAATTCCAGTGACTGCTCCTTCAGCTATTGTCTTCCTCTCTCATATGCATATAAAAGAAGACTTAAAAAATACGCAGAAAAATATTCTGATGCTGAAACTGTGTTCAGCTGCCTTTCTGTTCCGCCGCCCCCCGCTGCTTTGCCTAAGCTAAATGACGTGTTCTTTCACGGGGCTGAATTCACCCAGCCTAGCAAACATTGTCTAAGAGCTGGGCATTTATTTCGTTGCAGTCTTCCAGTCTCTCTCACGAGCACATAAGCGAGAGCATGAGCCAGAGCTGACCCTGTTAACGGGAGGCCACAGCTCCCGCTGCCTCTGCAAACCCACACCTGGGCTTTGGCAGAGCCTTGCTTAGCTGAATAAAGGCTTTGAGGATGTTAGCCATATAAACTAATGTACATACAATATAACAGCTAATCTTCATTGTAGAGGAGGAAGTAATGCAGCTTTATGAGCGGGAAGGTCAAGGAATGTTATCCGCTTTTACTTAGGAGTTTTGTGGTCTCCATTTACATTTTATCCATTTGCTTTTCTGTTGACACTGGCTTAAGATAGAGGAAACTCATGCAAAGAGCAGATTGCCAGTCAAGATCCTGACAAAGGAAGGAAACGGTCATTGATTACAAGGGACCTGGTTTGGAATTCCTCACGGAGCTCCCTGCCCCACTGCGGAGCTCCCTGCCCCTTTGCTTTAGGCACCTCAGCAGTGCAGAGTGGAGCCTCATGCTTGCCCCGGGCTGGCAGTGGGTGTCTGGTGTAGCTTGCAGACTACCTGTTACGACCATGCTTGGGCAATTTCAACTGCAAGAACAAGCTGAAGTGGTTCTGGTCATTCAAAAGAGAACTGGACTTGAACCGCAGCAGTGTCCCTGCACGTCTGTTGACCCCTTTGATCAAAGGGAACCCAATAGGGGTCAGGAGGGGATTCTGTCTCCACCATGCTCCCATCATCTGCCCCCAGCGTTTCACTTTTTGGAACATTTTTTAATATAATAGAGCATAGAAAGAGTGACAATAGGTACTTCTAATGATTCTGGTCTAATTACTAGTGTTTTTCTTTCTAACTGTCCATCTAAAAACAGAACACATTTTCATGCTATATAGATCCATTATATCAGTATGTATACACACAGATGCACAGTCATACACCAACGGTAACCAGCTTAGAGCTGAATTTTTTTAAACACCCATTTTCCAAAAAGTTATGATAGCATGCTTTGTAAAACATGGGGAAAATTCCTAGACTTTATGATTCTAAAACATAACAAGTAGAAATTAAGACCAAGGAAAAAAAACTGCATGGGAGGCACAAGTAACAGGAAAGTTCTTTTGCTTTGGAAATGAACAATTTAACAGATAACCACTTGGTTTTAGGATATGCACTGGCACGTATCACAATACTCCAAAGATTATATGGCATCAGTTCAGGTTGGATTTGCAGATTCTACTCTCAGTCAGTTAAGAAAAGTTAAGAAAACTCCAGTTGCCTCCAATTTCAGATTTACATCTGTGAACCAGAGACTGGAATCTGGTCTTGCATACTTGTCCATTACAGAAGTTAGAGAAATGCTAACCCAGACTGAACCCTCATGCTTTTTTCTGCTCTTCATTCTAAATGTAGCCATAGGGAATTCTCTCCCAGTGCAGAGAAAATTAAGAACACTGGGCCATAGTATGGTCTGAATGAATAGCGCACCAGGAGAGAAGCTTTGCCCCTGCAGAGGGTTTTCTGGGCTTGAGACAGATAAACTTTCCCATTGGTGTATGCACGTGTGTGCATGCACATACACAGAGCTGGCCAAAGCCTCAGGGACTTCTGCCACCATCCTGTTAATCATTATCGAAGCAGAGCTGTATTCTTTGAGATCTCTGACCTGTTTTGCAGCCCTGAAGGGTTTATTGCAGCCAGCGCAGCCTTGGACAGTGTTTGGATTGCGTGCTGACAGCCAGCCAGCTGGCCATGGTTCAGAGCTCAGCGATACGGAGCATTGCAGGACTGCCTGTTTGTACTTCTTGGTCTCCTGGGAAAATGGAATGACTCCTGCTTCCATCAGCCAAGGGGGAGCGGGCTGCCTGAGGGACACGAGGCAAGGAGGAAGCAGCCAGGTGAATTTTCCTTGGGTGATAATGAGGTCATGTGGATGTTGTGGTTGCAAGAACACGGATTCAGGACTGAAGAGCAGTCAGGTGAAATGGGATGGTGCAAGGAGAGCCTCTGTCTTCAGTGGACTGCTCCGAACACATGAAATCTCAGCCTCGATTCTTACAAGATTCACACATACAGAAAAGACTTCTCCTAGAGGTCTTCGTTTAAGTCCTTTTATTTTCTTTCTTTTTTTTTTCAGGACACTGGAAGCTTTTCCTGAAGCCTCTGGTGATTTGCTGAAGCCTTGAACTTCAGCAAGAAGTTCATTCAATCTTGAATTCATTCAAGAATTTAAGTACTGTCCTATTCCTGCTCTCCTCAATTGTAAATAATTTCAAAGAAAGAGGAATCAGAAACATTTTGTCAATCGTTTTGATAAGCCAGTATCTTGCTGGCTCCTGCATATCCTTTCTGGTTGGTGACTCTCAGGGTAGACATCTGCTTCAAATCCCTTGAAAGTGAGACAGTAAAAAATCCGTAAAGAAGTGGAATTAGGAGTTCAAACCCAGTAGCCTTGCTGGGTAGGGGGCCTGGGACTAGATAATCTTTAAAGGTCCCTTCCAACCCACGCTGTCCTATGGGTCTGTGAGTCTACAAAAAGTGTGTGACCATGCAGTCACTCAGGGAAGCTCCTCTTTGGAACATGTTCCCAAGAGGACCTAAGTAAAGAAAATGGTTCCTTCTTCTCAGTACTGGAAACTCGTGAATACCATCTGCACCAATTGTAAGAAAGGGCACCAGCCATGCTACACACAAGGCGACTCCGTGGAGTTGCAAGGAGGGAGCAGAGATAGCAGTCTCCAACGCAAGAGTCTGCCTGCCCTTCTGAAGACCATGTTCCCTCTACTCTGACTAGCAATAAAGCTGTTCAGGCCAAAAGATTTATTCTTTTACATTTATCAAGAAGGTCTTAGGAAATGGATGTTTATTTCCCACCATCACCCTGGTGCAGTTTCAGCCAGTTTTGTCGTATCTCCATACCTCCAGATTTTATGGTCCACTGCCTTACGTGCCACCTACATAAGGCACAGCGTAAGCATGAGCATGTAGTAACAGACAGCAAACCCAGCATCAACACCAGCCAGGGCTGTCAGCTAGACCAGGCAGACTCACTTTCCGCTCAACTTAATCAAATCCTTGTAGGAGCTTCCATAGAGCACAGGGGGTTGCATAGCGCCTGATCCTGGCCACTGAGGTTCACACTTCGGTGGGGCCGGAGGTGATCAAAGGGGTTTGTCTGGTTCCAGGAGGCTTAGCCCTTGCAGAAAAGTGTGTGCTGCTTCTGTAATCCTCCTTTCTTCGAAACATGGAAAAGTGTGACTTTTTCATGAGACCAGGAAAGGGCTCTATTGATTTTCTTGCGTGTGTGAAACAGCAGTACAATTTTGAGCCTCCCCTGCTGTCTCACCAGTTCAAATCCCAACGCTTTGCAGAAATGACAATTCTGTGCAGGATGAAATCACTTGGAACTAACTGGTACAAAGAAGGCTGTGTACTATTGACAAAAGCCTTTTCGTCAGTTAGCTGTCTCGGTGCATATTCCTGAAACCCTTTGAAATTTTGGGGGCTGAGTCACTTTCATTGCATTTATCCATAATCTTCTTCAGCATTACTCAGGAGTTCGCAGTAAGCAAATTTTACTTATTAGGGATAATGAACATAATTCACTTGTAGTTCTGCTCCATTTTACCAACTACATCACAGGCAGTCATCCTTAAGGTATAAAATATACATGTTCAGTAAAGGCTTATTTTACTGTAGTCAATAAGATATGAAGGCAGTGTGTGCCCAGGAAAGGACAATTTACGGAAATTAGGAGTTGTTTCATGAATGCAAGAACAAAGCTTGCTTCCAGCAGCTCCCTCTTCTGTGGCTTCTCTGGTGCCTAAGAAAAGGCAGCATGTGTCCAGTGGGGACACAAAGGGTATAAAACCTTCCCCAGCTGACACTGGAGCCATCTTTAGATCTTGAAGACAGAGCTTCTTGATGAGTGGAGAGGGCATTAGTGTGCACCAAGGGTGGTGGACGGCCATGCATTTCTCTGTAGGTTGTCTTTTGGGGGTCTTCCTGAAGGCCAGCAACTCTCCTCTCGGAGGGAAAAAGTCCAGTTCACCCCCATGGGACAGAGAGATGAAGTCTTTGTCAAAAAAATCTCTGTGGGAAAACTTCCACAGTTCTGACTGGAGGAGAGGGCTGGGTTTTTTTCCAGTTACACCCAATCGCCTAAACATGTTTGCTCTTCCCTTGATATAGGTCTGTATGGAGGCAATGATGCCACTGGCACAGTTTGTTAGTGGAGGGGATAGCACAGGATGCTGCGTGTGCTTTTCTCTGCCCCCAAGAAGGAGCACTGTAGGTATATACCCCAGTACACAACGTGCAGAGATGCACTCGCATTTCTCCCGTATGTATCCAGCTTAGTTATCGTGACCACCATGGCTAAGGCCGAGAAGGTGACGAGCAATCCAGACTGCTCTCCAGGGCTGCCAGACATTAGCATGGCAACACTTAAATGAGGCACTTCAAGGAAGCAGCCTAAATGCAGTCCACAGTGTAGAAACATAGGATAGAGGCAAGTAAGAGGATGAAGAGTGTGAGGGCAGAAAGTAGGAGAAATGATACCAGAGACAAAGGCCTGCCAGGATAATGCAGGATTGTGAAGAGAAGCAGAAGAGCTTGAGAAGTATAGAAGCGGAAAAGTCTGGAAGAGAGTGAAAGAAACAGAGGAAAGCATAAGGGTTAACTTTGGTAGCAGTTTCCTTTGAACAAGGAGGGAGGAGAAGAGCTGAAAAGAACAGAGAAATGACGAACAGATAGCAGAGTCTCCGATCCTCTGATTTATAGGACCCATATAAATGCTTAGTCACACACCACTCTCATTTTCCAAAACTGCCCAGTCATGGTGCAGAAAGCATCCGTGCCGTTGCTGCGCGGTCTCAAGCAGGATGCCCCTCGTTCCTGGTGTGGGCGCCTCTGCAGACCCTGTACCATAGCCTCAGCACCACCCTCTCGCCTGTGGTCAGACGACATGCTGCAGGCATGTGCGGTCTAGTATTTTTACTTATTTAAATTAAGTTTTCTGGACGTCTTGCTCTGCATGCAGCTCTTTGTGCATGTCTCGTCACTAACATACACAGGATTTTTCATGCAGATAATTCAACATGATGTTGTGGTCCCAAATCCTATGGCTCCCCCATGGAAGACCCTGGCTGGAGTCATGCTGTTTCGAGCGGGAAGTTCCTGTCTTCCTCGTTACTTTAGTTGATTCAAGCCCTTCTTTCAAACCTAAGAGCAAGCCCTGAAACTGCAATTTCATGACCTACAGTCACCTTCAGAGCGCTGAGGCTCACTAAAAGGCCACCCACGCAGGGTGCTGGACACTGACTTTGCCCCAGTGTGCGCAAGATGCCATGGTTGTCGCATTTTCTGTAAACTACCATACGACAGAGCAAGTGCATTGCCTGTACCCCTCTGGGTGGTGTTAGATAATGTGCAAACATTTAGAAGACCTTTTTTTTTTTTTCTGTAGATTAGCATAACCTGATACAGGGACAGAACAAGTTCACCCGGTTAAGATGTGACAGTGGTTGACCAGTCAGCTGACTAATTGCATCTGACTGCAGCAAGTAGAGATTCTTTTGTCCTGAGTTTGATTGAAAGGAAGCGAGGAAGAGAACTGGGTCACCTAAATGGCCTGAGGCGCAGGCTAGCCAACGCCATCGGTCGCTTCACTCAGTCACCTTCGCTGATGGGAAAACACAGACGGCTCTCTGGTACCCCTGGAACCTTTATCCAAGATGCTGCGTGTAAAGAAATACTTAGGATTAGAAGCATTTTGTATTTTTGATACATTTCTAAAGAGTAACTGTTGTTTTATCACCTAATCAAGGTATATAGTAGTGTTTTATTACCAAATCTGAAATTTATTACAGTTGTTTTGTGGTTATACACAAGGATTGTATTAGTGCTTTATTACTACAAGCAACTGATAACACATCCCTAATTAAGGTAACTTTGTATCTATCTATCTCTCATGTTTGGATTTGTTCTGACACCAAGTTCTTGCTAGTACTGAACAATTATTATTAGTGACTTCAGTGAACTGAAACAAGACTGAATTAACAGGTAGAGAAGATGTGATTGCACCACCAAACTTCTAAGTAGTTTGATTGGTAAATAATACAATAATACCAATTAGAACATCATAGCTGCTTATCTCACGGAGATTACACTATAAAATAAATATGTAGCTGTAAATATATCTTGCCGTGGTAGGGTATTGTTTGCATGATTTAAATTAATTATAAGAAATAATTAAGCTGCTTTATGAAGTCAGGTAACAGAAACAACAGTGGTCTGCACTCCAACTTTGTGAATACATCATCACAGAAAACACAAGCAAATAAAAGAAAAACATAAGCCAGATATTATTTTGTGATTCTGAGTTCCAAGTGATATTTCATGTGTTATTTTGTGTCTTTGCTGAAAAAAAAACCCCAAAGATAGCTGGAATACACATGAAAATGTGGCCTCATGGCACCAAAGGGAGAAGGATCTGACCTTGATGTTAACCAGAAGCTGGGCTTTGAGTTGCAAACATAGGCTATATTTTGTCATTGACCTTCCTGGGCATTCAGAAAATCAAGGTTTTTCAGTCCTCTATGTAAATAACAAGACGGCAACACATACACACCTGATCCTAGCAGCAGTTTCCTTTTCCAGCTGTGTCTCCCAGGCCAAAATTGTTCCAAAGAACAAGAAATATCCCAATGAGTAATGGACATGGTCCCCTGCATGGCACCCCTGTTTAACTTCTAGCTCAAGAAGATCATGGTGTTAATGTGGACACTATGCTTCTGCAAGGTGCTCCGTGCTGCCGAAGCAAGCGGCAATCTCTGCACAGCACCAGAGCATGATTGTATTCTTGAGGCTCAGGTGTCTCAGGGTGGACACTGGAGGCACCTCATTTTCTATTAGGGATTTAGTGCTTTGGAAAATATCGTGAAAGAAAATATATGCACAGAGAACATACAAGGCAGGTCAGTTTGATTTCCTTATAATGAAGGTAAGGAAGAGGCAGAGACTCTGTCCAGAGTCATAGTTGCAATAACTGGGGAAGGTGGGAACAGAAGGTGGGTTTCATTATTTCCCACCCCATGCTCAGCCACAGAACCAAAGCCAGAGAATCTCACAAAATTCATCAAGACTGGAAATAAAAGGACGAAAACCAGTTCAGCTCAAACTTCGATTTCTTCCTTATTCTAGAAATAGTCCCACTGTCCATTTGTAGATAACTTTCTCTTTCCTTCTTCAGCTAAAATTTTATTCAATTTCTCCCTCCCTCAGTTATAAGTTTCTTCAGTTCCTCTCCTCCTCCCCTCTTCTCCCTCCTACCCTGGGTCTGGTGAGTGGGAAAGGCAAATGGTGAAAGCCAGTACCTGCCACACAAATTCAGCAGGCAGCAGGCCTGGTGAAAATTCCCTGCTCCCAGCTTTTATGGCAGGGTGCAATCGGTGGCTTATGTTTGCTATTTAAACAAAGAAACATTGGAGTCAGAGGGAAGGTCTTCCCCAAGAAGGTGCTGACTCCTGAAACTCAATGTCCTGCTCCTTATCGGGACAATTTATGACAGGTTTCATAAATGTTTTATGAGACCCTGATGACCACATCGCTGAGCAGGGTGGTTGGGTGCCTCCAACTTTGTGCATTGTTGACAAAAGATCAAAGACCAGATTTACCACCCTGATAAGATCGGATGGATAAGAATCCTGAACTGACTTTTTCCCCCGTTTCCTGCACTGACAAGCACGTTGCAGGACTTAATTGACAGAGGCTCAACCCTGAAAACCTTGTTTGGGCAAAACTCCTACCAATTTCTATACCCCTTCTCCTCCTACCAATTTCTACACCCCTTCCCCTAGGCTTAGTGGAGACTCCTTGAAATGGGCATTAAAGTTTGAGACCGTTGTTGATTTAGGGTGATCCACACTTTAATTGAAAACCCTTCTTCCAGGAGCCCCTGGACACAGGAGCACTGAGGGGATCGTTGGTCTTGGCGGGGTCAGGTTGATGGGAACCGCCATGCATTGCCAACTTCCCAATTTTTTCAGGCACAAGGCCTCCCTCCAGCTATTGCTGAGCTCTGTCTTGCTCCCATCTGTGGTCCTTCAGGCTGGGATCTGCTGACCGGTGGAGTCCCACCGGCTGAGCCCAATGGAGGCAGCAGCTGGGAACATGGGCTGCATGACAGAGGCTAACCAAGCCTGCCACGCACAATACATCTGATTTTAACATGCCTGATTTTCTAACAGTCCAACCCCCAGGAAGGTCCTGGGGTTGGTCTGAGCCGGGGCTTGAGGTAATAGTTGTCCTGCAGAAGGAGATGTCTCTCCTGGGCATGTCCACCAGCACCTCCTGCACCAGGAGCACTGACTCCCTGGCTGGGCGCTGTGGGCCCAGGACCTGAAGGCTGCAAGGTGAGAGGGCCACTCAGCGCTGTCAGAAGCACATCATACCTGCCATGATTTTGGGTATTAGATGTGTTAGCAAGCTAAAGAAAGCAGGCGGTAAGGCAGGGCTGCAGTGTGTTTCAAACACAACTAGAAGTCAGAAGGGTTGTTGCTCTTTTTTTGCTGTAAACTTTCTGGGTAATTGGCAAAAAAAATGTATGCCTTTTTTCCTTGCCTGGGAAGAGAAATATTTTTAGTTTTTGTCAGAAGATTATTTCATTATTAGTAGAAAAGCTTTTTGAGACAGCTAAAACCAAGGTATTTTAGAAACACTGGGCTCAGTCATTCTGTGTTGACTTTTTTAAGCAATGCATGAGGAGAACAACTGTCTTTCAATGGCACAGGGCATGCCTGCGCCCTGAAGCTTGTTTCCCAGGAAGCCTGACTCCTCACTCAAAACACGCCCAGTAACACCGATCAGCGACACCAAAGTATCTCAGAAATTGCCTTTAGAGTCACTTGACCTGCAGAAAAGATGGCTCAGAGAACAGGCTGGCCCACAGCACTTAAATACAGGCAGCAGTATGAAATAAAGAGATGTAAAGTGGGATCTAACTTTCCATCACCAGGTTCTCAGAGCCAGAGCCCACAGTAAATCAGAGAAAATCAGTTTCTTCACTGCCAGCCATACCTGGCCAGAGAGAGATTGGTGTTCCTCTGCTTGGAGAGCAGGGAAAGACAATCTGAACTCATTAGGAAAGATTTAGATTTTCTCAAGCTGATAAGTGTCAAACAACAGTTGGCCAAACAGGGGACTGCCCCAGGCTTGAAGCGTGCAGTTTGCTGGGAGCTGCCGTCTGGTTCAGGAGTTACATTTTCTTCGGTCTCACTGAAAATCAAAGATGAATAAAAGTGCAAGTTTAAGCATTTTTCTTCTATTCCTGATGCCAGAAGCTTGCTTCTCTAGAGCTCAAAGAAAGATACTTCTGTGGAAAGGTAGGGCTTGGCAGCTGTGAAACAGCCCATCGAGTGGAGATGACTGGGCTTTACGCCTTCTTTGTGGAAGTGCAAGTAACTCCACGAAGAGACGGAGAGCCAAAAACCAAGCCTAGTGACCTGAAATACCCAAGGGACTTGGTTTTTAAAAACAGCACATATATCTATCACGGTTTTGCAGGAGGTGATAAGAACAAATACTCTTTTATACTACAGGACCAGTACTACAACATCAAGGAACAGAATGCGGAGAAGCAGCTGCTGGTGGCCAAGGAAGGGGCTGAAAAAATCACAACAAGGCAAAACACCCTGTTTGGAACATTTTGTGTTGCTCACAGCTCATCTCTAGATGACGTTGATCCTAAAATCTTAGGTAACCATTTGGCTTCCAGTTACTTAATCCCCATGCTTGTTTGCTGCCATGGGAATCAGAGGTAAGACTCTGCATGAGGTTTGGCAATGCAATTACCATCCCCACACGAGCAGGGTCACCAGCGGGGCAGATCTGATGGGGCCACCACCAGCCCCTGTGCCTGGTCCCACTCTGCCCCAGAGATCAGTGGAGAAGCGATGCCGGGGAGAACCACTGCTCCCCACGGACCGTGGGGCTCCTTCATCCTGGGCTGCAGAGCGCCCCGTGCTAAAAGAGATGCCAAGCCCTGACATTGCTGGGATCTGCTTCTCCTCCCCGAGGTGTAAAAGCTCATTCCCAGGGGAGAGGCAGCGGGGGCAGCAGGCCTCTCCGGGGGCTGGCAGGGCTGGCAGGGCGGGAAGGCAGGCAGCAGAGCCAGCGCAGAGGCAGCCAGCACCGCCCTTTATCGCGAGCGCAGGCAGGTGGACGTGGATCTTTATCTTCTCCGAACTTGTTTTCTAAACATTATCAACTCAGATTACTGTCCACAAATTTCACTCCAAAACTTGAGAGTAATAGGCTTTTACAATGCAGTAAAGAAAGATATTAACTGGTTCGGGGATTGACGAGACGACCATTTACACCACCCTTTTATCAATATTGCCATAATTTGACACTTCTGAATGGAGGAGGATTGTAAAGCGCCTGCAGACCCTGTAAAACATGTTAAATGGAGATTAGTCTTACTGCTTAGTTGAAGCCTAGTAAAAGATAATTAAATTGACTGATGCAGCTGTAAATCTCACTTTTATCAAATCCTGGCTCTCTTTGTCCTTATGATTTTACAGCATCATTAATGTTGTTGTGACAATATCATTAATCTCCTCCTGCTGTTCAGAAAACGAAAGGCAACCAGCAGACACTATATAAATCTGCTCTCCCCTCACTGGCATTCTCTCCTCTCCCTTCTTGACTCTCCTACAACTCAGACACACATTTCATTCATGAGGTCATTTCATAAGCTGAAAATTAATTGTAAATATAACGTACTGTTTCTTTCACTGCTGCTTGTGTGAAAAGGTTTTATTAGATATTTTTTTTTGTTGGTGGTGATGAAGCAAAAAGGGATTAGGAATAATTCTTCAGTGTTCTCCAGTGTGCTGGTTTGTTTGGGTTTTTTTTATTTAACTCTGTGTCAGCGGTACATGAGAGACCATCAGGCCTACAAGTGGAGGTACACTGCTGTTTTGGCAACACTGGGAACTCCAGCTTAAGTGATCAGATACATATTTTTTTATTTTTCCTGAATTTATTAGATGGGTATGGTTGACTTTTTCCACTTCTGATTTCCAAGTGAGGACTGGGACTGACCTGGGCATGGGGAGGAGGTGAACAGTCTGTATGGGGAACCTGTAGCCCGACAACACCGTGTAAGAGATCCAGACGTGGTAACTGGAGCTGTTCAGCGGTGTTTCAAGGGCAGGGAGTTTAGCTGTATGGACTCAAGCCAGCCATGCTACTTGCTCTCTGGGCCTGAGCAGTCACTGTGGTTGTATTTGTAAACTAGTCTAGATGGAGCCAGTGCGTGTCCCAGGTTCAGGCTCACCAAGGGAAGCTGTTCTGCTGGGCATAGCTACAGAAAGCTGGGATGGAGATAGGGATGCTCCAAATTCCTATGATGGAGTGAAGATGCAGCAGGATTTTAAGAGGTGACTGATAAAAAGTCATCACAGAAGTGACTAAAACACCTGTCCTGGTGTTACACAGCAGTCACCAGAGGCTTTGGGAAAATTCTGGAGGTATGCAATCCTCATGAGTGCCCAAGGGATGTCACACTGCCTCACCACTGTATCTCAGCATCTCCCCAAAGTTATTCCATCTTTCTTTCCTCTGTGTGCTTCTCCCCTTCATGAGTGCGTATGAGCCGTGCAGCCTGAATCAGATGGGGTTTTAATTTCTAAACCTCTTTGCTCTCCAGAGGAGAGCCACTTGCCTTCCCGAGACGTAACTGCGGATGCTGGGTCATGCGCCTTAGGTCGGTCTGGGCACACAGAATCCCCTCTCTCGGTGTGAGGTGGATGACATAATCCCACCTCAAACAACAGGGGACTTCAGACGAGTGAAGTTCAGATAACCACGCTGTTTGCCTTCCCCAAGGTCAGCTTGCTCAGCAGGGCTTTATCCACGTTGTTTTACCTAAGCTATTTACCTGCAGCCCAGGACTAAATCCTTCCAAAGCTAGATTTCCACTCAGGCATTTCACCTTGGGTGGTGGGTCTCACATGACTGAAATTTTGTTAGGTCTTTCTGAAAAAAAACCCAAACCAGCAAACCCCCAACAATCTGAATGCTGATTGAAGCCAAGTGGCTTCTCCTAACAAAGGGTGGCAGCAGGCCATTTTCTCTGACTATCTCTATTTTCCTGGTTAATTCAAGGTTTGAGACTGTCCCCTAGGACTAATGTATAACCAGAATTGTGCTGCTCTTGGCTGAAGTCAATGGAACAAACTGGGTATGTCAGTTCACTGTTTGTGGGGGGAGAGTTTATGTAAAAAATATTTCGGAGTTCATAATCTGGCGTTTAAGTTACACTGAAGCCTAAATATAGTGCTTTAATCATCAGCTGCTATAATTTCACTCCAGTATTTCTTTAAACTCCGTGGTTTGAAAGTCCAAAAGATAAGAAGCACTTCTCAGCAATGCAAATAGATGCAGAGCACAGGGTTCACCCAGAGGCCATTCCTCCAGCCAGGGCTGTGCTTACCTTTCCAACTCCCAGGTAACTGGGAGGAAGAAAACAGGGAGCTCCCTCCAACCTCAGCTCTTTCAAATCCTCGGGGTGGGCAAGGTTTGCCCCTCTGCGAAGATCCAGGGCAGCACCAGCATCTCTTTTAGGTGTCGACCCTGTAGATAAGTAGCCAGCGTGCTTCAAGGAGTGGTCCCTAAGCCCTGCAAAGGGGAGGAATTTATAGGGAAAGTACAACAGGTAGCAATGGTCTGGGATAAAGGGGTGGTGGGACAAAACACAGAGTTTAGTTTGGGCATGCTGTGTTCTAGGCCTAGCTATATTCTTATACAAGAGTATGTATAAAGGGGGCTAAAGAGGTAGCTTTTTTCTAGGGCCTGTGTAGCTGATGCCTGTCAGGTAGTGTTCTCCATGGTTGTGAGGATCCATCTCACTAGATGGCTAACTTCAGTCTTGCAAAATGTAGGTGTTTAGCGTTAAGCCGGTCATCTGAGCTCTCTGAGCAAGCAAGGGAGGTAGACAGGCATCTTCTGACTGTTGACTCTCCGTTGACTACGCAGGTGGACATCTGGCTTGGACTAGCTGCGTGACAAAGTGTGGGGTCCTGTCCAGTAAAGAAACGACCAGGGAAGAGAAACCTGCCTGAGCAAAACACAAGGACGACTGTGCAGGAGCCCCAGGCATGGTGCGGGCAGCTGCCTTCCTTCTGCTGCCTGCCAGGGATTTCGGTCACGCGGAGAGGCCCTGGCTCCTGCTGCCGGGGGCAGGGAGGGAAGGGGCGTCATGGAGGCAGGTCAGCGGGACAGGAGACGGGCTTTTCCAAGCTCTCGCCACTCAGAGCTGTCCCCCAAAGCCCGGGGGGACCCTCCAGGAGAGCCCCGTGCCTGGCTTGTTTCACCAGCACCGTAACCTCAAAAAACCTCTTAGCCAGGTCAGCAGGTGCAGGTGCTTAAAAGTCCAAGGGCAGGGTTTTGCCAAAGTCCACCCCTTTATGGCGCACAAAGGTCTGCTGCCATGGCCGGGCGGCTCCGCTGCACCCAGGGGTGAGGCCCCGGGAGCCGTGGGCTGCCCTGGCTCCAGGCGGGCAGTGAGAGCAGGGCCCTGGCTGCCCTGGAAAGCATTTGCACCCAAGCAAAGCATTGCATTTTTCAAAACCTGCTATAAACCATGTGCCCAGTTGCAGCGCTGGGTCCCAACGGCATCGGCGATGCTCGGAGGTGCAGTCTTGCAGCAGCTGGAGGGGCTCCAACATCTGGTTCCAAACTAATAATTCAGATCATCTGGAAGCGTACAATAGCAGAAGATACTGAGTGTTGTTACCTCTCAATAAAAGGTGCACATTATTTGATTCTAAGTACATTTAGTTCCAGTTGCTTCCTAATGATTAGTGTTTGAAAGAGATGTCAACAATTTTCACTTTCTTTAAATGAAGGGTGATAGGCTTTTATAGCAGAGCATAAAGATATCAGCTGGGAAATCTATGGCCATCAATGGCTTTATTTTTTTCGCTTTATCTATTGATATAGCCCTAATTTGACACTTGTGTGTTGAGGAAGCTTGTAAAGAGACTGCTGACCCTGTTAAATTTAGATTAGTCTTACAGCTCACTTAAAGCCCAGTAGAGTGATAATTAAATCCACTGTTGTGGCTGTAAACTCTCAAGTACCAGGAATTAGCTCTATTCCCACCACTGGCAATGGAGCTTCATTAGCGTTTATACTGTTCCCTGCCCCGGGGCCCCTCCAAATGTGGAGTGGAGGTAAGCATCCATCTGACCACGCTGCCCAGATCCTGCAGCCTCATCTGGCCCATCCAGCCTCGTGAAACACTGCATCGTTGCTGCCACGAGTTCCTTCTGAGCCTCGGCACAAGGCTGATGTGATGATACTTATCTCTAAATTCAAACCAGAGGTTATAATCTGGGTCAAAACGATTCAGTTTATCAGGGAGAAAAGATAGCCCTGCCCTGCTGTTGGGGCAGACAACAAATATTTCTATGTTGTCCTATCTTGGCTTCTACTTTTAAGCAGCATTAGTCATTTGGGAACTGAAGCTGTCAGTCTTTGGCCGAGGTTTCATTGTGTCTATGCTGAGCTCTGTAGCAGGAGAGAGCCCAGATGACCCTCTGCTTGTGTTGCTCGTGAGCCAAAGGTGCCGCAGCCCCACGGGGACAGCACAGGGTGAACTCAGCCCCGGAGGAGAAAGGGAGCTGGAGGAGAGCTTGGCAGTCTGTCCTTTCCTCATAACAACCAGTTTCTTGGGTCATTTCATTCTGTCTCTGTATCACTGGCGTTGGATTAGGAAACCTGGAGCAGGACAGCTGACTGGCAGACAGATAAAGCCTTCTCTCAGCAGAACCTCGCTATGTGCCCCTTGGTTTGGAAGGATGCCTCTGCTTGTTTCTTTGGTAGGGAAAGGGGTCTAAAATACCCCCACACTGCTTTCACAGATACCAAAAGGAAAGAATTGCTCATCAAAGAAAGTCATTCAAAGGAGAACAGGTTTCAGGTTTGGCCCTTGTGACTCAACAGGCAGCTTATGATGAAAAAAAAACCCTTGAAACACATTCACTGCTCTTTGCTGTCTCAGTTCAAGTTTTGTCTGATATCTTGTTTGAATTTCAATCATTATGATTGTCACCAAATCCTGGGTTAATAAAGCTCTCTAACACTTAATTTAGCATTAGAAAGCAGGCATTACTTTATTCGGTGCCCGGTACATGAGGGATCTTTCCTCCTATCACGCACACCAAAGAACAAAGGCACTTTCCTTATATATGCTTCAGTAAATGAATATTCACACAGTTTCCCAGAAATATGGATTATATACATACATATGTAAATATTACACACATACATATGTAAATAATTTCCTGAAATTCATTATCCTATCTTGATGTCTCCTAGGCATGTGCAGTTTCTTGACTTGGGGGTCTCTGGTGGTCTCAAGCAGTAAAGCCCCATCCCAGAGTTATCCTTTGAAGTTACTCTCGGACACTGAGAAAGTCATCGTGCCCTCTTTTGGCAATAATTCTTTTTACTGCCAAGCTAATCTTGATGTCCCAGGGTGTAACTAATGTTTTAGACATACCACTAGTCTCCCTTATCAGTCAGCCTTGAATTTATACACCAACCCCTGCTACAACAATTCTCTTTTTTATGGACAAACCCCCATGTGTTGTAACATGATAATTAAATTTTCAGGCAAGCATCAGATCACATTTCCTAATAACAATTACTTATTACTCTTATTATTTTATTGGCATTCATGGTTCCCTGTGATCCATTAAACAGATAACATTTTGCATACTTTCTCACTGAAAAATATGTAATACTAAAAATTGTCCACGAGCAGCAGTTTCAGAGACCAATGCAGCACAGAACAGAGCGGCCATCAGGTGGAGGTGCCTTTCTTGAGCCTACGATTCAGTGAGGATGGGATTCTTCCCACCCGCTTTTATACATGTGCCAAATGGAGACCTCTGCATCTGAGCTACTGCCTTATTTTCCTTGTGTAGTCGTGGGAGGGAACTTGGTTTCTTTCACATTCCAGCCAGACAAGTCATGCTGAGAAAGCACCCAGTGCCACATCCTCCTTCCCATCACACAGCCTGACCTGTATCTTCATTACACGGATGGATACTTGGAAGAGGGGTCTGCTGAGGGACAGCAAACCAAGGAAAAGCTCTGAGCTGAAAATGCAACAGGGGCTGGGCGAGGGAGGTATTGCAGACACTTGTCTGTCCTTGGCATCTGCGCCTAACAGCACCTGCTAGAGGCAGGAGGTAGATGGAATTTGGGGCTGAACCTGAATGACCAGTCTCCAGTTCTCATTTTTCTAAATCGACGAGAAACTGAGTGGTGCCGACCTCTGGTTCAATGCCACCCCGGTGGGACCATGCTGTGTTACATCCCTGCCCTGCATGGATGCAAAAGGATGAGTTAACTCTGTCCTGAAGTAGCTACATGGGAGGAACGGTTCATTTTTCAGTGAAGCCCCCTAAATTCAGCAGCCTGCCTACGGGTTGCTACATGCAAGCCCAGCCTCTAAGCTCCCCTTACAGGCAGTGCTATGGGCCCGGGAGCAGTGCTGCAAGACCAAGGCTACCAGGCTAGTCCTCCGAATCACTAGCTGAGCTCCGTGGGCTGCACTGAGAAGATCTCTGTTGAGGATAGGTGTGTTACACGCTTAGAGTGCAGGAGGATGTCTAAATGCAGATGTCTTAATCTTGGGCCAAATGCTTTTACTGTAAAAAGGGGATAAGTCACCTAAGTGCTAGTCAACATAAAAGCTTCTGGAGTCTCATCCTTGCACCGAATGCTTTGCAATGCAGCCGACTCTATGATGTGAGGTGGTAAGAGAGATTTACACTGTTTAGAGAAGGACCATGACACATACAGTGTTATTTCTAGAAAGCTGTTTAACATTACTGATATTCAGGATGGCACAAAAGAAATGCAAGTGTCATAAAATGAAACCCATGACAAGACGGGGCCATCAATGCCAGCAGGCAGCCGTCAGCTCCGGCCGCTTCCAGGGGAGCGCTGCCGGCCGGCGGGGAACGGGGCTCCGCTCCCGCCACTGCCCAGCACCGGCCAGAATCCCCTGCCAGGGGAACACATTGCCACCTTTCTTGCTCCGATTTTTTACTGTTAGAACCCCTGAAAGCACGCACTCTCCTGAAATGTGCCACGGGGCTGGGGGTGGAGGGTGTACAGCACCTCAGGAGCCCCTAAAAGTTGAGGATTAGAAGAGTGTGCCATGAGACTAAGCCATGTTAATTTATAACTTTCAAGTAGTCGTTTTGCTGGCCTGGTACTTTGAGTACAAGAAGAAGGAGAGAGCTTGCCAGCTGCTACCGAACTAGGGGCGAGGAGCTGGGCTTTGGTTTTGGAGCGGGGATGCTCCTCCACACAGAGACTTGCCCCTCTGCCTTGCTGCTGCTCCTCTTCTCGGCTTCAAAGCATACGTTCACTCCTCCTTTCTCCGACCCGTGCCTATGCACCTCACGAAAGTGGGATGGCCCCGCCTGTAAGAGCTTTTGCATTTGTGAGTTATTTTCCTTTTCGGCTTTCACTCCCCCTCATTAGACAGGACTTCAAGAAAGGACAAACTGTCCTTGCCCAGGGACTTTGTGTCCCATGCCAGGGCAGTTGAAGCTGTCACCTACCTGTCACCGGGATGGTGACCTTCTGCCTGCCCAAATGTCCGTCCTTTCTGTCTGCACAAGTGAAACAGGTGTTCCTTCTTCGCTGCGTCAGGGGCCACATGGTGAAACCCTTTGCCTTGACCTTGTCTTCCCATTTCTGCCTCTCTGCAGGGGGTGAGGGTCTTACCCCAGCGCTGTGGGGTGGTGGACCAGCGGCCTTTCAGCAGCCCCATGAGGCCCAGCTTCTGCTTTCAGCCCTCCTGCATCTTCACCAGTAATCACCAGAGAGAAAAGCAGAGGATGTAAACCACCCCGGACAGGGACATTTTAATGAGAGGAGGGAGCACAGCGAGACAGGAGTGCTGTCTTAAAGCAACCTAGAGTTAGACACTGTCCCATGCTATTTGAAGACATAATAAAATTTAATGCATTAGCCTTTCAAGAGTTACCAGTGCATCTCCCCTTGGCTACCTTCAGAAACACTTTTTAAATATTGAAAATCCCACTGAGCCTTCACTATGAAACTTTAATGGAGACAGATTCTCTGAGCTTGCTGAAAGGATGTCTCTGCAGCATATATTGCTGCATTTCAGTTAATTTACTGGGCTTCTTTCTCCCCAGCATCTTTCTTTTCAGCGTCTTTCTTCTCTCTCTCTCTCTCTCTGAAGTGCTAGTTCTGCTCTTTGTTTCATTTTTCATTTCCTCTTCTCTTTCTAGCCAGAATTAATTAAACTCTCTAGCCAGTTCTGCCCCCACCCCCCCATTTGACTTAGGCTAGATCTTCTCCGCTTTTTTCCCCTTCTACTTCACATCCTCTCTTTCCTGTGGCTTTCGATGAGCTCTTTTTCTTCTGCCTCTTTCTGGGTTTCCACGTTTTCTCTGACAACAAATTTGTAATGAATTGAATGGGTTAAAATGACCAAAGCCAGCCCTTCTCTGCCAGATCACTGGAGCTCAGGAGAACATCTAGCTGCTCAGTAACACGTGACTAAACACAGAGTGAACATAGGTTTTGAGGAAAGTCTTCCAGATGCTGATAACCTGGCTGGACCCCTTTGAGTGACGCTCTTTGTACCACTGGTCAGACATCTCTTCTGAACTGAGGGGATGGCAATACGGCATCTGTCTCTGAGGGACTTGTCTGACACCCTTTATAACCAAAGGCAAGAAAGAGCCACTTTGGGGTATGGTTCATTGGACAGATTTTAGATGTCTGTTTGGATGTTAGGCGACCTTCTTCTGCTTTCTACCTAACCTATTCCACAGAGCCTTAGGCAGGAACTGTTTAGGTTTTCTTGCTGTGATCACTTACCACTTGAGGCATTTTCTCTGCATACACAGATTATTCAGTATCTTTCTCGAGCTGTGGACATTAGACATGAACACAATACCCAGACAGTGCTTGTACCATATAGGTTCATGCATGGCTGGTCCCATGACTGGGCAATGGTGTATTGCGGAGTGGTGGATGGAAATCTTGTCGCCAGACCGTGCCACAGCGTGTGGACCTCAGGTGCCTTCCTCAGTGCCCTGTGTCCTGCAGCACTGGAGCCGCTGGGAATGACCAGCTTAGATGAGAAGAGCTCTGGTGATCAATAAAAGATCTTTTATTCTGAAAATGTAACTGTAAGGGAAAGAAGAAAAAAGAGCAACAAAACCGTGTAGCAGTTCAACTTCGGTGTCTTCTGAAGGTTGTGTCCCCCTTGAGGAGATCTGCCAAAACCACAAGTTGCTAGTTCAGGTGATATGAAGCAGAAATTACCTATTGCCCAAATTTGGCCTCTGATACCACATTGTTAACAAGGGATTCAGCTGGACCCCGTTAACAGACATTACTTTTATGAGACTCAATTCCTGACCATCCTCGCTGAAATTATTGCGAAGGACAGGGAGGGCGGTTTTGGTGGGTTGACCCCAGCCAGCAGCCAAGCACCTACACATCTGCTCACTCTCCCCTCTCCTGCGTGACAGGGCGAAGACAGGAGGGAGCTGGGAAGTCTCTTGGATCGAGATAAAGGCAGTTTAGCACGTGAAGCAAAAACTGCACACCCAAGCAAAGCGAAAAGAGGGATTTGTTCACTTTGTCCCTTCAGCAGCAGATGTTTTGCCACCTGCTGGAAAGCAGAGTCGCAGCACATGTAAAGGTTACTTGGGAAGACAACTGCCATAAGCGCAAATGTTCCCCCTTCCTCCTCCTTTCCTTTTACTGCAGCACGCAACGTCGTATGGCATAAAAGAACCCTTTGGTCAGCCTGGCTCAGCTGCCCCGGCTGTGCCCCCTCCCAGCTTCTTGCCGACCTCCAGCCTACGCGCTGGTGGGACAGAGCGGGGAAAAGAGAAGAGCTCAATGTGGTGGAAGCGCTGCTCAGCAACGGTCAAAACGCTGGTGTGTTACCAGCGCTGTTTTACTCACAAATCCAAAACTCGGCACTGCATGGGCTGCTATGGAGAAAATTAACTGCTTCCCAGTAAAGGAAGTCAGCCGGGAAGTTCAGCATGTAGGCAAGTGTCTCCAGCTGACCTGTCCTCTGAGCTCCCATGATAGATCAGGGGGTCTCCAGGGGCTCAGCTGACACGTGGAGGCCCACCAGTCCTCCAGCCACCGTTCCCCAAGAGCGCGGGTCGCCGTAAGTCCTGTCCCACCTCTGCCAGTCCCAAACAAATGCCTCGGAAACCCTTGGGGGCAAAGGGATGGTGCCACCGTGCGGATGCAGACGCCCGCATCTCCTCCCGTGCTGGT
Source organism: Sagittarius serpentarius (assembly GCA_034782735.1). Classification (NCBI taxonomy): domain Eukaryota; kingdom Metazoa; phylum Chordata; class Aves; order Accipitriformes; family Sagittariidae; genus Sagittarius; species Sagittarius serpentarius. The sequence goes on from JAVKLA010000026.1 coordinate 5,819,766, forward strand.
TCCCACGCAGGGACAGCTACGTGAGGACCAAGAGACAGACCCTTCTCGGTGCTCAACCCAGGGCAGTCCTGCCTGCCTGAAGGTACCTGGCAGGAGGGTAGCTGGCGGAGAACCCAGGAACATCACCCAGGGGAGAGGTTCAACAAATTACTTTTAGACTCCATCACGCCTTTTAGATCCTGTTCCCTGCACCTTGCATACTCATTTCCAAGCACTCCTTAACTACTGTGATGGATGTATTACGGTCTATTTTTTCCTAGCATTTGCTATCATTTTATAAAAGATACATTGTATCAAAAGGTCACCTTTTGCTGTGTTATTTAAAAAAGAATAATTTAACCTTCCACATTGTCATTTAAAAAGTAGTAATTCTGTTCAACATCTCCACCATTCATACTTAACCATGCACACAAAATATCATGTCTTTGAGTTGTTATGGCTAGCCAACAAATAAAGCCACTAGCACCTTTCTGGATAAATGCTTAACTTCCATATATCAACAAAATCAAGTTCAGCCTACTGATGCCAGATACATCTCTCAGGCATAAATTTACCCCGACAGTATTTCTATGAGGCTAAAACGTGTTTCTGTAGGGTCACAGTCTGCACACTGTGCTGATGGATAAAGCTGCTGCAGAGGTGGGGTTTAGTTGTTGTATCAGGTCTGAACAGTCTTAGACGGGAAAAATCAAACTTGCCGGAGCTGCTGTGAAGGCACAAAATAATGCCTCCTCTTCCTCAGCTAATATAGCTCCTGATCTGAAGCAGCTGCTGCTATTTCAGTCCTGGAACCACTTCACAGTCTTGTCGAAGTGCTCCGGGGCTGCCAGGCAGCTTCATTTCTCATCGACTCTTTGGAGCCAGTGGGACGGGCACAGGCCAGTTAAGAAGAAGGGGTAAAAATTAAAGGAACTGAGAAATGAAAGGAAGTGGGTGGAGAGTGTCTGGCTCATTTTCAGTCGTCTGGACATTGAAGACAAAACATCAGCACTCCTTCTGATGTTTGTTTCCCTGTCAGAAAGACAGCTTGGAAGGGAGAGGCCCCACATCAGAAGGAAGTGTTGTTGTAGGAAAAAATGGAGGCTCAAACCACAAAAAAAAATTCCTGGAGCATGGGGAACAGATGGATTTAAAAGACATGAGATGCCATCTGAAAACTTTTGGTGCCGATTCAAACTGATACCTTGAGAAATAATTAGTAGCAAACTGGTATGGCAGACCTTTATTCCATCAACCGGCCCTTTTTATGATCCAAGTACTAAGTCTGTAAGACATTTCTTCATGCTGACAAATTCCTCTTTGTTCCCAGGCATGCAATCAGGCTGGGGAAAAAGTCAAATTACAGGGAGGAAGAGCTCAGTGGAAATTCATGCATTTCATCTAGGAGTCGCTTCACCGAATTGCAGCCATCTGAAAGATGGTCACCGGATCAAGTCGTTTTGGTACGTGGGCAAGGAAGCTGGCCGAGACGTGGGGTGGGAATCTAGAAGTGCCTCTCTCTTCCTCTTCACTGTCCAGAACTCAGACAATCAACTTGAGGTGGATTGTGACCTCCGTGCAGCCATTTGATACCTCCAGCCTATTTGAGTCAAATTCGATAGTGATACAGAGACCTCAAAGGTCTAAGTCTCACAGACTTCGTGGTGGTGGGAACTGGAAGGACGTGTTGGTGCATGCAGCGAGAGAAATGCCTGCGTAACTCAGCCCGATCCCTCCCGAGAGGCAGTGGCCACCAGCCGAGGCAACATCCCCACCGGCCGGGCAACCTGCAGAGGAGTTGCTCCACACCGTCCCCAGCGCCTGCCGCCGCTGCCGCGTGGGCAGGACGCAGGGGAGGGCTGCGATGTGCCCAGCGTGGTGCGGGAGCTGGGAGGAGACCTGGGGTGGCTGTGAAGGAGCTTTCTCCAGGAAAACCAGCCTTTCTTAGTGCCACTGCTCCTGGAAAAGCCTGTTTAACTATTAGGGCTTTGCATATGTATAAACGCTTGTGTTATTTCTCCATCTCTTAATCACAGTAATAAACCTGGTTTGTGTCGGACCACTGTGTCTGGATTGTCTATAAGAATGACTTCATGATATGGGAACAGGTCCATAAGAAGCCATCTAGGAATATACAGCTATAAAATAGCAATTAAAACAAAAATGAGCAATCCAGAACCTCCCTCAAGGGATATAGGGGAATGCCAGATGCATTTCCCTGCATCTCAGATTATCTTGAAGGATTTTGAAATAAAAATGCTAATAATGGTGGTCAAGAAAAGTACCAACTGCAGAATATAAAACTGCTAATAATAACCTGAGCTCTGAGGCAAGTAACATCGTTAATAAGGAAAAACACTGGCAGATCTAATTCCAGAAAAATCCCTTCATGTTAAAAAAGGCAGATTAACCATACGGGTTACGCAGTTTAAACAGGAGCAGAGCCAGGTTTCTCTCTTAACCTGTTCTGTAGAGACACCAGTTCCTTCTGATTTTCTTACAGCCATCATCTTCGTTCGCAGTCTGCACCCAGGACAGTGCCTCCAGATGATGGCACTGCCCAGAAGATGGGTGGATGGGGCCATGTGGCTCCATTGCTACATGCAAAACCAGCGGGCAGAAATGCCAGCTGCCGGAGACAGGAGGTGATGCTCTGCTTTGTGGGACGTGAAGAACACATGTCACTTGGGAAACGTTTGTCCTCAGCCCGGATCGGAGCCCAGCTCCTCCTGGGCTTAGGCTGAGTCAGTCCCTGCCATCTTGCGTGCAACGATTTAGTGGTTAGTATTGTACATGTCTTTGGGGGAGTGTCACAATCATAAAAACTATCTCATGTTACGTGTAAGAAAGTTTATGCTCGGCAGACAGCTAAGGTTGAAACATCAAATGCTCAGAAGTTAGGAAATGCCAGAATTCAGACTGTCTGAACAGATGTCAGTCTGGCCCTGGCATGGTGCAGCTGGACCAGAAGTGATCTTCTGGAGTTGGGGGACTGTGTCTGAGATGGTCCTGTTAGACATCAGAGGCTGAAGACAGCTTAAAGGTCAAAGGGAATTTAAAAATTACCTAAGTTTGTATTTTGATTTAAAAATGCATCCTTTTCATGTTCTATATTATGTTTTAAACAATAGGTGAACTTACATTTAGCAAAAAAGCACTGAAGGCAGAGATGCAATGAATGGGTACTATCCCTCTTCTGCATCTTAAAAAAGCAGCGTTATGCTTTTCACGGGACTTAATGCAGCTGAGGAGTACATAACCTCTGTATTCTCTTGTTTTCTACTTGTAGTTTCCTAACCTTTAGAAAGGAAACCTGAGTAACTCCACCTCCTGCCACCCCACAAACTGCTATTATTTCCGTTTTTCTTATGCCTACGCCTTTCTGATAAAGTTTTTCATTACATTCAAATGGCCACTGAAGCCAGTGAACAAAGTTTTGAGTAAAAACGAGAGTTTTCCTAACCATCCCCTGAATGCCTGGTAAATCCCTTGGCTAGCACAGAAGAGCCCCAGCACCCAGATGGCCAGGAATTTGCAACTTGTGAGTGCAGGAACAAGAGAATGAAAGGGTTTATCTTGGCCCTGAAATTTCTCCTTTCTTCTGGCTCAGCCAGCTGTGGGGGTTTTTTGTCTCCAGGTTGTCCAGGTTTGCTTTGAGGTTTGGAGCACGCGGTGGTGAGAAGTGCTGCCTGCTGCTCCGGGCTGGAGCTCCCGCCTGGCCAGCAGCGATGCACAGGGAGCGGGAATTGCAAGGGGGTCGGGAAGACACTCGTGCCGCCCAGGGAAGAAGCTGGGAAGCCTTTACAGGCCAGACACTTTCAACTTTCTGTGCTGATCAGGAGACTTGAGAAATTAGTTATCTTTTTCTACGGGGCCATCAGCCACAGCACAGGGCAGAAAGACATGAAATAGAGTGACATTTTTTAAATGGTGACATTTGGGAAGCAAAAGTAGGTCCCATTTCCGAAGGAGACACGTCTGCTCCTTGTATTTCGTGCATAGAAATGAAGCACAAACCACCACTAAAAAAATGCGGCCTGTGCCAATTTTTATGTACCTGAAAGAAGCAGGATCAAAATAAATGGGGAAAAAAAAATCATATTTTTTAACTCTCCATTTTGTTTGTTTTCCTTTAAAACCTTTTTTTTTGCTTCAAAAAAAAAAAAAATTGTAACGCCCCTCAGAGTACTTTGACAATGTGTTAGCTCTGGACAATCTCTCTGCACTGGAGTGAACTCCAGGCATCAGAGAGGCTGCCCAGCATGGGGCTGATGGAACAGCTCTGAGAGCGCTGGAGTGATTCCCACCATGTATTATGGGAACAGATCAAGCTTGTCACGTACAAATAATTCCTGATACTAGAAACCTTATCTTCTCAAATCATAACCTGTAGCTCAAGAAAGTTACAGATCTTTTTCTGCTCCTGTGGTTTCACACCAGTGGTAAATAACAGAGGTGGCTGTTCCTTCTATCAAGGTTTTTTTTTAACTGAAACGATAGTTCAAGTACAAATTGTTGAAGTTGAAATTGTTCCTTATTTTCCTCCTGTTTCACAAGAGCAAATAACACCTTGAGATGGAAATGCCTCCTCATCTGTTCTGTCTCCCAGCTAATGCACAATTCATCCTCCCTGAGCATTTTCTAATGGTCTTGCATATGCTGCTGTAGAAGTCCAAAGGTGTGAATGGTGTGCGCCCAGCATGTTTTTGTGTCTTAGCTCATTTCTGATACTTAAGGCTAAGCTGTCCTCCAAGGTCTTAGGTTTTTCCTCCCTCATTCTGCGTACACCTTTCAAACAGATATTGCAATATCCTCTACCAGGTTCACCATCATGTCTTTAAACCGGCAGTAATTTTGCTTGTGCAGCTGGGTACCGCTCACAGAACAGGAGCGTCCCGTTACTGCATCGCAGAAGGGGTGGAAGTCCTCTCGCTGGTCTTCAACAACTGATGGGCACTCTGGCCTCCCCTTGGGGGCTGTGAGCTATTTTTTTTCCCTTCTGCAGGACGCTGTGCTCTAAAAGTGCCTGTTGCTTTCCATAACTATGAAGGGAGCCTCTTTCCAGCAAAGAGCAATCACTGCTCTGCCGCACATGGGGAGCGCCCACCACCAAGACACTCAGACCACGGTGCCCAAGGGGAAACCTCTCTGCATCCCCCAGCTGCACGTTTGGTGCTGCCTTGTCCTCCATTTTCACAAGTATCCCTCCCTCCTTATCTTCCTCCGGGCCTTTCTCTTTCCCCCGCATTTTCCCCTGACGAGGGTGAGGTCCTCCAGCCTGCAAAGCCCAAGGAGGATGCTGCAACAGAACCTCAACAAGGCCACCCAAATTAAATCCCGGGCAGGAGAAGCAAACCACGTACCAGAGCAAATGCAGCCGGGCTGCCAGCCCACCCTCCCCTGCTGTGGCTGGTCAGCTGCCTTGTGCTCCGGGAGCCGGTGAAAGACGTGGCATTTCTCCTGTCCTCTCCCCAGGCAGCCCTAAGCAAGCAGAAAAAAAGGAGCTGCTTGCCACGGCTCTGGAGTAAAGCTGAGTAAGCAGGTCCCCCTCGCTTTCCCACCATAAAACCCGGTGCCCAGTGTAAGGCACTATTCCTTCTCCGGAAAAAGCAGGTTAATAAGGTTTGATCCTACCTTTTTATACAACCGCTCCACTTCAAAACTTGTGTGATTTTTATCCAGATTTTTAAACCTGGATCAACAACTCTTCAAGCATCAGGGCTGATTTTTTTAGTAGGTTTGCAGTCAGCTCTGGTTTGCATTATTTTGTCAGTATTACCTTCATGATCCCAGCCTCCATGTTCACAGGTCTTATTGCTACGTGGGCAGCAGCAACCAAACTTGCTTCCCATCCGGATCAGGATCAGGAGGGTGTGTTGTTCTGCCAAGGCTGGATTCAGTTCCCACTGGAATTAAGCAAAGCTTTTCTGCTGGCTGTGAGCAAGTTAGACGATCCCTCAGAAAACAGACTACTCTGATGCTGGTAAAGAGTAGCTGCTGTTACTACAGCTTCTCTCCTGCGAGCATTCAGCTAGGAGCAATCCACATCTCAGCCTCGTGGGATTTCACCCTGTGTCCTCTCTCCCCCAGTAAGTCCCCAAAAAGGATGGAAACGGGAATCCAGGCATCTACCTCCTGAACAAACATCCTCGCTGTAAGCACGCAGTCATGCTTATGATCTTTCCCGTTTCCCCCTTGAGGGACACACCACCACCCGTGCTGGTCTGTAGGCATCTGGGATTGTTTACTCCCCCCCATAATCTCTCTTTTTTCTGCATTCAGTAATAATTCAATCTGAATTAAATTCTCAGCTAGTCCAGACCGGTGCTGTCTCAGACGGCAGCCAGAATCGAGAAAAGCCATACCAAGCAATAATATTAGAGCTTTGCAATGAAAGACAAAGGTAAACAGACAGCAATATGAAAGACAAAGGTAAACAGACAGCAATATGAAAGCACATCAGGTTTCATTATAACAGGAGTTTTGAAACGAGATTGGCTTTTTACTCAACTGCCCTTTTTTCAGGCACTTCAAAGGCTCTGCCACTAGATGTAGCAAAAGCTCTCTTAAAAGTTGTCTCATCTACTTTGCTGTATTCCTCTTTCAAAGGGGGAAACGGACTAAAACTCAACAAGTAAGATAAGGATGACCTTAAATAGAGAGCAAAAGTGTCCAGAAGAAATAGCACTGACGGCAAGCAGCATCATGTAGGGCACAAAAGGTCTCTCCATTAAAAAAACGGAGATGCAAATGGGGTTGGAGCACCGTGCTTGAATACACCTTGCTTGGAAAACTCCCTGCACAGCAAATTCTGCTCAGCCTTCTCCAAAGTAATCCCGAGTGTTTTATTAAACCGGCACATGGGAGTTAGCGAAGGGGAGTTCAACACCCACTGCGGCTGGCAGCTGAAATGCCAGGGCGGTTGGGAAGTGCAGGGTGTATTGCTGACGTATGTCAGTTCTTCCGTGAACTGTGCGATACTCCAGGAGCAGGTACTTTCAGACCCCAAAAATGCAAGAATCAAGTATAATAAACCACAAATAAGATAACGTGGGTTGTTTCATTTGCTTACAGGACTAAACTCTAAGAATCTCCACAGAAGTGATCTACATGAAAAAAAACCCAAATGTCAAAAAGAATCTTTAAGATATTCTTTTTCCTGAAAAAAGGGGGTTGTTTAGGCATTCTCAGTGTCAGAATAAAGATACCTGGAAAAATAAAGTATCATAATTTAACAGTACAATTAAGGAGGCAGTTATGTGAGGCTTTGCAACATCTGAATCCAATATTTCACCAAGCAGTTTATGATAGAGTGGAGACGATTTTAAAAAAACAACAAAAAAACCCACCTTTGCAGTGTTACCAAAGAAAGATGCAAACTGAACAGAGCTTACTGGGAAATGATAAACAGATCTGGGAATTCAGCCAGTGGGAATTCAAACTAGAAGTTGTCTTTACAAGACAGTTACGGTAGATGTGGGTAGGGTTCCTCCAGTCCCATGGGGACATGCACGTCTGAGCTGGTCACCCAAAGCTGCTTTCACAGGCAGTAAAGCCCACGGTGTGTCATTCATCCTGTCCCAGAGCAGATATCCACACTGACCTGACAAACCACATGCCAAAAGTGGCCATTTCTCCTCACTGAGCCGTGGAAGGAGCCTGGGCTGCGCAGTTTAGCTGCAGGTCCCTCCATCGCACAGATCTGGAAGGATCCAGGGAACGAATCCTACTTTTCTGTATACTTAAAGGAAAAATGATTCAAACCAGAGCAAACAAATAAAAGCTGAAACTTTTGCTACCAGAGCTGCATTATCCAGGAATACCTGGAGCCATGGCTATGAAGTGTGTGATTCACACCGGAGCCCTGGAGCCGGGACACAAAGACAGGAGAAGATGGTTTTTGCGGGCTGCCATAGGGACCCACGTCATTGCCTGCACGTGCTGACCTGGCTCTGCCCAGGGCCTGGCCAATTCACCTTCTTCCTCTTCTGCTAGATTTTCCCCAAAGGAAGCTCTATTTGGACCTTAAAAGAGCTTGCTCTAGTTTATGTGCACCAGTTTGGTGAGATTTTACTTGAAAGCAAATCATCTCTAATTTAAGGCATGACTCTGCAGTCCCTGCTCGCCCGGTGCTATGCAGGTTATGGCAAGGGGACGAGCTGCTTCTCAGCTGCTTGCAAAGTGGGTGGTTTTAAGGATAACCTCAGAAGACAACATGAGGATAAAGCACCACTACTAGCCGTGCTGTTTACCCCACCGGGAGAGGGAGTCACCTGAGCAGGGGAGTGACAACATACATCTCCATCCCATCATAATGTATCCGGTAAGAAGGATGGTAAAAAAAGGACGTCTAAGTAAAAGCGAATTGGGCACCTGGGTATAATTTTTTTCCCTAAACTCCGGAACAGGGGAGTGTCTTGTGTCAGAGTACTAGCAGGTCTGGATCTGCAGACTGAGGAAAAGTGGGGGAAAAAGAGCAATTTCTTCTCCCCTAGCACAACTAAAGCAGTGCCGGTCCCTGCAGCATAGGGTGTAAAAGGAACTTCAAACCCAGCTCTCAAGGTCTCCCGGCAGGCAGCTAGCCTGGACTCCATGGGTCTGGCCATCAGCTACAGTAGCCAAGAAACCATCTTTCAGGAGCCTGCGTTCATGCTGTGGTTTTCGCATCGTGACGTACCCTGAAAGAGCAGATTAACCCAGGATAGACATAATCATTAAGAAACAGGTGGCCACGGTGCAGGAAAGCAGCAGAGTACTGATGAAGCGAGGCGTATCCGGCTCGTACGAGCACCTTGAAGAGAACAGAGGCTTCAAGATTTATGAGGGAGGTCAGGACAACTTGTGCTTAGAAAAGCCTAGGGACATGTCCGCAACATTACACCGTCTCTCAAGGGGATCAGATGCACAAACGTGTAACGGGGATGACCTTTGTTGTGTCATTTTTGCCATTGCTCTGCTTTCTCATCGGTTTTAAGCTGACCTCCACATGCGCAGCATGTTGTGCCTTCCGAGTGCCATGGCATGAATTGGAAAAAAAATTAACAAGGTGTTACAAGCTATTTAACTTATTTAATTGCACAGAGTAAACTTACATTAACTACATATAGTAGAAAGCTCATCAAACAGCAGGATCTACCATGGATTATACTGCTCATCATCTCACATAACCCTGGAAGTCAATCCAAAATTTCCTTGCAGAAAGACAGCCTTTCAGAGAAGACAGACGACTAGACCCCCATACCTGCATGGGAGAGGACAGGCATTCAGCCACCGACCTTTCAAGTCTGGGTGAGGGAATGGGGCCGAGGCGGCTTGAGAAAGGCACCCGGACTGTGGTGCAGGCACAGGATGCACCCTGGCTCTTGGGGGAGAAACGTAGCCTTGTGATGCAGCATCACGACCCTTCCCGGGAGGCATCTGGGTCACCCCATTGCTTATGCAGCTCATGCAGCTGGGTGAGAGGAGGGAGGATGGGTCAGGGTTTACAAGCCAACTGAAACACTGAGCACGGCTCATAGAGAAACGATGCTAACGTCCAGCCGCGCTGTTTGCTTATTCTTCCCATGCGAAATTCCTAACTAGAATTTGGGAATATTCACGTTTTCCTCCTTCCTACAGGGTAAATTAGATCATGTCTTCAATAGGATATAAATCTCATGACTTTGATGGAAATCAAGAACTGTGTAAATACAAAAGCAAAAACTGCCTTTATATGCGTTTAAAAAATCCAGCAGAGCTCATAGAAGCACACATGGAAGGCAAAGTCTGATCTTTTCAGGGTTTTGTCTCCATCCTAATGGCAAATCACACTTCTTGCCACAAATGCTACAGGAGATCTTCAAAATCTGTTAACCCTTGCAAGCAAATAGAAGTAAAATGTCTTTGTGCATTACTAAATGATGCCAACACCTGTGGCCGTTGGACCCTTATTAAGCAAGGAGTCCTCGCGGTAATGTGGAATAGCATATGGACGTTGCTAGTAATATGCCTCAGAGCTGGCTGTTATATGAATTGCAAATGGCTGGCATTTTTAGCAAAGGGTTTTAACCACTCAGGGGCAATTTTTACCTAAGCAGCTGTCAGGGTCTCCAGTTCATCTTTCTTCCTACAACCAGTCAACGTGTGTTCAGGTTAGTGAGGCTGTACTGGATATGGCTGTGTGCAGATTTATTCCTGACCCAGCTGTGTTGGAGCTATTTCATGTTAGTGTTGCTCACGAGTTCATGTCTGCCACGTGAAATATCGAGCAGCTTTCAGCCACCCACTTCTGCAGAAGAACATGCATGGACTTACCACTTAGTTATCGCCCTCGTTAAGGTTAATAGCCCATAAAGGTCCTTCACCTTCCATTCTCCCCATTAATCAACAGTGATACTTGGTGGCCTATTAAAAATCAGGAGGGAGCAGAGAGGAAGTCAAAAAGTAAAATGGCCTCTGGGAGGGTAAAGCAACACGGGTACCATCCTCTGAGTCCAGCAGTCATGTACAACACACAAAAGTGGTGAAGGCACGGAAGACTCAGATTTAACAATGCTGTGCTTGGTTAATTACCTTGCACATGTCCCAGATCTGCCTCTGCTTCCTCTCTGCGGCTCCTCCTAAGCTATTTTCTTTTTCTCCCCTCTTCCTTCCGTGATTTCCACCATATACCCCAGTGCTCTTCATCTTGCTCCACTACGCTGTGTTTTGCCCTCCCTGTCTGCCCCTACTCGCTTCCCCCACCACAGCCTTTCTCTGCTGCACCACGGACCGTGCCCGGAGCGGGACGGTGGCTGTCCCGACAGCTCACAGCTCAGACTAACCAGGGTCGGAGGCACCACTTCGTACATCTCGTTAGACCGGCAAACGGAGACTCGCTTGTCCGGGCCAGTGACCCACGTTTTGCCCCCAGGCTGCAACCAACCGGCCGTGCGAGGTTGGCGTGAATGGAGCGAAGCCAGCCTGCAAAGCAGATTTTCAGAGTGTTGGCAATCAATCATGCGAGTTTGGTAACAAATGTTTTTGCAAACATACAAGTCATAGTCCTTAGTGTTTATGCAAATATTTGCACCTTCCTGGACTAGTGGCGGGCGGGGGTGGGCTCGTGCCCATCACATCCTCGTGGAGTATTTCCTTCACTACTTCCCCTTTTCACTGTGAGCTTATGAGGACTGGTGTGATGTGTGACCTCCTTGAGATGAGGGGTGGCCACAGGCGCATCTGGCAGGTGGCCGGGGACAGCCAGGGACTGCGCAGCTTCCTTGTCAGGTGCTGCAACCTCCGGGCAGAGGTTCCCTCCTCACTGCCGACCGAGGCTTTGCACAGCAGCATACAGCAGCCTAGACAAAACCACTGGATTGGAGGCCAGCGTCCTGAGGAATAACCCCCGGGCTCCGTCCCGCCAGCACAGCAGCAACGGTGGTTGTGGAAGGAGCAGAAACACCTAACACCTCTGTCGCTGCTGCGGAGTGAGTGCAGGTCTGTGGTTATGTGGTACTGTGTAATGGGGTGAGGTGGGAAGACACCGGCATTGACCCTGCCCAAACTAGTTGATGTGCTAGGGGCAGAAGCGTTGCATTAGCGATGTGCGCTGATATTTCCTGCCTGAAGGAAAACACGACCAAAAGCAAGATATTTGCTTGCGTCCCAGTTCTCCCAAGCTATTTCTTCAGACCAACAGTCAGAGCCCACAGGAACGTTATTCTTCAGGACACTCAATTTGCTCTGGTTGCTACCAACAATTTGTCTCCTGAAGGCTTTTAAGCACTGCCTATGATATCATTCATTAATATAACCCTGCTCCAGGAGTCCCTCTGCATCCAGGACACTGCCATTAATCTAGAAGACTACTACTGGAAAATATCAGCACAAGCAACCCAAGAGAAAAACATCCTCTCAGCCGGTGCACGGAGGATAATGAAGTTTCTCCCTAAGGTCTGCCATGACAATAATGTTAGAAGAGCTACATTTTGTTCAGGTGAATGTCACATTAACAACTTGATGGAAGCCCACAGAACATAGATAACTTTTGAGATGAGTAATCCTTGATGTAAAAATGCAGAAAGTAAAGAAAATGGTCTATTTTTTTTTTTTTAATTTAAAGATAGATATTCTCTACCAGACCATCCAGATTCATGGGGATTTTTTTTTAAGGTGGAAGGATAGAAAAGCACCCTTGATTCATGTGTAGGATATACACCTGCTATGAATTCTACTTCATTCTTTTGTATACCTCTCTATTTCTTTAAACTGGAAGTCCTAAATGCAAATACAGGCAGTTCATTCTGTAACGTTAAGTAATGATGGCAAGCCAGTGTCTAGAGGCATGCTGTACCATCAATCTGAAAAGGTAGTTATGAGAAACCCATTGAGACCATCCAGTCTTTCCCCTCCAGATGGAGGGTTTCATCCCCTGCAACAATGATCTAATATTACATTTGTCACTATTGACTTTCTGCCCCAAGTCCGTTCTACAGGGGTGTGTGCTCTTAAGCTTAGGGACGAAATTTTATCAGTCAGGAAACTACATAGTGAAATACTTTATCCCTAACATCTTTATTGGTCTTGAGAAGAAAAAGAAATGTCCTCACTGCCCTGCAGAAAGCATGTTTATCAGCAGTGCCTTTTCCTGCCGCCGGTGTGAAGCAGCACACGGAGCGTGAGGGCTGGCCGTAGCCTGCCAACAGAAGAGGATGGGAAAGACAAGGGGAATGGCAATCGGACCATGCTGTTAGGCACTCGGGCTGGGCTGTTCTGTTCAACCAGGAGATTTGTCTCCTCCGTCTTAGGCCTGTTAAGCTACATCATCAGCTAAAAGGGGAAGGGGTTGGACTCAGGGATTATTTTAGGATCTTACTCTCCAAACTGTACCCTCAAAATTCCTATGAAGTTGCCAACTCACCTGCAAACATCTGAATTGCTTCACCTGACTGCACACGCCTGGACGCTGGCCCTGGGCTGCCCGATGGAGACCAACAGGCATCACCAATGGAGTCTCTTCCCACATCTCTTGGGATAAAAACCAGTCCCTCCTGGAAGTGCATGGTCTTCTTCGCTGGTCTTGCTGCCCTTTCTTGGTGCCCTCAGGAGCAGGTCAGGCTGAGCAACTTAATGCTCATCACATGCCCAAGCCCTGTAAGAAGCTGTACCCCACTGTGCTTGCTCCCATAGGTGCTAGGCTCTCCATAAAACATGACTGCTGGAAATTTCTCCAGTGGTGTAAATCAGGAGTGGGAATTCCACTGAATTTGAACCATGATGATCATGCACTTCGCCGGATACATCTCACTTACCTTTGAGAGAATCTCACTGGGCTTCCTATATGCAGAGAAATGAAGAGAAACCGTGATTTTTTTTTTTTTTTTTGGTAGTGTGGTTAATTTTCTCCCAAGACAGACATCTGAAGGTGATCGGGCAAGTTGTCTGTTTCTGCCCACTGACTACAAAGGAAGCTTAAAGCTACACTGAGTATATCTGCATTTAGCAGTGTATAAAACATAAAACATGCATATGTAACGTGTGTCATACTGAAGAAATTCACAACAATTTTCATTAGTTAATAATTCTTGATAAATGAAAGCTGAAGTTTTGTCAAATCCCACCTTAAATTCTAGGCCTTCGGCTGATTTTTCTTTAAAATGCATTTCTTTATATATTCATGGAGTATAATGGCACAGCAAGTGATCAGTAGCATCTGTGACTAATTGCAAACAATCGCAACATGAAATTATATTTTCAAGTCTTTAATTAGCTGGAGAATGAGTCTCTTAATTATTTCTGGGATGCTACTGTACTGCCTGACCTAGCGGACAGAAGCCACTGTTTTCTTTCAAGGTCGTTATAACATTTATTCCTCTACTGATCCCACATAGTGCAAAACACGCTATCTGATTTTCAGCCTATTACAAGTTTAAACTGGCTTAAGAAAGGTCTTTCCCTTGCCCAAGGAAAGTGGAAAATCGTGTACGATACAATAACACACCCTGATATGCATTGCAGATTTGGCCGCAGAGCTTTTATTGGACTGTTACCTTTTGCTTCTTGCTGCAAATCTTGAATCTACCTTGTATGAGGAAGGCATTAGTCACAATTACTGAACAGTACAGACAGTATAATAGTGGCATGCCATAGCTGGAAAATACTTTCCTGTGCATCTCGTCCCAGCTGGTAATTCACCTAAAGCAGTGGCTGCAGATACAGAAATGCTTAAGCAGCGACGTGAACCTGTGGCTTCAGCTTGAGTTAGGTGCTGGGCTGCTGATGGCCGTGTCTGCCTGACTTCTCCGGGTTATACCAGTGCAGGAGAGTTAGCCTGGGGGTCACCCTGCAACACAGCAGATCTTCGGACCTGTACTGAAGACGGCTGAGAAAAAGTGGGCAAGGGTAGATTATTTCAATGTCTATCCTGAGAGCAACGGACCTGTCACCGTGTCTGGCAGGTAGTTTTACCATAGCCCTGCTCGTCGCAGTTAGTTTCCCTGATGGCGGCAAGCAGCAGCAGCAGAGAGCGCATCTGCGCCGGGGGAAGTCCCCCAGAAGGCTCAAGCCGGTCTCTGAAGGGATGCAGAACAGGCTTTCATCTCAGCTCCGCGTGGAGCTGCATCATCTCAAAACCAGCCCAGCAGCGTCTTTCACTGAGACCTGTTTCCTAAACTAGGGGAGAGAGCGCTGGCCATCGCTGTGCTATTTCTAGGCTGGGAGATTAGAAACGTTGCCAGACCGCCAGGTCTTGGTGAACCCTCCGTTATAATCTGGCCCCTCCCCAGTCAAGCCAATCCACCCACCCACCATGGTTTCCATAGGAAGGATGGGGGCACAGAGGCAGGCCAGAGCTGGGGAGCACTTTTCCCCCCTAGAAACAGTCAGAGGATTTGAGGGGGAGGAGGGCATTCCCCATGGTCCAGCTGGGCCCTGGCCCCGGCCCCCCGCAGACATCTCGTCCCACAGACCCCTTGCACGTGGGCATGAACTGCGATGAAATTGGGTGACAACCGCTGAGGAGGAGAATCCATCCACAGCCTGGAGAAGAACAGGTCGACTCACATCCTGCAGACGGGAGCCCCCCAGCACTGTGCGGAGCCGGAGAGCCTCCAGTGCCACCCCAGAGGAAGCCTCTGCCTCTTGCACTGCAAAAGCAATGTCAAAAAGTTGACGCTTAGGACACGTACCTTCTTCTGCAGCCAAGTGTATTAGCACCTGAATGAAGGACAAGCACAGAGATCCTGAATTCAAAGAGGAAATTCTGACAGGCCGTTTCAGGAGTACATCCCTCCTCAGCCGACCAAAACATGGCATGTTTGCGTGTTTGGCTGGTGGTTTTCCACCCTTTTTTCATTTAAATTGTTCTGCTTTACAGGATAGGTGGCCTTGGTCCATTATACCGTGTGACTGCTGCTAAATGTATTTAGGAGGCTCATTGTGTTTGCTTATGCCTCCAGCAAGGATAAAGAACTAAAAAAGAAATATATTCCACTCACTCTCTGATATGTGTGGACAGTAGATGTTCCACAGCAATAAGGCATAAGATATTTTCAGATTATAAATCAGATGTCTGTAGTCTGCTATTAAAAACCCAGATGTTATTAATTTACTACTATTAGATGCTATCAGTACACACAGTAAGACATTTTCATTATTAAGCACTATTAGTAGGCAAGGGCTTCCATTAATTATCTGCATTATCATTGTAATCTGTGCAGGCTTTTCTGGTGTACTGGACTTTTCAGCTCTTCCCCATGCAGCAGAACCCAAAAAGCCGGCTTTCCCTTGGATTTCTGTTCTGTCACCTACAGCTTCCCAGTCTGACAAACCTGGCTCTCCTTCAGGGCATCTATCGCTCATACTATTACAACATCCTCAGTCCTCCCCACCGTGCATCCCCATGGTGTGGCAAGCTTCTCCTCTTGCCCCAAGCCCCAGATCACATTACTGTTGGCACCATTCCCCCGTACCTCCCTCCCTTCACCTCCCTTCTCCGGGGCTGCCCAGACTAGGGTGCTCAGTGCTAGGGGGGCTCTGGCTGGCCGCTGCCCATCACGGGGGAGCGTATCAGTGGGCACACCATGATAACTTTTGAATCTCTTGGTTAGTAACAGCTCAGTTTGATGGCAGGTCAAGTCACACAGGTTTCCTCAGACGTGACACCTGAAGATCCCGGGGAGGTGAAATCGGAAGGTGACAGACGTGGTGGAGAACATCTGGACGCCTCGAAGATAAGCTGTGTGGCACACACGTTGCCTGGCCGGCACAGGAGGCCCGCTCAAGCATCAAATGCAGCAAGTCTGGAAATGCTGGACTTCCATGTAAAGGTTAATAGCCCAAAGCACACGCAGAAGGGCTGAGAGGCACAGGCTATGCCTGACACTACCCCAGACTTGAAGGGTACGCGCACTCAGGGCAAGTCTAACACCACATCACTGGTCAGCGCAGGAGCCCTCACACGGGGACCCAGGGACGTCTGGTCTTCTGCAGACCGCAAAGTCCGCCACCCCCTTCATTGTCCAGGGCTCAGCAGACTTAACAGCACTGTGAAAGAGCATCAAATCTGCTCCTGCAGTATCAGCTCAGTCTTCACTATCAGAATAATTGTCTGCTTATATTTCAGGGCTAAAGGAAAACAGTTGACACGTGGCTTTGTGCAACTCAGTGCTACATCCATATTTGCATTAAGATATGCAAAGTATTAGGGACATAGCACGGCAAAGGAAAGGAAACAGCGCTGTGGATCCACCACGTCCAAGCACTGGTCCTAGGCCCAAAGCAGCGCCTAAACCCTGCATAAAGTCGGGAGCCATCGGCGATATTTGCAAGGGTTCAGATTCAAAACCCCAAAGTTTTCAGCAGTTTGATGCTTTTTTTTCTTTCTGTTGAATCACTCATGGCGATTTTCAGAAGTCAGTAACCTGCCGTAGGCAGCGCAGTGTCTCGTGTTTCAGAAGCGGCCTGGGGCCAGCGCCCCCCCAGCTCTGCATTTCACACCAGCAGTGGCCCCGGGGACGTGCGAGTATGTAATAGCGCAGAATCGGAGCTGCCTTTGGTGCCCCAGCAAGGGACCCCAGAGTGTCTGAGCCACATCCACCCATTTCGCAACCACCTTCCCTGATGAGGCACATCCAACGCAGCACTGGGTTCAGCCTTGTTTTTATTTTATGGATGCTCTTTCCTGGCAATCACTCCCCGCCTTTCCATGTGTCTCTGCAGAAAATTCTCTCCTCCTGCTGGGACATCCCCCGGGGCATCCTGGAGGAAACCAGAATGCCTCTAATGAGCTTGATGCATGATTTCCTATCAGATATATGCTGGAAGTAGAAGGAGTGGATCAGCCAACACCTGAAACTGAGAGACAAGATGGAGTCTCTGATCCAGCGATATGGAGGTTGGAAGGTCTCGGTGGCATCTCGCTCTAGAGAGCAAACATTTTCACCACAAAAATCTGCTAGTTGCCTTTTCTTAATCCATCACTGCTCTTTAATTTCCCAAGTGACCTTGGGCAAGATGGTGCATTAGCATTACTGTGAGAATGGAAATGATACCGTTTCCCCCTTGCTGCCTGTTTTACCCCGTGAGCCCCGCAGGTGTGGTGAGATGCCGCAGCACATGCCACAGGGACCATCCTCATCTCAAATACTTCCTTTAAGCACTCTTGTAGCAGTTATCACAGAATCAGTATTTACCATCTAAACCCACAAGCAGCGCATTTTCCGTGCATTAGTGTCACTGCAAGACAGTGATTTATTACCTCAGAGAGGAGATGCTTTCTGTGGGGTGGAAGCTCATTTAACCCTCATCCAAGCCCTGCCACGCACCTCTGGTGGGGATGGGGAGGAGAGCGGTGGTCTGCAGCATCCCGACAGCTGCATTTCGTACGGTGCCTGGCCATGCTCTCCTGCAGCACGGGGAGAGCAAGCCCAGGGCATCCTGAGAGCTCGGCCTCTCAGCACGTGAGCTGAACCTAAGCCAAATACGGAGGAGCTTTGAAACGCTGCCTGGTTTCAGAAGGTTCATTTTAATAGAAGGGTCTCACCGCACTTGTGCAGGGCACGTGTTGGGTGACACTCTTGGTGTATCTTCAGCACGTGGCACATTCGTCCTGCCACTGAGGGACCGCTGTTTGTGTCACGAGTCTGATGGCACTTGATCTGAGGAAAATCAAGTGATACATTCCTCATCATGCTTTCCCGTGTGGATTCAGTCTTTGGAGAACGTAAAGGCCAAGGCAAGACCTGAGACAGTGTCCTCATTCTCCCAGTAAAGCCCTGTGGTCTTGCTGATGAGGCAGTAGACATGCTCGAGTTTAAAATATACATGAAAATCGCATGGAAAATAATAAATTATTGGTATTTGATTGTTTTTCCTTTTGGGGAGTGTTGGTCCTGTGGCTACATGGTGTCTTCTCTTCTGCGAGGGTGTGAGAGGAGGAGGCTGGGTTTGGATAAGAACGGGAGGTATGAATTGTGAAGGTTTCCCCAGGCGCCAGGTTCCCCTGCCACAAACTCTCATTTTCCTCTTTGCACATACAGGGGCAGAACATTACTTTTGGGTGCGCAGGGTCGGGGACACACCAGCATCTCATTTATTTTCCTGGCAAACATAGGAAGGAGCCACATTTTCTAATGTCAGGAGCATGAAAACGTTCTTAGTCTTCCCTTGAAAGGAGCTAGGACAAGAGGTGAATCAGAGACCTCCTGAGAAACACTCTCTACGCTTTTTATCTAATTTAATGACTCATTCATATAAGCCAATAGTGAAATTATGACTTTTTTTTTTCACCAGGCAGATTCTAAAGATACCAAAAGACAAGCCTGAAAATATCTGCAACCTAGAATATGAAATAGGGACAATTGGCAGCCCTGCCTATAGCTAGCTGGCAACCCATCCAAGACGTTTGCCTTCTAATAATAGAAAGCTGAAAGAGGCATATGGAGAAATTGAGCTCAAAGACTTTTATTTCCTATGTATAAATACACTGAAGTCACAGATGTCTCTGCAGCATCAATCTGCCAAGACCAAATGCAAGGAACAGACCCAAAAGGAAAGACACCAAAAAATGTGGAATAGCAAGCGCTCCATATTGAAGGGTTTGCTCCCTTTCTGACAGATGGGTGTTTAAAAAGCTCTACCAACCAATCTGAAATGAACAGGTTGACTTATAAAAAAGCCAGGTTTTCTTTACATTGTCTTTTTCCGTTAAACCGGGGTGTTGGTACCTGTACTACTAAGGGAAGCCGTGTCTTGCCAGGAGCATGTGTCTGATGACCTCCCAGAGTCCTGAGAAAACACTGTCAGCTCTACCAGAAACCTCTCTAAGGGATCTGAAGCATTGTGAAAACAACTGTTGTGTAGGTAAAAATCTGTTTTGCACATGTGCCTGGTCACACTCAGATCAGATCCTTGCTCTATTAAGAGAAACTTTGAGTTCTAAAGGATGAAAATGTAATTTTCTTACATATCCCATAAACAGAAATAGTTAAAATTCATGGCATTCACAGTCTCCAGCACCGCAAGCAGCACTTTTACACACCAGACCAGCTGGTAACCTGTAAGTCTTACGAGATAATGCCTGTGATTGATACGCATAAAATCTGCAAGGGGAGCCTGTAAGTCCCAGGAGAGCAATAGACTGTCTACAGCTTTTACAAGTTCTGCTGTAGGAGGAGGCTGAGATTGCAATTGCCAGGAGAGAAATATTTATGGGTCATGAACCTTCAGGCTGTGCCAGGAGAGCCCTCAGCTATTGTCAGGAGCATATATAAACTCTGCTTTTATGTTACTCAGTTGTCCACCCATGGGCAAATTGAATTCATGCCAGCGCTGCCAATATCTGCTGAACGGGTTGTAATTTTTTTTCTGTCATTTCTTTATGATGCATCAGGCAGAGTATGACAGATTTATTATTAAAGTCGTATGGGAGGCAGAAAGGTTTTCTCACTTTTTCTGGGGAAATCAAAGCCTTGTACAGTCTGGAAAGCTCCATGAGCAAGTGAGAAAATGAAGGGACCAGGAAAGTGAAAGGTGGTCAGACTAAATAAGGAGGGTTTTTTTTTACAGAATTAATTTCTTTTTTAACTTCTTTGGAATTTGTACTTGCAGGGTGAAGGCAGGGGGGCTCTCTCTTTTCTCCAAGTATTTAGGATGGCATCCTTTCCATTGCTGGGAAGCAAAGAAGCCACTCAGTGTCCATTAGTTCAGTGGTTCCCTGCAATAAACAAAAAAAAGCTTTGATATTCTCAATAATTTCAGTGAGACAAATTAAATAATAAAAAAGTACTTTCTAAAAGAAGACAGAAAAACAGACTTCATATATAAGGTTTTAAAAATATCTTGTTCCCTTCTGTAAATCTTTCAGTAATTTATGAAGCCTTTTGAGATCATTTGTATTATATTGCAATAAAAATGGAAGCTATTATGACAGCAGGTGTCATTTGGTGCAAAGGAACATATATAATCAGCCATGAAACACCTTCCTGCTGAAAGAAGTCAGTCCTCAGTTAAAGAGCAAGGCTAATGTCATTGCTGAGTATATTTATAAGGCAGCAACCACCATCACAAGTAATGGCACAATTCAAATCAGTTTCCAGAGGGCCTTGAACAGACCCCTTGCAAATTGTAAGAATATATTTATTAATAACTGAATCATGGTACAGCAGTAATGTAGCTGCGAGAAAAGCTTGGCGATTTTTTCCAGCGGTATCTGTTTCTCTAATAAAAGATATTACCTCTTGCTCCAAGCTTCTGCCTTTCTGAAACCACTCCTAGAACCTAATATCATACTATTTTTAACTAAAGAGCAGCAAACGGCATGTAAAACTCCCCCCCTCGTTTTTTTTTGCTGTTTTTCTCCGGCACTGTAACTTCGCATCCATTCTGCCTGCTTTAACGCCAGGATAAAAACCACGTCTGCCTTGTCCAGATCCCCAGCCTGACATGTATAAGACATTGTTTTCACTCCAGCAGCAACCTCTGCAGATCATTCCTTACCCCAGTCTTCTGCAAAGCCATCTGTTAGCCCTGCAAAAAGATGGGGAACCTGATGCTGCTGCGGGAGGGGTTGGAGCCTGAATGCCATTAAGCGCCAATGCCCAAATGTCCCTGTGCTGCAGCTGTTTCCACTGACAGAAAAAGTGGGGGAAAAAAAACCAAACAACCCACCAAAAAGCAGTGCAACCTCATAGGGAAGGTGCTGTCATCAAGCAGCTGCCAAGGAGACACCAGACGAAGCTAGTCCCCTCGATGTGCACAGGCGTCCCTGCTGCCCCTTCGGTCCACGGGTGGGCTGTGGGCCCTACGGCAGCGTCGGCACCGTGAGGCGGGGAGGGGAGCGAGGGGGTCCCGGCACTTTTCCCTTCCCGGTCACACAGGGAGCACACGTGCCGCTGACAAGGAGCCCCGCTGCGTGGTCTGTGGGGAGGCAAGTCACAGGAGAGGTGATGGAGCCGTGGCACTAATGTGAAATCTGGGTCTCCCAAAGGAGTTAAATATAGTTTTTTCTACGCCTTTGGGTGATCCAGTTACAGCACATGTTTTCAATTCTACCCAATTAGCTACTGGAATTAGCATTATGAAATGTGAAACACCAATTATTACTATGTATTTTAAAGTGGGTTTATGCCAAATAGCAGGAGCCCTCCATTCTTGTCCTAGAAAGTGTTTTAAGACCCATCTCTTGTTCCTGCCACTTGCCTTATCCCTCGGCGACCGGGCTTCCCCACGTGCTCCCTCTCGTTGCCCGTGGCAGCTCAGGCAGGAGATGCCCCAGCTGCTCCCTTCCCTTTCCAGGAGCTGCTTTTTGCGATGCCCCTTGCAGCTCTCTCTGACCAGAGCCCTCGCGCAGGAAGAGATCATCCCCTTGCAAGTGTCAGCGCTGGGTCTTATTCCCACTGAATCCACTTGCAGAATCCCTTATGCCTCCTCCAATGAGAACCAGCTTGCTTTAAGCATTTTTAGAAAACCCTCTCCTTGCAGCCATAATTTCATGAAGAAGTGTGAGAGCGGGGGTGGTTTTAATCCAGCCTGTTCAGTGCCTCACCTTGATGCAAAGCCTGCGCTCGCCTGGTCTCGGTCTCCCTTCCGTACTGCATGAGGGAGCGTTGCTGCCTTCCCGAGGAGCCCCACCAGAACCTGCAATGCACCCCCAAAAGATGCTCAACCCCCCGGGTTGCGCTCGTCCATCGTGCAGCTATGTGGGACGTCAGCGAGGGGGACAGCACAGCATGAGCCATGGGGACAGCACCCCGACAGTCTCACAGAGCGTGAAAACTGGTAACCCTGAAAAGCACGCGCATTAGCAACCCACCCCTCTCTCCAGCCGAGGTTCTTCTAAATATATAGGTACATGTAGTGTTGTAGGCATATGTAATTTTCGTCGCAAGGAAATAAAGCGTTTTCAAATTCTACACCCTCTGCTGTGGAAATAATTTCTTTTTCCTTCTCCTTCTCAAGTACTGGAAGCAAGAAAATTCAGCCCACCTCATGAGCAAGAGCTGAGCAAGCCAGGTCTCCTTTGCTTCAGACCTGCCACTCACACATAATTTAAGCTGCAAGTTTCCAAACCAGGGACACAAGAATGCTGTTTCCACCCACCACATCCACGTGCTGTGCAGAAAATCACAGGCAAAAAATTCACTTCAGGTCTATTAAGTGCATGGCCATCCCCCAAAGTGCAAAAATAATCTGATTTTCCCTTATTCTAGGTTCCCCCACCAGCAGAAACATGAGTCCGTATCGGTAATCACGAGGCTCTGCAGAGACAAAACCCGAAGGTGGAGCAGAAGTGAGAAGTCTCTTGCCTGTAGGCAGGGACAGGCAGCATGGTGGGCAGGAGCCAAGGAAATCCCCAGTGGGGAGACATGATCCTATAGCAGAGCCAGCTTGGCACTGAAAACTAATGTGCAGTGAGTGAATGCATCGGAAAGAACCAGGAAAGATGGGGAAGGGCCCCCGGACCGAGGATGTCCCAAGGAGCCCTTTGCAGAGCAGCCCTGCTCTGGGAGGGAGGTGGCAGGGAGCAGAGGGATGGGGATGGCAGAGGGCTCTGCAGCCCTGCAGGGAGGTGGCTGCCACGCCAGGATAGCCTAAACCATTTGTCACACGGAAGCCTGTGTATAGTGATCCCCGAAAGGCTTATTATTAGGGCAGGTGCTAAATTAATATTAGCAGGAAAAGCTGAAAAGCTCAGCCTCTGCTGTATTCCCTGAGGAGGTAAAAATCCATAGTACATGTGAAACCACCACGACATTAAAAGGAAACCCAACTGTTGCTACAAAGAAATCCCCAGAAATATTCCCAAATTAGATTCTTGGTGTGAAGCTGAAGGGCAGGTGCTTCTCAGGCAGTGCTGTGATCACCCCCCAGCTTAGATGACAGCAACCAGTGCTGGGGGGGGAGGGTTCGTGCTTCAGCTCGCTGCCAAAAGTTGCAGGGTAGCTGCTGACTGAACACGGCCATTGGCTTCTCCAGTGCAGAAGACTGGTAGAAGTAATGCAATATAAAAGGGGCTTTCTAGGGTTACGTCTCATAACATGCGAAGAAAAACACCTGCAGGTGAAAAGGCAGTACTAGAAACTGCCTTAATGCAAAAGCCCGTATTTTAATTGCATCATCTGTTTAGGTACCTCTTGGTACTTGCTGCAAGGTATATTTTCTCCAGTAATGTGACAGATAATATTGAAAAGCACAGGTACTGTCAATTCATTCTGCTCCTATTCCCCCAGCTAGGCTTTATTAGGGCTATTGCTCAATAGCGTAGTAAATAAATGTAATAAATCTGTTTAATTTGACAGATAATGCATAAATAAAAAAAGTGCCACCGCCTCCAAACCCACACCTGACTTTTTTCCAAACTGTGGAATTATTTAGGTTGGATGGGTCTTGTGGAGGTCATCCCGTCCACCTCCTGCTCAAACACTTCAGCACTTTTCTGACTTTTCATCCTGAGAGCAGGGAGAGCTCTCTCGTACTTACACCCCCAAACCCTACGGGGTTGAATTTAAGATATATATCAGTCCCCAGCACTTCCCCTGCTGTCTGACTTAGGCAAAGCCAATGGTTTCGAGTGCTCAGGCATTCCCAGAAACTGCACAGGGAGGCAAGGGGTGCTTCATCACATGGATCATCTCCTAAGCTATCCAGAAAAGGGGCAGAAATTTCCCAATGATCTCTGGTGTAGCACAAACAAAAGCAGCTGGTGAAGGATAATAAGACGGAAGATGCAAATTGATGTAGATAAGCAGAAAGTAATGCACATGGGAAAAAATAACGCTTCTGTTGCAGACAGAGTGATAAACTCTGAACTAGCTGTTCAGGAAAGAGATCTTGGCATGAGATAGTTTTGTGAAAACGTCAGCTCAGCGCTCAGGAGAGGTCAAATGGGAGGTTAGAAAGGGAATTGGAAAAGACACAGCATGGGACATCGTGCTGGCTGTCAGCATACCACGCACGGTACAGCTCTCTTCATTTCATTAACAAAGGGGCACTGAGAAAGATACGAAAAGAGGGGACAAGGGTGGCCAAAGGCTTCTGAGCACAGAGTGACTGAGCAGACTAGGAACCTCCAGTCTGGGGAAGACATTGCTGAGAACACAGATGAGAGAGCTCCTCAAAATCGTGAAAGATGTGGAGACTTCAACAGGAAATTATATTCACTGCCTCACTGATATAGGAACTACAAAACATCTAGTAAATTTACCAGGTGGCAGACTCAAAACAGTGGGGAGGGGTTTCTTCATGCAATGCATGATAAGCTGCAGAGCTCCTTGCTGCAGGACACTGCAGGCGGTGAGATTTTGCAGACAAAGCCAAAGAGACTTTTTTTCAAGGATTAATAAATATAACAGCACCGCTCCTGGCTCAAGAAGTCAATGCAGGTCTGTCCACTTCCTTTTATCCACTTCGCCACTCGACAGACCTTTGGTTTGGCCTGTGAATGCTGTAATTACATGGTCATGGTTGTGTCTCACAGCTGTAGGTTCCAAAAGAGAGAAGAGACGTCCGGAAACGATGGCATGCAGAGCCCAGCATCTGGTTCCACACTACCAGCCCTCAGACAGATAAGCCAAAGTTTCAGGCTGGCACAAAGCTGGTGGGTGCAAATTAACCCATTCCAGGTTCTCCAAATACTTCTGAAGAAGGAGAGTGCCCAGAGGAGCACCTGACACCATGTTGCTCTGGCTTTTTTCAGTCCATGCTAGGAGCAGTCAAGCAAGATTTACTGTATCCTTGAACCACAGCCTCAGCTTTTCTGGTTGAACCAGATCTGTGAAGTGACCTGGCCGAACTTAACATTTGTAAAGCAAAATTTCTTTCTGTCCAGAGGTACAATCAGTTTTCTTAACACGGATCATTTCATGGCTCTTTCCAAGGCACAGGGACACAAAAGAAGCCAACCAGCCCAGTCTGGAGGGGGGAAGCCTCTGGGGAAGGATGAAATTCCTCCAGGTGCAGGAACCTCTTTAACTGCCCTGCTGCCAAGGGACGTGTGATGGGGAACAGCCCCTGGTATTACAACCCCTTACTCTTTTTTGGTCTGTACTGCTATATTTTCCACACTGCTTACTAGATCCTTCATGCCCAAGAACACACCTGCCTGTTTTGTTACTCAAAGCCTGAGTCAGAGAAAAAGCAAAAAACTCTTTCACTGACCTGCCTGCTATGGCTTTGATTGAGAAATGTAACACCCTGAGATGAGTTATTGGCCCAGCTGTCACCCATGACATGTGTGCTATTGGTGACAGGCTGACAGTGTACTTCAGTGTGCATGGCCCATTTGCACAGCTTTCGCAATGCCCAGACCCTGATGTTTGCAGGTCCTCTGCTTTCCCATCCAGGTCTGGTACAGTGTCCCCCTGGCTGCTGGCTCCCTGCAGCCTGCAGAACACCAGAAAAACTCAGTTTGACACAGTTTTAATTTACATCTCTATGGTTTCGGGTTTTTCATGGTTTAATTTATGGGTTTGAGAGCACTGGTGCCGTGAATACGAAGCAAACCTTCGAGACAGCCCACACAGTTCGTGGCGTAGCTGCCGTAACGCTGCATCAGTCACTCCAGCTCTGATCACAGAAGGCTGTCGTGGCACTGCTAGATTTCAAATAAAGATCAGTCATGGGGGAACTGGGTAATTTCTCTGCATGGAGCTGTCTATTTCAGATGCCTGAAAGAGACAAGGGAACTAAATATCATTCATTGTGTTTAACTCGTCCGATTTTTTAGAAGAAGATACTTGGTTTGAAATGGCCCATGGCTTTAAAGCTCTCCCCTCTGGAGGTCCGGGTATTTCAGTCGCCTCAGGCTGGTAGGGAAGGGTGTGCCATTTGCTTTCCAGTCTTCAATTTCGATTTCATTTCTAAACGATTAAATGCAATTAAAAAATGTCTCCATGTGAAGACAGGTCCATAGCTGTGAACGTCCCTATGCCAGGCTGCATATTAGAAGTATCACAAGAATTTCCCTTCATTTACTGCCCACCAAAAGAAAGGCTGTGCACAGAGAGCGAGGCTCACGGTCTGCTTGCCTTCTGTACTCCTCACCGTACCAGCGGCCAGACCAGTGGAGCATCACTGAAACAGCACCAAGTAGAGCTCTACGAGCTGCGGTTTAACGTCTTTAATCCCTGGGCACTTAGCTCTGAATTACAGCTTCATCACTGCTGTGCAATGAGGGTTAAGAGGATGGGTCAGGCCTCTCGATTTGGCATGCTACCTTTCAATTAGTACACCACTGGCAATTAGCTCAGGGTTGCCAAGACCCACTCATCACCTTCCCACTATGGACATACCAGGCTGTGCAAGCTCACGGCACCTCAGGGAAAAGCCCAGCTTCTCCAAGCTTCTTTCGCGTTGCCTTCAAAGCACCATCAGCCATCGGGCTGCAAGCGGGTGGCTGCAGTTTTGCCCCATCGAGAGGCTCTTCAGGCATGTTCAAGGCCTCTGTAAGCCTCACTGAAGGCTGTAAGCAGTACACACCTGGGCCTGGAAAATCCCCAGGCACAGACGGGCTTAGGGGTCCCCCTGAACTGCAAGGCCAAGCTGTAACTGCTTTTTGTACAGGTAGCCAGAAAACGCAGTAAAAGGATCCTTGCAGAATCACGAGTGGTCATCAGAGCTCATCAGAGGATCCAGCAAGTCAGGAAAGGGGGGTTACAGACCTCGTAACAGCACAGCTCCAGCTGCCTGGCTCAGGCCTTTCCTTCGGCAACCTTTTAACGCGGAGTGGACACTCCGTCTTACTTCAGGTACCTGACATCTGCTGCAGGATGAGCTGAGCTCCACCTTCGAAGATCTGCTTCTCTGTTGGGAACCCGGAATGGGCAGTTCACGTGTCAGCTTTTACCTGGTCGACATCTACCCAGGGCCAATCCGCTCTCTTCCCCGCCAGCCTGGGCCTCTCCTGGCTGCTCCCCTGCTTAAAATGACGCCAGAGTAGAGACCTGATACACTATTACCTGTAGGCAGGGGTAGGGAGGCACCTCTCTCCTGAACATCCCCGAACTCCTGCTGCATCTTACCCGTGCTATCTGCTACCGTCTTATTCTGATGTATCTGCAGGAGTCAGGACTTGTGGAACTCACAAAACCTTCAAAGGGAAAGAACCCTCCCCCGCCCCCGCCATCCCCCCCCACACCACGCTGGTCTACTCATCAGCTAAAATCCTTTTCCTGCCCCACCACAACTACAGGAGCTAGGTCCAGCACAGACAAGCACAGACCATCTTGCCTCATTCTAGCAAGCTCTGTGAAAGTCCTCTGCTGAGCCGAGCCAATGCCTTACCTGGGAAGGCTGGATTTCCCCCTAAGAATCCGGTTCCTGGCATAACGTTAAGAGTCGGGGATTTCTCTGAAAGGCTTTGGTTTACTATATATACTGCATTTGTAATGGCCTGCCGTGAGAGCTGTGGCTGATATCAGGGATACCTCAGATATCTGGCTATGCAATGTATTTTGCAAAGATGTAATTAATTGCACCTTCCAAAGCAGGGAACCTAAGTGGCTATTTTAAACTCTAATTTATATTAAAGCAAGTAAAGTTAATTGCCTGTCCATAAAAAATGAAAAAGAAATATGTACTTTGGAAGATGGCCACAGGTCTCCAATCAATATAAATTTAATGTGCTTCTACGTATCTGAGAGTAAAATTGCATTTCAGTACTTTATTCAGTATTCTAGGAATTCCTTGACAACACACTGCTAGGAAATCGGGTCACTCACAAACGCCCACTGAAGGCGTGGGAAGGCCAAGTTCTGTGGAATCAAAAGGATACACATCACCATCCGATGGCAAAGGGACGACTTACTTCTTGGGTTTATAAAAAATAAGGTGATATGGAAAATAAGCAGCATGTGTTACATATTTCTTTGGTAAGTAATAATTAATATAATAACCTTTATAACCCAGCTATGTACAGAAAAAATACATACGTTTTTTTAATCCTCTACCATTCCTCACGGCACTGAGACTTTCTGCAAGAATAAGAAAAAAAAAAACCCACTCAGTTGAGTTTGAACTGGAAGATCAGGCCACATTTAAGTGTTTTATAAGCCTTTTGGGGGACGTGGTAGTGAATCTCCTGTCACTTTCAGTCACAGAAAACTGTTACCTCTGCTTTTGGGTGGTTGCAGAAGAACAGCCAAATGCTCAGGAGCTGAACTTGTCAAAACATTTTTTGGCTTGGAAGTCTTATGAGTTTTGGCTTCTGACAAGAATTTTACTACCCCTTGGGTCTAGCTGAACTGAAAATACTCTTAGACAAGGAGATCGTCTAATATCTCTGCAATCATGGGCTCAACCAAAGCCAGAATGTTTAGAGAGAGGCTGAACTGAGTTAAGAGAGCAGATGATTTTGATTTGGATCAAAATGCATTTAACTCAAACAACTGTCACTTTTGAGAAAAAAAAATAATTGTATTATAATACAACTTTGCTCTTTGGGATGCTATCCATGCTCACCGGGGTGAGGCGTGTACACAGCCTGGCACAGCTCTTGTAAGAACTAAGTCCACTGAAGCTCATGATGATACCTAACTGAGTCATGGAAATAGATGAACGTGCTCAACATCACATGAGCTGCTTGCACAAAATGATCACTTTTCATAACGTGATTTCATACAGGTGAGTTTGATTATAACAGAGGGAAGACGTTGTTCCTGATTCGGACTGTTGCCTTTTGAATTGCATGGGTGAAACCAGAAGAGGAAAGACTATCCAGCTGAAACCAAATATCTCCATTACCCAATGAACAATCTCTGATTATAGCACTGGTGTCCATAATTAATTAGAATCCATCAAGCTAGCCCATTTCAGTATTTCTAATTTTATCATTTGGCAGTTAATCTACTTTTGGTGACATAGTGCTTACTGTAAAAAGAAACTACTGTCTGCTCTCAAGCATTGTTAGACAGAGAAGGACCTGAAAAACAGATGCGAAGAGGTGCATTGTACATGTATTTTTCAGCAGTTGAGACCACTGCAAGGAAGAGCAGGTGTGTAACACAGGTAAATCTTCCCAGTCACCTGAAATGTCTGGGTTTATATTCATTTATTTGAATTTGTTGGAAAATCAATGACACTCTTAATCTCAGGAAGGGTTTTGCCTATCACGAATTGTTACTTAGATTCTGTTTTGCACAGTACCTGTCACAGCGTCCTAGCTCCATTTATGGATTTCTGAAGAGGAAATGCTATGCCACTAGAAATAATAGTAATTATTATTATTGGCAGAATGAAGGGATGGCGCTGAAAGTTTGAAAAGCAGCGTAGCAAAACCCAGTTCATCCACCACAATAGTCTCTCCGAGATGAGATTGTCCCTAGAAAATTGTTTCATCATCCCTTCAGAAAAAGTGGGTATAAGTCCATTCACCTTATTTGACACTGTCCCCACTACAGTAGGGTGAACCTGGTTGGTTGTCCGGCACAGTCGTCCTTGGGATTTCATTTGAACAGAATCTGGGTGAGGAGATGTGTGCCTCCACACATACAAGTGACAGTGCTCTCAATCTTCTTGACTCATTCATCATCTGTTCCTGACGAGCTGTGATGTGTGGCACCCCTGACAACACCTCCTTCACATCTCACTGAGCCACAGGGGCGGCAGCAGGGCTTAGTGGAAGTCCGGAGAACTGAGGTACGCTGAAGTTGTCACAGCAGATCTCAAACCTTACACTTCCTTTGCCTCTCCCTGTGCCTGTGCCAGCAATTTCTGCTATCTCAAAGCATAAAAGATTTGACTAAAACCATTGCTTACTCCAGTAGCTCTTCTATATACAGCACACCACCTAATTGATCAAGTATCTAAAGGTTCAGATGCAAAAGCAGCAGGACTTTTGGCTAACGTAAACCTCTTCTGTAATGCCCAAGGTTTTCTCACTTCTTAAAGTGGCTGCAGAACAGACTTGCTTATCAGGTTTTAAACAATCTCTCCTTTGTGCTTGCTCCCCGCAAGAGCAGTTTTCCTCCGAATTTTCGTGAGTTTCTCACGGGCTTGCCAAAGATCAGTGTTGGAGTTGCCGAGTGCACAAATAGTATCAGTACTTGATAAAGAAGGCTTGCTTATTGCCCTGGAGAAGATGGGAAAGATGCGATCTAGCCAAGACTGGGTGATACATACTCCACCCCACTTTGCAATCCCAGTTCAGCCGCGCCAGACCCACACATCCCTGATAGATGTGTGGAGCTCGGTCCCAGCACTAGGACGTGTGCACAGGAAGCAAACCTCTTCAATGACGGGCCTGTAACTGGAATTCAGGCACAGAAAGGTTTTGAGCTCACCATCGTTCAATGGTAAACTCAGGGACGTGACCTGGAGAGAGAGGTAAAGGGCAGGCTTTAAAGGACTGACTTTCCTCCTGCCAGGAACAATCCGCCCGTAGGCAGTTTTCATGCAGCTATCCTGTTTTGGAGACTGAATGAATTTATCAGGACGATTTCCAAGCTAACCTTAGTTCCAGAGGACGGTCTTCAATCCGTTTAATTTTTGAGTGTAGGTGAAGCCAAAATGCCCTGCTGTATTCTCACGTCTGTGAACCATGGCCATGTAAAACCTTGAGAAGCAAAGCCTCTCGTTTTCAGTTTGACAGTTCTGTTATTACAATATATTCTAAATATACCTTTGAACTGGCAGGTTTACTAAGACTGTCACCTTTTTCTTTTTCTTCTTTTACTTTTAGGTCTCAGATTCCTTTTCTATAGAAGCTATTAGCTTTGCACTGAGAAATACAATGAGGAATGCTTCAATGACAGCAAGATGCAGCACTAGGTGCAATGTTATATTCTGAGTAAATGATACCATTCAAAGGGCAGAGCAGAGCATGAATAGCATTGATTTCCAGAACAGCTATTTCAGTACTTAGCAAAGTTTGATCAGGCTGCTCTCCTTCACTGCTTGAGTTGTTAAGAGGCTGCGTCCCACCCTGGCAGGCAGCAATATGGCCTGGGCTATATGTGACTTCATCACCTCGTGCGTGGGTGCCAGCATTACATTATGCCTGGGCCGCCACCCCAGCCTCGTGGAAAACATAACAGCATCTCACACTACCACTGCGGGCTAAGGTAGGAGCTTCCAAACTGCACTTTGCTCTCTACAAGGCTTTACGAAGCAGGCTTTTATCATCAAAGCACACTGTGACCTACCCCAAGGGTATCTGAAATCACCTGGGGTCCTAGGATGAAGGCCTGACTGGTGGCTGAGACCCTCCGAGGGTGAAGCTGTGGAGGAGGAGACTTTCTGGAGCCAGTCCAAGCCAATGGGATGCTCTTTCAAAACTTCAAAAACAAGAGCAGCAGCATCACTTCCAGAGCACAGTTTGTCTACCAGATTTCATCTACCTCCAGATAATGTGAACTACAGCTTGAAAGTGCTGCCTTCTTTGCTTTAACTGTAAGTGGGGTCCAGAGAACTAGCTCAGGTGTAAAAAATTACATGTACAAGTTTGAACAGGTGAATCCATCTCCAAGCAACTAGCCGCACTATGCCTGCCCATCCGAACAGCCGTACTAAAACCAAAAGGTTTGCAGCCATAACCCATAAATTTATATCACTTCTCAGAGTAAGCCATATGAAATTGAAGTAAACACACTTTGTGGATGATCTGAAAAGAGAAAAGGACCTATTGTTTGTTCAAGTCTACTACTGTGTAAAATCTATTTTTTCTACAGATTTTGAAGCATTTTCTATGTAATGTCTTACTTTTGCTAAAACACAATGTTTTAAACTTATTTCTGGTTTTGAAAGTTTTATGAAAACAACTTTCAGCCATTTTACAAGCACAAGTGTGTGAATAAGCTGTTGTCTCATTAGAGTGTCCTTCATCCACCTGAATAACTCAATATTGGCAGCATTTCAGAGCACGAATCTTGGCAGAGAAATGGCCTGGCTATATATCCAAAACTAGCACTGAGCACACTTTCTGTGGCACGCTAACCTTGCATACCTTGAAAGTGTATGAGTATTTTAAGAAGGTTAAAATGTTGTCGCCAGTTTGTCAGTTATTTCATTTCACCAGTTACCACAGCTTCAACACAACCTTAGATGTCACAGATCTCCTGAAACTGCTGCCAAATTCGAAGAGGGAGTGGGATCGATCTACAGAGCCATCGAGGGAGTGGGAGTCCCTGTGCCATCACGGCTGGAGGCTAGAGATGCATTTACTTCAGTTTTAGCCTGTTTACTGAACGCTGGACCGGGAATCTTGATTGCTGCTGAGGAAAGAAATAGAAGTTGTTGCATTTTTGAAGTTCCAAATTCTTCACGCAGTGCTGTGGAAAGGTGACATCGTGGGCAGGAGCTGGGCCAGCAGAGAGGACTGTGATGGGACTGATCTTTCTAACGGTAAATTGGCCGTAAGATCATGTGTTCCTGACCCTCGCGCTGCTCCTCCGGCAACGGCTCTCCTTCTTCACGGCCCACCCTACCTACCCGCCGCCTGCTCTGCGGGAGCTATCAGGCCCTCGGCAGGTGGACAGGCGTGCCTTTAAAATCACAGCAGTTACCAAAGCAGCTCTGCTCAGCGGGGTCCGGTTCATGCCTCCCACCATTTCCGATCCACCGTCCCTTCTTCCCTGCTCCCTCACTGTTCCTCTCGGCTCCCTCCCAGATGTGCACAAGGCCATCGCTCCAGCACACGTCCCTGCCTAGAGAAAACCCTTCCCTTACACATCGCGCCCTCTGCTAGTGTTTCGCACAGAGCTTTGCTGTCCTGTTCATCCCCCAGCGCTTTCCCTGCATCCCCTCTGCCTGCTCACCTCCCCCCTGCCTCTCTGATAACCGGGCAGTCAGTGAAAGCAGCAGCAGGCCGGCAGAGTTAAAGTCGTCTTGTCGAATCTCGAATCCTCCACTTCCAATCCCAGCTGGGTCCTTCGAGGAGAAACAAAAAAAAAAAAAAGACCCAAAACACAGAAGCATGAAAATGCCTTTGCAAAGGTTGAATCCTGATGTTCAGTTTCTTGACGTGATGAATTTACCCGGAAAAGCTGTAGCTCAAGCGTACAAGAATCTGTTAAGAAAAACACACTGCAAGTAGCTGCGCAGACAGCGAGACACTGTGGCCATGACCATTACCTTTCTCGGGTAATATCCTTGTCAAAGACAATAGGACTGCTCTGCACACGTGGGATGCAGAACCAGCCACTGAGCAGGCAAATTCCAACTTACTTCATCAGCCATAAAATAAACCTTGAGTCCATCAGTGCTTGTATAGAAATGAAAGCTGTTTTATGACTGATCGTTGTGGTATAACGGGGAAGAAAGCCCTTCAAATGCCCACTTCAGAGTCTGCAGTTCTTTCTTACGCCTCTGACTCTTTCAATCCCCTTAGCTTTTCGCTATGAGTGCAGTTTTAGCAACAACAGGAACAAGGAAGTAACACCAACAAATTGGCTTAGCACCATGCGTGAATTCTTATTTACAGGCTACAGACAGCAGCAGTTCTATCCCTGGCTCAGCTCTAGCTGCAGCGAGGGAGTCTGAAACCAGCCCCGCACCACAAGGCTGACAGCAAGCAGGGCGCAGCCCCACCTCGAGCTCTGCACCTCTCGCCCAGGGCTGGATAAGTCCCACACCACTGACACCGACAGGTATTGCCATCGACGTGTCACTGTGTCAGCGGAGGATCAGGGAGTCGCTATGCGCCGGTATGACCTACTGCTGCCCATGGGTTTCCCCAGGCCACTTCTCTTCTGATTTCTGACCTTCCGACTTTCTCACCTCCTCCAAAAAGGGCTATCCTTACTGCTGTTCCCATCTTTTTTTCTGCTCCACAGGGCAGTAAAACATTCAGCGGTGCCTGAAAGGAGAGCAGACGTTAATCAAGACCGAGCATGAGCCTGTGCCCAGGGGTCGAGGCCCCTAAACAGGGAGGAGCCAGAGGTCCTGGTTCCCGTTCCCTGGAGCACGTTGCTATACCAAGAACAGGGGCAGGAGCAGAAGCTCTGGACTCGTCTTTCCCCCGTCTTACTCGCATGTCTCCAGGTCTTCTTTGTCTCTCTGTTGCGTTTATACACAGCTGGTTATAAATAGCACTGCAGGAAATTCAGTGGTTTGAGGTTTTTTATCTAGCTGACTTTCCTCATGTTTTCCCAGATTTCTTACGGCGTGTGGGAGGGAGGAAAATCCATCATCCTTTTACACAGATTTTCAGCAAGGTATCCAGTGAGGCAGTAGGTCAGGTTTCAAATCTCTACATTTTGGCAAGGTTTTCACTGGTCTAATTTGAAATACATAAGGAGATAATGATATCTTCATGATTTCTTTTTTCAGGATATTAGATGAATCACACCAAACCCCCTCCAGAATGACGGAGGGTCCTATTTATTACTCCCTCCTCAGTCTCCATCACTTGTCTTTGCTGTTGCCCCAAAACATTTAGAGCTGTTGTAATATTTTTTCCCAATGTACTAGAATACACTTTGCCTGTTGTTATTGCATGACGCCAAGACCAGATGAAATGATTGATTTTTTTTCTTGAATCTGGGAAGGAGAGTCCCAGGAGATAACAACAAAGTATAAATAACATCCACTCTGGTGCACCTGACAAATACAAGCCATTAAAAAAAAAAAGTTATAACATGCTCCAGCAAACTTAAGATCTTTCATATAAAAGACTAAAAGCCTCAAAAATGACAATGTGCATGCACAAAATAAAAGCAAAAATATAATACGCCCCCCAAAAAAGAAGAAATGAAAAGTATAATTTTTCTTATGTTTCTGCAGGAACAGAGAGTCTATTATGTAACAGAGCTGAGATGACCCTAAAAAAGACCATAAACAAAAAAAAAAATTGACAGTGCTTGCTAGTTTGACCCGGAGATAAACTCCTTCCTAATCCTAAACCTACTGTCTGGATCCAGGAGGCTGTGTCTATCTAGATTTCAGCCCTGACACGTAACAGGATATTTTGGGATACGGATTTTGTTTGCAATGTAAATCAGGCATGTGGTTCTATCTTGCCCTAGGAAAGCTGCTCTCTAT
Organism: Sagittarius serpentarius; assembly: GCA_034782735.1. Classification (NCBI taxonomy): domain Eukaryota; kingdom Metazoa; phylum Chordata; class Aves; order Accipitriformes; family Sagittariidae; genus Sagittarius; species Sagittarius serpentarius. Next base: position 5,855,175 of record JAVKLA010000026.1, read on the forward strand.
TCACTTAAACTCGGCAAACTTGGCAGTGTGACTAAGCTGAGACTCCCAAACACATGTCATTTTAGTGTGAGAGTCATGATTAGCATGCAGAAGTCCTAGGGCTAGCCTGTTAAAAATGGCACAGCCCCTGCTCTGGGGTGTGCATACGGGGCACAAGAGGCAGGTACAGCTGTCAGAGGAGCAAACAGCAAGGAGAAAGAAACCAGTGCTAGGACTGTCCACAGCCCAACCTCTGTATAACCAGCACTGACATTCTTAAAATGTCATGGCAGGGAAGATGTTATTGCAGCATCTGAATGCAAGCAGTGAGAGAACTTTGCCCCTATTTATCTGGAGCTCCTCCACACACATAGGAAGAGATCCAGCAAGTAATCTTCCATAGGTAACGTCACAGCTTCTCTTGCACCCTCTCTTAAGCCAGGGGAGAAAATGTGAAGTTATTTGCTGGAAGATTTTACCAGCAGTTTATCCAAGCTGTCAGATATTCATGGCACAAAATCAAGAGCTGATGGAGAAAACTCCAGTTTGGCAAGACCAAGGGATTTTGCAGAAATGTATTTATTTCAAGAAACCTGCAAGAAGTCCAAGTAAGGCTGGATGTTTTAGTAAAAGCCAGAGAGGGAAAGACCTCATCTGACCTGCAAAATCTGAACGCTGCTGGTTCATCTTGAGCATTAAAACTGAAATGGCCTGTAGATGCCATGTCAGAGAGAGCTCAACAGCGGCCCAGAATAACCAGTAACCGACGTGGCTGACGCGAGGCCCAGGTTCCAGCCCTGCTTGTGCCTGAATCAGGGAAGCAGTGACACCTATACGCATCCCAACAGCGCGATCTTGTCATGACGCATCTCATCGTTCTTAGTGAAGGGATTTTGAAAAGTTTACCGTTTCATTTCGACATAAAATGAAACCAGATTTTGGAACTGCAACATTTCTTCATGAGGTGGAGCTCTTGTTTCCCAGCCCAACTAAGCCTTAAGCCTTAGTTTTCAATGCCTAATGCAAACAATTTGAAATAGGAACACTGAAAGGCCTGGATGCATTCTGAGCATGAATATTACAAATCAATAAGCATAAAACATATTTTTTACTCACTCCTTCTCCATAATTCCAAACTTCACAGTAAAGAAAGTAGAAACCTTCCTACAAATCTGAAAGCAAACCACTTTCAAACCTCCCCTCGCCTGTTTAATTTATGCTGAATGCCATAGAAAGCATACCCTTTAGAAATAACAGATGATTAAACAGCCTGCTTCACCTGTAAACAAGCATGGAATTTGTTGTGTTAGGTATGTTATTTGATTTGCACCTACTAGTCAAGTTCAAGCCCTGTGACTATTTATTTACCAAGAGACTCCATCTTTTTTCTTCTGAAATAAATGCCAGGTGATGAATTGCTTTTGACTCCAGTGATATGGAAACCGAACGGCTGCCCATACATGTAAGCCTTTTGCTGGGGAGCCATCTGCAAGCCAAACACAAACCTCTCAGACTATAATTCCAGCCCAGCGTGAAATACTGCAAAATACAAACTCAACACCCAGTTTCACTCCTACTAATGTGCACACAACATAAGGCTCAAATAAAAATCTTCAGCTGTGAATATTTATGTCTCATTCTTAGCCTCGTTGTGTTTAGAGGTTTAGTACACCTTTGGTTGCTTCTCATCTCCTAAACAAACAACAGAGAAAGCCATTTGCTTTGTGGCAATTACATCCTAACATCTGCAAGACAGAAGGAACATGACCAAGATACACAAAATGTAAGAAGAGATTTCCTGGTGTTTGCTGCATTTCAATGGGATGTTTAAAAAACAGGAAAAGTTTTACTGACTGTAGAATATACTTTCAAGAACCAGCAGCATTCTGATGTGTGGTAATCTAACCTGCACTCTCATGCCTCCAGCCAAAATTGTGGTGAGGTGCCAGCGAGCTCCAGAAATTTCTCTGATGTTTCAGTTGCAATTCTCCACCTATGGACACACTTGGCAAATCATGCAGTTCTATCAGATGCGTTTCTCCAATTTATTCTCTGAAGACATAGGGAAAAGCTTTCTGAACCTCCCCATTAGAAAAAAAATACTACCTGGCAAATCTAACATGTCTCTCGAATATATCCCATGCTATTGTGTGGTGCAAATGCTTATGATATTAATGGAAACTAAGGAGAAACCATGCCTCTCACTTGCCTTTCAGACACTAAAGTAAACATTCATTATTATATCTATGAGCATAACTTAGCAAATTGCATAAGCCCATCTGGAAAAGGTGCACAGTAACGAAATAAACTAGTGCAAATGTGATCTGAACAGTAAAAATTGATTATAAAAGCAAGAGGTGATTGCCTTTATTGAACGATTACAATACTGTCAAAACTAGTGGTTGCAACAGCTCTGCAGTCACCGATAACTAATTCATAAGGCACCTTCATAAAACACTACACATTAAAGAAGATGTAAAATAACAACAATCAGAAAACTCAATGTACTCTAAAATGATGAAACTGAATGCAGAGATGAATTAAGAGAGGAAGTGCTGTGTTTTAGCAGCTATGTTCTTTCTCTCCGATACGGATTTAAATGCTCTCTTGTAGGACACAAGCGTCTAGATGCTGCCAGTTAATGTGCATCTGATACAATTAAGAGAAGTAGTAGTGACACACGCAATTTCCCCTGTGTGTCTGACCATGAATCTTTGGTGACAGTGACTAAGGTACACTAATTATGATTGCAGAGAGGAGACAGCAGGACTATCCACCCTTCCACCAGAAGCGTTACATCTATGCTTTGTCACTACCAAGCACTTTCGTGAACTTTTCTGTCTTTGTGACTCTACTGGACTCATGAAATCTATAAGAAGATTTTCCAAAGGGAAAGGCAAAGCTGTCAGTGTGATCCTAGGAGGATTTTTTTTTTTCCATCGCCGTTTGGCACAAAGGCTGTGATTCTTTACTTGAATGATCTCTCCAGACTGACTCACAGCTGTAGGCACCACGCAAAGCTGGGGAGTTGTTTGCCCAGGGCACCGGCAAGGTCCCCGTCACCAAATGGGATTACCCAAATGCCTCACAAATTAACATATTTTAACAATTTTAACCTCACGCTATCCCCATTATTTCACAAAGTATTATACAGAGGAGGAATTACAGCACAAAGAGGCTAATACCTAGATCCCAGAAAAAGCACACTAACAATAAATTGCCTTTATGTGCCATTGCAACGCCTGACTTTCAGCATCATGGTCCTCCTGGTGGAATCTGGACCGCTGTAGGTCTGGTCACTTGGATGCCTCATACCAGGATGCACCTTAGGCAGCAGGGAGCTGCACAGAGGCAGTGAATAGCGACCTGTTTCAAATCCTGCCCTCTTTCTACGGCTGCAGAGAGGCATCTCCAGGCTTCCCTGAAGGTGATGGTGGATACACACTGGAGAGATATAGCAAGAGATCTCCGTAATAGTAGGCAAAGCATAAACTTACACAAGTAAAGTGATACAGATCAACATCTGGTAACCACCCAGGATTGAACATGCCCTTTATATTTCTCACTGTAAAGCATTTTCTTCAGAAAAAGTATGCGACTGTTTTTTAACTTCTGCAAATTTTTTTTGTTCTTTTTTTTTAATTTTAAAAGACATAAATGTATAAACTGGGTGCAGCCCTCAAGTACCAACCCTACTAATGCTGCGTACAGAGTTCAATTACCTTTTGACTCAGCAGTCTTTTATTTGTACATCTCATGGCCATTTTTGCAGTAGCACCAAACTAGAACTTCATATTCAACCACATGCTCACTGGGATTCTTAAGCTTTTATCAGCATCCCTGTTTTCCTGATGTATAGCATCTGTTTGATTACACTTAAATACAACTTTGTGCAAAAAGGCCAACTTATCCAGCACTTCAGACTGCCCCCTTGTCCCTATGGGCCTTTCTACAGTCTTTGTGTGAGCTGCAAGTTTTATTCTGGCTTCGAGTTCAGTACTAAAAATACTGAGTTATACTGAGTCTTGTACAGAGCCTTGAAGACTCTCATGAGACACACTTTAATCTGGTGATGATTTCCTATGACAAGCTTCTAGACTTATGCAAATTCAAGACAATTTAAGGTATTTCTAGGAATATTGCTCTAAAAATACATTTGATATGCTACTCATGTCTTGCTTTCAATGAGCAATCCAGAGATGTGTGCTGGAGAGTCTGGCCTTAAACATGGCTGTCACAAACCTAAAATGAACCAGAGTGTGATATGTATGGAAATAAAGTGAGCAGGAGTGCGAACGGGGTGGGAGTAAGAGCTTTTACACAGGCAGTGAGTGCCAATTAACAGACAACAGGAGCTAGTGCCAGCGTGAGGCAGACGCTCCCAGCCCGCTGCCCACCACAGGCTCTGCACTACAGGGACCAGAAAAGTGAGTCAAAAGCGGTCAGGGCTGCGGAGACAGGGAGTACCAACCTGAGACTGTCAGGGAAAAGAGGGCAATGAGGATGGTGGGGAACATTGATTTGGGGTTCTGGTCTGTGGGCGTGGGGTGAGAGAAGAGGATGGAGCTTTAGATCCAAGTGTGCAAAGGATGGGTGATGCACGAAGCACGGCTTTGAGGATGTGGCACGGCAGGGGTGGGATCTCCTCATATTCAAAGCCAAAAGCTTTTTCTTATAAAAACTTACAAATCTTTCCGCCTCCCTTGTTTTTGGGGAAATATGATTCTTTTCAGACTCCACCAATTAACTGGGTACTAGTCTATTGAACACATATATTCTTGATAATGCATAGGGCTACCCTGACAATCAAAATGTCAAGTGGTAGATAATACAAATGCCTCCCAAAATCTAAAGAAACTGCATCTGCTCTGTTCCTTTCATTGCAACCTTTATAGTCTCAGCAAAAATGAAAACAGATTTGCTTGATGAGATGTAGCATGAAACACTGAAATCCCCCTTTGCCCTGGCTTGCCAGCCGAATAAATCACAGGCCACTTCATACAGCCCCTATCTGAATATATAAACACGACAGGACAGCTTTGGGAACATCTACTAAATCTCATTAAACGCTTCCACTGATAACATAATAACGTGTTAAATATACCCTAGCTGCCACACTGCACTCAGAATCAGAGTGCCCCTCTCCTGCTTTTTGTAACGCTGGGCTTTGCTTCCATAAAAAGGAAAATCCTATCACAGTTTATTTTAAAATACTGGCTCATCCTGCAGGTTGTATATTTTCAAAACTCAGTTTTCTCACTCTCATTTCTGGGACACATCATTCCTTAACCTTGGACTGCTCTCCTGACAAGGTGAAAACTCATTAACCACCTCTGTATAATTTAAACACACAGCTTTGTTACTATGCTGGCACCAGCCCCCAGGGACGGCTGGGTTCCTGTAGCGATAGCTTGTTCTCGTAGCAGGTACGTCCTCAATAGGCTTCTCTGGGACAGAGGATAATGACCTTCCCAGTAAAAGAATCACAACCGCACAAATGCTGCACGAACTTGCATAAGGCAAGACGACCTCCCCAGGACTGTCACAGAGAGGGGAAAAAAAAAGCTGTTCTTGGGGCTCCCTTTTCATGTTATCCGAACCGTCCCCAAGGGTCCGACTCCTCTCTCCGACTGTCCCAGTACCTGCTGGTACAAGCGAGAGCAGCACATACAAATCTTCCAGCTCTCATGTCAATCACATTTCTTCCCTCAGCAGCCATTTCAGAGGTAGGTAGCTTTTCAGAAGTTCCTGTTCCTAATAAAGAAATTGAGAGCAATCTCAGTGCTCAGTATCTCTAATAATTTCTATCACTGTCCCCTGTTACAGGCAAAGAAACACTAACATCGCTGCGAGGACGTCGGGTAAGTGGCGGCTGGGTCGACGTGGCAGGGGAACGGCCCCACCACTGTGGAGTCACCTTCCTCAGTACCACGGCTACACCAAGCTCTTCCACGTATCTGATCCCTAGTTACATTTGCTTCCTCTGGGCTCTTTGTGGTTACCTTCCACCCCTCTGCCAACCTCCCAAACCTTGCCCAAGGCCTCATGTCACCAGGGAGAAAGGCTCCTTTGGTCAGGATCACTAATTCCCATTCACTTTACAGGACAGGCTTTTAGACCTGCTCATTGCTCCAGTGACCAGGTGGATCCAGCACTGGCAGACTTCTGAAGTCACCAGAGACCCACCAGTCTCCAAAAGCTTGCAGTAGCAATATCTGACAGCAAAATCAAGGCTGCATCATTTAATTTACAATAGCGTTAGAGAAGGAGGGGAAGCAGCTTAGCATCACAGCCACTGGGTGAATGCATTAGCAAACGAAAGCCTTTTGAATCCTTCTGTCAGACTTCCCCACGTGTCTTTATTTCTAGGCTGAGTGCTAAGCAGGAACTGTCTACTTTCCAGTTTCAGTTTGGATGATGCCAAAATCTTTTGAGCATAACCCAAGGAAGTCAAAATGGAAGATATTCATTTCACTAAAGAAAAAAAATGCTCTGCAAAGCTCTCTAGAGTGCAATAAAGGCCCGCATACAGAGAGCCCTGAGCTGTGGTTTGGTATTCACATCGACAGACAGACTCCAGCATTTGGTGAGTCCCACAATCAGCCGCTTCCCACAATGTCCCACGTGCCACCCGAAGCTGCTTGCCACCTACTCTGATGAAGACACAGTGACAGTCCAGGGGCAACAGCAAGAACACAAGGAGAGAGACAAAAATTAAGAGTCCAGCATTTAAAAAGCTAAAGTCATCATATTTTTCTCTATATAATTAAAATGATGGCATGAGATGATTTTGAAAGGATCAAACTGTCTTCTTCATACTGCTCATCTTCCTCCTCCTTCCATCCTCCTTTATCCCATTCTCATCACTTTTCCACCATGGAAAAACTGAGGCTTTTCCTGTCCTTGCCCTTGCACTAGAACCCTTCCTTCTCTTTCTTTTTTTAACTGAATCCTTCAGATCAGGAGCTGACCATCTGCTTATGGGCCATCCAAATCTAGGCAAGGTTTGCAACACCTCCTAGGAACCTCATTTCTCACCGTATTTCCCCATGTGTAAGGCTCTGAGTGGGAATAAAGCCACGGCCCTGGCCTACACCTGGAGCACTGCACCGGCCCCAAGGGCAACACAGCGGTGAGCCCATGGTGCGTGCTGGCAGGGAGCTACCTGGGCCTGATCTGAACCTCCACAAAGTCGGTGGCAAAAGTCCAGCTGACCTGAATGGGACTTGGATCAGCACCCTGGTGAGACACTTTTGGAGGTAATCTAAGTGCAAGACTCCAAGTAAACGATTGCCAGCGATAGATGGGCTGATGAGCACAAGGGAAAGATTGTGGCAGGAGGAGCAACCAGTCAACAGCGGTAAAGTAGATTAAGTTAAATTCCTACAGGATGATGTATGGATAGCTTCTTGTAGTTCCCTTTCTGTAACCCCATGCTTGCAAATTTCTTTTATTCACATATAGTTTACACGGGCACCTACTCTACCTCTAAATTTGGCATAATACCCTTCAGACCCATGCAGCAAGAGCATTTCATAGCATAAACAATACAAATAAAGAGACTATTTCTCAGGTTCCCTCTCATTTCGCATTTGTCTGGATCCTTCTCATTCCTTAGGCTAACAAAAGTTACCTCTGTAGTCACCGCAGTAATTTTTTGCCACAAAAACTGATGCTTAGGGAAGTATTTAATGCTGTTTATTTGGACAGAATTTAGAAACTGCCCTTTTTTAGGAAGGTGACCAAATCTCTAGGCAGAAAATGTCAGTGAGGTCTTTGCTAATTACAGCAAATCAGTGCATGGGAACTGCTGCTAGAACTACCTGGAAACTAATACTGGAGCTGTATTCACCAGACCCACCTGTCGGCACTTCAAGGGGGAGGCTGGGAACGTACAGTCCACGGAGAAGGCACGAAGCGTGCAAAGACAGGTTCAGGTCTTAGACTGGGCTAAGCCCTCCCTGAACTCACTGGGGAAGCCGAATTTTGCCTAGCACAGACCTGCGTCCAGAGCAGACCTGGAAGCAGATCTTGGGGAAATGGATTGGCCGCTCAGGTAACACGAGACTAGCAGATTAAATCACTGGGATTGTTTTTCCTTTTAATCATCTAGTTCTGCGGTGGTGGAAATAGTTCATTTGGGCACTTGCTCATGCGGGCGAGCACGGCAGACCTGGGGACGGCAGCTGGGGTCAACCAAGCGCCCGGGTCATCAGGCAAGTTTGTCGTGATGGAGCAGGTCCAGGGTCAACCCGGGATGTCAACCCGCAGGTCCGGGTCAGGCTCAGTGGGAGTACCCAGGGTCAGACACCGCCCTGGGACGGCCAGGCAGGGCGGTGGGGAGCTGGAGACCGGCACCGCTGGTCACCACGGACAGCTGGCGTGGCTGGAATGGGGTCCTGAGCCTTGGGTAGGGCAGGGGGGAGGCCCCAGGGGAGGCCAATAGGGCCAATAGGGCCTCTTAGTGCCCTAACAGTAGCTTCGCTGTAAATATTCACAGACTCCACCTTTATCAGATTTCATTAAAACTAATGGGATGAACACATACTTATTCATAATGTCTCTTGCCCTCCTTTTCTAAAAATTGAAAAGTCTGTCGCTGTAAGCAGATCCTTGAAAACAGCTGCGAGAATGGCTTGCTGTGGAGAATCCAACCTGCAGTGCTGTAGGCTACTGCAATTACCTAAATCATTACCACTGTTGCACATTAGTCCCATTTGTCAATGTCCCCATCCTGCCTAAACCATGATATTTCATTATCATTGCCTTTGTTTTTGAATATTCCGCATTGCTGCACTTGTTGAAGAAGGATTTTATTAAAAAGCAACACGAAATTTAAAGAAGACTTTTGCTCACAGATAGCCTGAATAATACTACATTAGCATTCAACAGTCTTCACTAATTTTTTCTTGCTCCCTTGCAATAAGCATGCAGACACTGTGTAAACAGGGGCGCTATCAGAATGAATGATGCAGAGTTTAATGTTTCCTTCCTCACGCACAGTAGACACATTCTCACTCCATAAATTGTTCCATTTGTAAATTATCTGGTAGGTTAATAGATTTTAGAGCCTGAAGGGACTTCTGGCATCATCTAGCCAGTATTACCTCTTGTGTAACCACTGCGTGTATAAGCTGGACAATTTTATCCAGTGATTCCTGGCAAAGAATTTATTCTCCCAAACTTAATGCAGTGGGAGATCTTTGAGGGGATCACTGTGATTGAAATGAAGAGTCCTTTGCTCTTAAAATTACTTTTAAAGGGAGATTTTCTAAGTATGTAAGTCACTAGCAGTTAAAGACAGATTACATTTATAAGAAATGACAGACGTTATCAAAGTGATTTCAGGCTTCACTCCACAAAGGCACTTAGGAGTGAACAGCTTTAAACTTGTGAATTGTCTGATAGGTTTCCTGGGCTTCCAACGGAGCCTCCGTGTAAGAGCTTTGCTAGCTTAACCGTCGCAAAAGCTAACTGAACACATTTATAAAACAGAATCAGATAAGCTTCAGTGTGAACTAAGACTCTAGACCAGTTAACAGCTGCACTGCAGCAAAATGGCTTCAAGGCAGGTCCGGAAACATTACAATGTCTGTATGTAACACCAAGCTGATTTCAACTGGTCTCTGAGTACAGTGATCACCTGCTTAAAAACCAGCCGTGGTACCTAACACTCCCACTTGAAAATCCTCAATTTTGCTATCAGTAGTGACAAAATAATGCTCATTTCTTAAGCATAAGACCAGAAATAGTTGGTGTCAGTGGTACATACTGAGCAAAGACTGACTTTTAAGTGGTGACTATGGCAGCTGTAGATGTTTGCTTAGCTGAAGCCACCTTCGTTTACCTTCCCTTGAAGATGACGGCATTGTGACAACAGCTGTGTCATGCAATAAACTCAACCTCAAAACAACATTAATTGGAACCCATGGGGAGCACCTGATACTTTCAGGAAAACACAAAATTATGTCAAAGCACATCAAAGAAAAGCAAGTTACACAACAAGAAAATGTCAAAATAATACTAATATAGACAAATAAGAAGATGAAAGATGAATGCAACAAACATTATTGCCAGCTTTTGAAAGTAACTGCAGAGTGTCCAGGTGACTGCAAAATTAATTGGGACACTGGGAAAAGAAGAAATTAGCTCATTGGCAAGTTAGGTATGAGCTAGGAACCTAACTAAAATTAGCAAGGCTGAATTATATGGCTTCAAGGTGAAGCTGTAAACTTGACAGAGTCTATACAACAGTAAGTTGATTTGGGGATGTCTTCAGGTAGACAATTTCCCAGTCTATACTTTAAAGAACATCCTTAATTTCCTTGATTTGTTCCACAGGTTTGTCCCCATCCCTGATGCTAAAGATTCATTTATCACAAGGTGTGAATCTATTCATTATGCCGCTGAAGAGCACCAATAAGAGGTTCCTCATAGTGCAGAGTTAAGCCTGAAAAACCTGTAGTCCTTTAGCAGTAGTAATGACAAAGCTCCTACCAAAAAAAGTAGTGCTATTTTTCTTTCCTCCTCTCCTAAGGTGGCAGTGAATGGTATACTTGCACTAAAAATCATGGATAAGACTTCTCGGTTAAGACTGTGTCAGTTAAGGTATTTCCCTATACCTCTGGATTCCCAGTTGTAACTTGGAAAGAAATTATATTCCAAACCCCTAGCAAGGCTTGTTACTGGCTGCGCAGATGATAAAGTGATGCCTACATGTGGCATAGTAAGGAGCAAAAGGAATGGATTTGCAGAGGGGAACACCTACATACCACCTATGTACCACACCACAAGCAGCCCATTAGCAGTGGCAGTGCACAGGGGCGCTCCTGGAAGGCATCTTGTGGTTTAGTCACCTTCAAAGGGAACCCAATCTGTGTGCTCCAAGACCACTTTTTGATGTGAATCAAAGCATGCTAAGGGGACAATTGCTTCCAAAGCACACTCCCACTCTGAACTGAAATATCACTGGTACATCGCCTGCAGGCACCAGTCTGCTCTGCCGGGTTCAGAAACGGAGCAGCAAGTCAATGCTTCTGGCAGGCCTTGAAAACAGGTTTACTAGGGCTCTTGGGGATCTCTAATATAAGTTCAAACCTCTGTTACCAGAGGGAAAGATCAGGCCTTCAGATGTTTTACTATACTGAGCTGCTGTTTTGTTCTGAGTGCCAAGGCAGTCACAGAAGACTTCAGCACCATATAATGGAACTGGAAAGATAAATCAATCTCCTGCAAGCTTCGTGCAGAGACTGAAAGCTTCATAAATGATCTGAGGTGAAAAAATTCCAAAAACTGGGATGGAGACTAGAGTATGAGATTGAAGGACATGGGCACACCCAAAAAATTAAGAAAACAAAAAATCACTGCAGGGGCTCACTTGCTCACCGTACAATTCTTTCTTAGCCTTCAGCAAAACTTGGAGGACTGAAATCTTTGGCTGAAGGACAGAAACACAGTGAGGGCTGAAGGCGGGAACAATCATGAGTGACCTCTTTCGATATTTGAATTCCAAAAAAGAGATCAGCAATACAGAATAGAGACTTCTGTAGTAACAGTAGGTCCTACTTACAGGAGACTCCACTCTCCCCTGCCCACATCTCTTTCCTGTTCTCCTGCTGTAAGTTTCTGTTTTGGCACTGAAGCATGCCAGCTGCCCAAGAAATTGTTTTGTGCATCTATGGCCTAGACACAGAAAAGGGCTACAAACTTCTTCGGGTTTTGCCACTTGGTTGTGTTGTGATTTAACCCCAGCCAGCAACTCAGCACCACGCAGTCACTCACTCACTTCCCCCCCACCCAGTGGGATGGGGGAGAGAATGGGAAAAAAAGTTAAACTCGTGGGTTGAGATAAGAACAGTTTACTAGAACAGAGAGGAAGAAACTAACGGTGACACTAATAATGACAAGAAAGTGACAATAATAACAAAAGGATTGGAATACACAAAACAAGGGATGCACAGTCACCACTGGCTGACCGATGCCCAGTTAGTTCCTGAGCAGCGATCTGCCCCCCCCAGCCAACTCCCCCAGTTTCTGTACTGGGCATGACATCCCAGGGTATGGAATACCCCTGTGGCCAGTTTGGGTCAGCTGTCCTGGCTGTGTCCCCTCCCAATTTTCCTGTGCCCCTCCAGCCTTCTTGCTGGCTGGACAGGAGAAGCTGAAAAGTCCTTGACTTAGTCTGAACACAACTTAGCAACAGCTGAAACCATCAGGGTGTTACCAACATTCTTCTCATACTAAACCCAAAACACAGCGCTGTACCAG
>JAVKLA010000026.1:5876604-5894932 GCA_034782735.1 Sagittarius serpentarius
TCTTCTCTTCTCTGCTCTGCTCTGCTCTGCTCTGCTCTCCTCTCCTCTCCTCTCCTCTCCTCTCCTCTCCTCTCCTCTCCTCTCCTTTCCTCTCCTCTCCTATGAACCTGGCTGGTTTTCAACATTTGTATTCATTCTAAAATCAATTCCGATTGATTCACTTCTAATTAGCCTGCTCATATATCTACTATTTTAAAGAGTAACTGAAATGCTTTAAAATAAATATATTCCAGACATTGCTTAACTCTGGTAACTACAGTTTACATACTGCACAGGCAATGAAATGCAAAGCATTGAAAAAAATAGACCAAAGAAGTCAGACTGTGGAATCAATACACAACACCACCACAGCAGCTACAGAGCAAAAAAAAGTAGCAGCAGAGAGCTGCTATGGTTTAGATGAGTAGTTCCAGGCAGCTTATCAATACAGTGGCCATACAATCTCTCACGTTTGTTTTTACAAGATGGGAAGCCATACAAGAATATTTAGGTCAAATGAATAATATATACCTCATAAATAGTACAAGTCAATGGGTGTGTCCTTGGAGGTTTCTCTTTAGTGGACATTTGTTTCCTGAAAATGGATGCAAGTATGTTTTAACCATTTATATCAAGAGTACTGACGATTTATATGATGTTCCTGTTTTTTTCATATACATATCCAGAAGGATGCACTTAGCAAAAAAAACCAAACAAAAACAAACACCAGAAAAATAAAAATCAAGGAAACACATTCCAGGCATAAATGAAAATACACTGGGTCAGTTACTGGTTGTTATATCTCTTTCTCTCATAAGCAGGGCTCTTACCAACTCTTGTCTAGCTACTAAGTGCTGCAGAATTTTCCTCTTTCATTAGCCATGGATCCAAATTCATCCTGAAACAAAGACTAAACTTAAGACCAGATTCATCACTTAAAGAAGAATACGCAGAAAGTATGGCAAGTTATGAATCAAAATGCAGACAGAGAGGTGGAACCATCCAGCAGCCTGAGCCCAACAATTGCGCATTCGAGCTCCTATTGTATACGTATTTATTGCTTCTTTACATCATACCATACATTTTCCTATTCACTATCAGCCACCTACTATCAGGGATGACCATGTGCTCTCTAACTCACTGCTTTACTTAATAATGCACTTACTATATCTTCTTGTCTCACTTACTACACTTGTCACATTTCCAAGCACTCATTTCAAGCAGCTAATTACAGTCATAATTGGGGTGCCTTTCAGACCAGCATACATGCCTCATGTTTGCCAGATGGTGGGTCCAGAACTTCCTGTCTTGTGTGTACACAGCAAACAGATAAAACTACAGCCTAACCATTTTTGAAACCCATTGTAGATCAACATTGCATCAGTATGTCACTGAGAACTGGCTCAGCCTACATCAAGAGAAGCTAATTCTGCTCAACGTATTTTATCCCAAATTTCCCCAAAAGCTTCTGTGATACCAAAAGACTTCAGACAAAACATTACAAAGATTATAACCCTCAAGAAAGGTATTCTTCTGCAACATGCCTATCTGAATTTTAAGACTGCTATGACAAGCAGCAGCAAGAAGAATTTCAAGGTCCTGTGACTGTATTCACCATTCAGGACGGATACAGATCTAACCTGTGTCTGCAGCTCAGAGGTTTCCCAGCTTCTATACTCACAACTTGTCCTGCTTAGCACACAAGGTAATAATGCAAAAACAGGCTGGTCTCAAGCTGACAATGAATTTCCATAGAATTACTCAAAAACATCTAAGAGGAAGAAATACTTAAGCTAGAATGCCTACAGTTCATGGCTTGGAGCATTTCTGCTACAGGAATGTTACAGTTGCAAGGACATAAGCAAAGGTACCTTTACCTTTTTCATACAATAGCCACCACACAGGAATTCAGAAACTTCTCATGTTGCAGTTGATCAGCATTGTACTTCTTCATCTGGCCACTTAGCTACCTTCTGTCCTGTTTCATGTGCTATAAACCATCACTCTGCCACAGAGGTTTAGAAAGGAAAAGGTGGTAAGAAGAAATGTATCAGTCATTTCATCCATAAATGAGGACAGAGGATTATTATAGCTTCTGTTCAGGCCATTTCAGGGGTGGTTATCGGCACGTATAGCAGTTCTTTTGGGATCAGCTGAAACCTAAGGGGTTATAGCAGCCTCTGTAGCAAGATTATTAAAAGCAGCGAAACAAAGTGACAGATACAAAAAACAAGGCTAGATTCTTCAGTGCTGTGAATGAGTTTGTTACAGAGCATTAAGCTATCACTATGGACGAATTTTACACAAAGGCACTGGAACAGCATTACTCTGGATTCAGAAGTGGTGCTTTTCCCTGGGAGGGCTCCCAGGAGAACCACTTCCGAGGGTTTTCATCCCACCACCCCCCTCCCTCTCCACCCTGGGAAGGAGTGCTATATTTCCACCCCTGCCAGAGAGAGAAAAATGAGAGAAAAATCATTCTACCAGGCTTGAAATCCCCAAATGCTTTTAGTGGTTGTGATTTCCCCAGTGAGCAATTTTTAACAGAATGAGCAGATAAAATTACACCGCAAACCATCAGACTGAGGGACAGAACCTTCATCATAATCAAGCATCATTCTCGCAACTGTTTCATCTCAGGAATTCCTTGAATATTCATTCCTCTTAAAGGCAAGGGACAGAGATTTCTGACGGACTCTAATAGCCACTGTATGCAAGAACTCTGTCTAAGCTTTATTGCAATAGAAACACTGGCTATGTTTACTGGGCATGTATTTACTGTCCCATTAGGGTAAGCCAAGGCAGCCCAGTGTTCCCAGCTAGGGGAGGTCCAGCTGTGCATGTGTACAGCAGCTGTACAGTTGCGCTGTTTACACTGCCGCTGTATCAGCCCCGAGTTCCCTACCGGAACTGTGGGATACTTAAATACCAGTCAGACACTGAAACCAAGTATGTAGAAGTGACATCGAGTGGCTACAGATTTATAGTCTTGTAAATGAATTCATGATGAACCACCAGCTCTGCTCATCACCTTTTTCCTGCTATCCTGAATCCTTCTTTCTAGTGCTATTTTTTATTTATGTGACTGCTGTGAATGATTGCTCTTATAAATCTTCACAGGTTCAGATACTTAATCACATACCTCCTGCATCTATGACCAGGACAGCAGCCCTATAGGCCTGACTTTTTAAGGCCAGCTTTCAATTATCAGCTCTGTGGTCGCATATTTTACCATTCCTCTTTACTTCACAGTTTCTAAATGTCAGACATATAAAGCATTTGACATTTAGGGAAACGCTAGCATTATAACAACTCCCCCAAGTTATGACCATGCACTAATTTTTAGACAACACATGCTAATAAACATGTAATTTTCAAGCCTTAATTTCAACCCTAATATACATAATTTAAAATCACCGATTTAAAGCATTTTAAAATTTAAATGAGAACAGTTGCTAGTATTAAAAAATCAAATTATAAGCATGATCACAGAACCAAAAATATGAGGGAGTATATAATTAGCATGTGTGCTTATAAATGCCACGCTAAGAACTGACACTGGTTACAAATAATTGATTTGTGAATAGATATGTTCTCTGTGAACTTCAGAAATCCATAACTCAAAATTACTCTCATTAGAGAGACTGGTCATCTTAGCTGAAAATATTTCTATGGATGAATGAGCCATGAAAATTAATCACTTTTATGGCCACAGAAAGAGGTTGTTCTGGGTCACTGTCCAGATAGTAAAACATTAGAAGCCTGTGATCTAGTTTATAATTCATCATAGGCTATAGTTAGCCCTACAGATATTAAAAATCATTTTCTTGCTCCTCCTGAAACAGAAATTCCTCTAGAAACCTCTGCAGCTCATAGAGTTTAAATGCCAAGTCCAATAATTTGATTAATATTTGTCTGTAAATTAGAAAATTTTTTAATAAATAGTTTACTAGTATTTGAGATAGGTATCTCAGAAGAAAATGCATCCACAAACCTAGCTCTTGAAATTTCAGTATTGCTGCAATCACATGGAAATTCAGCAGGCATTAATCATTCTCAGTGTGGCTAACAGTACAATTATTCTAAAATACTTGAGCCCAGCAGTGTATTCCATGGGTACCCAGGTCTCCAGCAAACATCAGTGGATGTTTTGATAGTGCAGGAAGGCCTGTCTAAGTTAATGTCTAAAAGAGGAGGGCAGAAATCAGCATGTAAACCCAAATCAGATCATATGACTGTTAAACAAATGTGCCCATAACTGTTTTGCTCCCAGAGACATGAAAAGAAAAATGAATGTCAAGTAATATATCCAATCATTTCCTTGTATAAATTAAAATTTCAATCATGTCAACACATAAAAATATGTACCTAGGTAGATAAAATTTTACTGTCTTTACTTCTAATGTACATGACGCACTAAGCAAAATTCATTATGAATAGATCCCTAATCATTGCATTCTTAGGCCTGTGCTAAAGATATTACTGTGAAGATTTTTCCATGATTCTAAATGAAAACAAATTATTTCCTTCTCAACCCCAAAAAGTTATTAGCAGTGTCTTGCATTTTTTTACCACTTGGAACGATAACAAAGAATATTTTCAAGCACTAAAAAACATTTACTTCTTTACCATGCTAAAAAGCAATGTAGAATCATAGAATCATAGAATCATTTAGGCTGGAAAAGACCTTTAAGATCATCAAGTCCAAGCACTAACCTAGCACTGCCAAGTCCACCACTAAATCATGTCCCTAAGCATCACATCTACACGTCTTTTAAATCCCTCCACAGATGGTGACTCCACCACTTCCCTGGGTAGCCTGTTCCAGAGCTTGACAACCTTTTCAGTAAAGAAATTTTTCCTAATATCCAATCTAAACCTCCCCTGGTGCAACTTGAGGCCGTTTCCTCTTGTCCTATCGCTTGTTACTTGGGAGAAGAGACTGACCCCCCACCTCTCTACAACCATAGAGAGCGATAAGGTCTCCCCTGAGTCTCCTTTTCCGCAGGCTACACAACCTCAGCTGCTCCTCATAACACTTGTGCTGTAGACCCTTCACCAACTTCGTTGCCCTCCTTTGGACATTCACCAGCGCCTCAACATCTTGCTTGTATTGAGGGGTCCAAAACTGAACTCAGTACTCAGTACTCAAGGTGTGGCCTCACCAGTGCCAGCTGCAAGGGGACAATCACTTCCCTCTCCTGCTGGCCACACTATTTCTAATACATACCAGGATGCTATTGGCCTTCTTGGCCACCTGGGCACTCTGCCAGCTCATATTCAGCCAGCTGTCAACCAGCGCCCCCAGGTCCTTTTCCACCGGACAGCTTTCCAGCCACTCTTCCCCAAGCCTGTAGCGTTGCATGGGGTTGTTGTGACCCGAGTGCAGGAGCCAGCACTAAGCCTTGTTGAACCTCATAGCATTGGCCTCGGCCCATCAATCCAGCCTGTCCAGATCCCTCTAGAGAGCCTCCCTACCCTCAAGCAGATCAACACTCCCACCCAGCTTGATGGTGTCTGCAAACTTACTGAGGGAGCACTCAATTCCCTTGTCCAGGTCATTGATAAAGATATTAAGCAGAACTGGCCCCAATACTGAGCCCTGGGGAACACCAGCTGTGAACAGCTGCCAACTGGATTTAACTCCGTTCACCACAACTCTCTGGGCCTGGCCATCCAGCCAGTTTTTTACCGAGCAAAGAGTACGTCCATCCAAGCCATAAGCAGCCAGTTTCTCCAGGAGAATCCTGTGGGAAGTGGTGTCAAAGGCTTTACTAAAGACCAGGTAGACAATATCCACAGCCTTTCCCTCATCCACTGAGCGGGTCACCTTGTCATAGAAAGAGATCAGGCTAGTCAAGCAGGACCTGCCTTTCATAAACCCATGCTGATTGGGCCTGATCACCTGGTTGTCCTGTATTTGCCACATGACAGCACTTGAGGTGATCTGCTCCATAACCTTCCCCGGCACCAAGGTCAGACTGACAGGCCTGTAGTTCCCCAGGTCCTCCTTCTGGCCCTTCTTGTAGATGGGCATTACATTTGCTAAACTCCAGTCAACTGGGACCTCCCCGGTTAGCCAAGACTGCTGGTAAATGATTGAAAGTGGCTTGGTGAGCACTTCTGCTAGCTACCTCAGTACCTTTGGATTGATCCCATCTGGCCCCATAGACTTATGTCTGTCTAAGTGGTGTAGCAGATCGCTAACCATTTCGCCTTGGATTCTGGGGAGTCCATTCTGCTCCCCGTCCCTGTCTTCCAGCTTAGGGGGTTTGGTACCCAGAGAAAACTGGTCTTACTATCAAAGACTGAGGCAAAGAAGGCATTAAGACCTCAGTCTTTTCCTCATCCTTTGTCACTATGTTTCTCCCCACATCCAATAAAAGATGAAGATTCTCCTTAGCCCTCCTTTTGTTGCTAATGTATTTATAGAAACATTTTTGTCTTTTATAGCAGTTGCCAGATTAAGTTTAGGTGGGCTTTGGCCCTTCTAATTTTCTCCCTGCATAATCTCAGGACATCCTTGTAGTCTTCCTCCGTTGCCTGCCCCTTCTTCCAGAGGTCATAAACTCTCCTTTTTTCCTGAGTTCCAGCCAAAGCTCTCTGTTCAGCCAGGCCAGTCTTCTTCCTCACTGGCTCATCTTTCAGCACATGGGGATGGCCTGCTCCTGCGCCTTTAAGATTTCTTTCTTGAAGCATGTCCAGCCTTCCTGGACTCCTTTGCCCTTCAGGACTGCCTCCCAAGTGACTCTGTCAACTAGGCTCCTAAGCAAGCCAAAGTCTGCCCTGTGGAAGTCCAAAGTAGCAGTTCCGCTGACTTCTCCAAGAATTGAAAATTCTGTCATTTCGTGATTGCTATGCCCAAGACGGCCTCCAACCATCACATCACCCACAAGTCCCCTGTTCACGAAAAACTGGTCCAGTGGGGTGCCTTTGCTTGTTGGCCCACTCACCAGCTGGGTCAGGAAGTTCCCTTCCACACACTCCAGGAACCTCCTAGACAGTTTCCTCTGCCGTATTGTATTTCCAGCAGGCATCTGGTAAGTTGAAGTCCCCCACAGGAACAGAGGCTAGCAATTGTGAGACTTCTCCCAGCTGCTTATAGAATATTTCATCTGCCTCTTCATCCTGGTTGGGTGGTCTATAACAGACTCCCACCATGATATCTGCCTTGTTTGCCTTCCCCCTCGTTCTTACCCATAAACACTCAACCCTGTCATCACCATCACTAAGCTTTAGACAATCGAAACACTCCCTAACATGCAGGGCTACCCCACTGCCTCTCCTTCCTTGCCTATCCCTTCTGACGAGTTTATAGCCATCCATTGTAGCACTCCCATTGTGCGAGCCATCCCACCATGTTTCCGTGATGGCAGCTATGTCATAGTTTTCCTGCTGCCCAATGGCTTCCAGCTCCTCCTGTTTGTTGCCCACGCTGCGTGCATTGGTGTAGGTGCACTTGAGTTGGGCTATTGATCCCACCACCTTTTTGGGGGTAGAAGCCCTAATTCCTACGTGACCATTGTCAGGGGCTTCTGTGGTTTCTAACACAACAATAACCCTTGCATCTTTGCTGCCTCATGGACCTCCATCCCCTACCTCCACTGAGACGGCAGACCGAAGGATCTCGCTAGCACACCGTCCCTCAAATATTGGTGTGCCACCCCCAGGCTTATCTCCAGTGAGCCTGGTTTTATCCCTTTCCCCCTTCAAGTCTAGATTAAAGCCTTTTCAATGAGCCCTGCTAACTCCTGTGCAAAGATCCTTTTCCCGGTTTGGGACAGGTGTACCCCGTCTGTTGCCAGCAGCCCTGGTGTCATGTAAACCAACCCACGATCAAAAAATCCAAAGTTCTGCTGATGACACCAGGCTCAGAGCCAGGTACTGATATGCTGTCTCTTTCTGTTTCTTCCCTCATAATTCCCTGCAACTGGAAGGATAGAGAAGAACACTACTTGTGCTCCTGATCCCTTAACCAGTCATCCCAAGGCCCTGAAGTCTCTCCTGATTACCCTTGGACTTCCTGTTGCAACTTCATTGCTGCCTACCTGAAAAACCAATAATGGATCATAACCTGAGGGCCATACTAAGGCAGGACGCTTTCTCTTCACATCTTTGACACAGGCCCCAGAGAGGCAGCTGTGGTGGTGCAGCCCTCCGCTGGGCCACATTGCGATGTCAGAACCAGCCAACATTGCGCTCTGGTGCAGTCAGTTGGGACAATCTGTACTTTCTCATCCTGGCAACGGTACAGTGAGTTAGGATGATTAGGCACTCCCTAACCATACCTGAAACTCCTGCTGCCCGGATCATGGCCCACCTTGGAGGGTACCAGAATTACCTGACAAGAATTATGGCCAGAATGGAAATACACTGACCAAAGTCAATCATCTCGCGACCCTATAAATAGTGATCCTAAGTGAGGCCCTTTGAGCTCTCCGGGATCGCAGCAGGCTGTGACCCAGTATCTCCCCTTGAATTGGGGTGCCTCTCAGGGTAGATTTCACGAGGATTTTTTAAGGGTAGATTTCATGAGGATTTTAAGTAGTAGATGTCACGAGGATTTTAAACAGTAGATTTCGTGAGGATTTTTAAGGGTAGTTTTGTGAGGATTTCCAAGATCATCTGCTGATAGACGCCGATGAAGAAGGGGTCAAAGATTGTCTGCTGACAAAAGCTGACAAAGGAGAATAGTGAGTAATTCACTACAATTAGATTTCGTAAGGTTTTTAAAGATCATTTGGTACCAATAATTTACTATAACTGGCCAAGAGAGAAAAATCTCTATTATAGGTTAACTTCTATATCTGCGTGCGTGTTTGTGTGTGTATGCGATTTGATTTAAGGAACTTTGCAGTGCTGACAGCAAACTTTATTAAATCATTCTGATAATTGGCTGATGATTAAATATTGTTAAAAATCATATAACCTAATAGTGCTAATAAATCTTAAATTGCTGCTACCTCAAAGCTGTATAGGATCCATAATCACTCATTCCCCAATAAACTGGCATAGTAATTTAACAGCAGATTTTCCTTACCCTTTGTATCCCTTCTATTAGGCATAAACCATTGTCCAAGTCTGAGACTAAGTTTGGATCCAGCCGCACATAGACTTCTCCCTGAAATGGAGTTTAGAAGGCAAGGGGGGGCCCTTCTGAACCTCGTGACACAACACGAGGGTTTACCTTACCCTTTTGCATCCCCGGTCTCTGTGTGAATCATTCTAAATCAATTCTAACTGATTTCCCTTTGTATGTTTCTTCCATGTAGTAAGCAATAGAGTGAACCTTGCCATCAAACTTTGTTTAGTCACACTTTTTACAAATTCACATTAAAATCACCTTTTCCTAATACCTTTGATGGTTATTCTTTAAGTGATCTAAACCACTCCATTCACGACAGCAGTAGACTTCACGTCTTTAACCCAGGCCCTAGGGAGGCAGTAATATTGTCCATTACAAATTCTTACTGATTTTTATTACATTTTTTCAATATTTAACTTCAGTGAAATTCCAGTTCATGGATTTCTCGCCCAGAGAGCCAGTGGAATCTCAATCTCTGCAGATATTCAAACTGGACACGGGCCTGGGTGACCAGGCCGTATAACTGGACCTGCTTTGAGCTGGGGTTTAGTCTAGAGACCTCCGAAGGGCCCTTCTAGCCAATCTGATTCTGTGACTGATTTCGGGGATTCTAACCTCTTTGATTCTCTGACAAATTATTACCATTAACAAGTCACCAAATGTCTGTGGAGTTGCCCATGCAATCAGTCTTGGACCATGAAAAATTCAAGATGATGCCATCTAACCCTTTTTGATCATAAGCTAAATTAAGTCACATAACTCCTTAACTGGCTCTAAGAGCAGGGATACGGGCAGTTAGTGCATCTCAGCTAACAAACAGTAACTTGATCATCTACTGTTGTTTGATCATGGTTCTCTGCTCTCATAGACTATTGAGAACAAGGACAACAGCACAGAAGAAACACCAGTTATGAACAGGCAAACAAGACAAAAGAAAATTTTTTGTGCAGTATTTTAAAAGGGAAATTAAGCTAGGGATTCAAACAGGAGGGACTTATGGTCATCAATGAAAAGTACATTAGCAACTTTATTCTATTACTTTTTGTTTAACAGAAAAGTGGAAATGAACATAAGATCAGTCAATAGGAAACACAGCTTCTCCTTGTTACTGCACCTTTGCCTTTGAAAGGGAATTCTGGAAGTAACCAAAAAGTCAAAAGCCCATGTGATGATGTTTGATTATTTGTCACTGGGACCACACTCTGCTGTCTAACGTACAGCACCATCAATAATATTTTTGTCTGTGTATTGTTTTGCTCTGTACTACCCAAATGTGAAGATGCTGCCTAGACAGTTAGGTAGTAAAAGCAGCCAGAGGAGCAGGGGGATTCTGAAAATGCTATTTCATTAGATGTCACATTAATTATGTGAAAAATACAGAAAAGGCTCATTAAATACCTCTGTTTTATAGAAAATAAGAACACTTTTGGAAGCATGATACACCGAAGTAAAACATAACAAGTATGTTGAGCTACTTATGTGGCAGGTATGGAAAAAAATAGCACCCACAGCACAAACATCAAATAAAACTCAGAAATCTCTGAGATTCATAGCATTTAGGACCAAAAGGTAACTTCGGATCAACAAGTCTGACCTCTGTAAGACTTCATCTGATAATTCTTACATTTGAATAAATCAGTCAACAGCATTAACAAGTCATTTGAAAGAGGATAATGAGGTGGTAAAATAGATTTTTTATGGGAGGCATTTGCCAAGTGCCAAAGAGAGCTCAGGAGAGACTATATGTAATCAATAGGTAGCGGAGGCTGGCTCCAGAAGCTCATCAGAGGTGATAAACACACCTCAGTACCAAATGTAACGTTTCCTGAAGGGGTTTGGAAGAGAAAATGAGCCTCTTATATTTGAAGTTTGAGAGGCAAGAGTCAGTGGAGGGTTGTTAAGAGAGGATTAAATTAGTCAAAGCACTGCTCTAAGAAAGTGACCTCTGCAAGCAGCGTTCTGGATAGATGAAGCATGGAGCAGGCTGCATTTATTGAGCTTGGACAGAATCATGCTTCAGTGGTGAGAGACTAGGCAAGAGCTATCACCATGCAAGTGGTCAAGAAAAGGCAGTATCATAATCTAAAGGGCATAAATTGAGTCTCAATGCAAGGAGAGAAACAGGTCTGAGTTGGAAAATAATCTCTGAAAAGTAGGTAGAATGGCGACCAGTGACCAAGACAGGAAGCAACTGGGAAAGTCAAGTAAGGAGGGGAGACTAGCAGTGTTAACTACAGCAGTTTTATATCATTACTAAATGCGCTCCCTTTTAATAAAGTGGACTGAAAAGCTTCTGCTCCTGTCCAGAATCCTTTCCTCCACTCATGCAGTTCCTAATGAATAGATACACATTTATATACATATTTCCTTCTTTTCAAGATGACTGGGTGAAATAAAGCACTAATTATAACTTGTCTTTGTTGTGATGTCTTGACAGAAAACTTAAAAGCAGTTCTGCTACTGCTGCTCTGTAAACATGGTCATATATGGCACCCATTTCTGGTGTGGTGGTAAAATTATTAATATTTAAGATTTGAGAGGTCTGGCTAAGAAGTTTGTCCTAACTAACAGAACATTCCTTTCAAGTGAAAGCTAACAGGGATTGTTTCCAACTCCCCACTTCCGCACATCATTAACTATGATCATAGTTAATAAAGGTTCTGTCTGACCTGTCCTAAATTGTACTTGCATTATTACGTACTTGGAGTCCCCAGATCTCCAACACTGGTATTAGCAAATAAGCAATTCAGAAAGGTCCTGTCATTCAGAGTGTATCCCAGAGTGTAACTGCAAACTTTTTCTTTCTAGTGGATTTGTCCTGGAATAAATTCTAATTTTCATCTGATTACATGAAGCACCATTTTCATACAAGTGATAATCCTGTGAACGACATGTTGGATCCATGAAGAATTTCTAAGATACTTTCCTCTTTGACACAAAAGAGGAAGTAAAACTCTTCCATTCAATGGATTCTGACACCAACCAAGCTCACAGTTAGACTCCTTTCACTGCACATCACATGTAATACAAAGCAGTCATCAGACAATAAAGCTAACCTTTCTGCAGGAGGAATGCATCTTGTTGGACAACCCCTCCGTCCAATCTCCTCACACAGCTAACATTTGCCATGGTGTGCCCTGCAATACATTTCACTTGGATAATTTTTTTAATTACATTTGTGAGTTTACAAACAGTTTCAGGGGTGTCATGCTCAGATCATAAACGTGTGCAGCTCCCATTTCTTTCTTTTGCAGCCTGATCATCATAGGGGTTATACAGTTTGTTAAGACACCATGACAGCATTGCCTACAACAGTTGCCAGTTCCTACACTCAAATGTGACAACGTATCTTTAAGCATTGTTACCGTAGTGTCCACCAAGGTGCAAGCATGAACATTTAAATCGTCATTTATATGTCTCAGCAATTTGGTGACTTCCCCTTCTGTCAGAGAAGTTGGTTGTCTCATCTATTACAACTGAATACACTTTTCAGAAATGTTCTCAGAAATATTCCCCATGCTTTTAAGAGCTGTGATGCCCATTATCTCTTTTAAAATAACTAGAATTATCAATGTGCCCCAAATCATTTTCAGCTGTGGAATATGACTTTGCCAGCAAACAGAGCAACCAAATATAGCTGCAAGGCAGCCTTTCCACTTAAGCATGGTCAGTATAATGGTTTGTAGTACAAACTTCTCCCAAGATAACATACACCTTTTAGTGTTTTTATTACACTTGTCTTGTTTTCTGCTCTAAGAACCCTGAGACGCGAGCGCACTGCTGAGATCCTCTGTGGTCTTTTGAAGAACTTCATGTCCTTTGTGGTGGCCTAAAGAATCTCAGTGCCTCTGACATTCATCTCATGCTTTATCCCCAATTAGCAAACTAAGACTGGCATGAAAGCACTTTTTGTAGATGTAATCAAAAATAGCCAAAAGCTGCACAAAAGTAGAAACAAAGTGCACTGTCCTCTGTTCCAGAATAATCCAGCCATGATAAATCATCCAAAAAAAAAAAGAAGAGCTATTTAATATGCAGAAGAAGTAAAAGAAAATCAGGATGTTTTGTTAAAGGAAGCAGGAAAGAGACGCAGTAGCTACCAAAAGAAGCGCAAGATGTATATGCAGGGAAACATCTCCCCAGGACAGACAATTTTGAAGACCCTGAATACTGAGCCATTTACCAGACAGGAAAGAAAGGAGCCCACTGGCAGAGGACAACTCCTCAGAGCAGCCTTGGCTACTGAGAGCATTTAGCACCCAAGGAAAAGGGGTTGTTTTCAAGCATCTAAGGCCATCACGGTATCATGTTATTTTACCTGAAGAGAACAAACAGTGAGTTTTAAGAAAATTGTACTTGCTGTAATAACATGCAACAAGGAAAAAATTCAATTGCTGCTACGTTTGGATAAGGTTTTTGTTCTGGCTTGTGCCTGTGCAGAACATTTATTTGATAAGAGCATCTTCCAAAAAGGTATTAAGAGAAAATGAAACCATTACTTGCCCTGGATGTGTTGCTCCAGTGCTTAATTATCTTGCTAGTAAATGTTTGAGGTTAATTTTGAATCTGAACTTCTCTAACTTCAGCTTCCAGACATTACACCCTTTTCTGTTAGATCGAAGAGCCATGCAAAACCCTGGTGAAAGAGCCATGTGAAACCCTGGTGAAAGCATGCTGTAGTCCAGTCATCTCTTGATCTTCTTTTAAACTAACTGAACAGTATAACTTCTATAAATCCTTCACTATAAGACTTTTCCTCAGGTCTTCCAATACAATTTCTGTGACTCTTTCCTGCATTCTCTCTCATTTCTCAGTACCTTTTTAAAACATGCTGGCCCGAACTGTATCTAGCTTTTAAATATTCATGTGATTGGTCCCCTGTCCAGACGTAATATTACCTCCCTGTTTCTGTTCATGATTCTCCATAATCACAGCAGCCCTCTTTGTTACAGCTCTGCACAGGGAACTCGTATACAACCAATGACTGCACAGTCAATGCTTTCTAGTACGCAGTCCCCCATGATGTACGTACGACTGCATCACCTCTTCTTAGAAACACAATTATTCGTTTAGCTGCATGTATTAGTAAACAAGTTGTCTGAACAAGCTGTGTGACCAAAAGCCTTCCTTCTCAGTGCCCTGCCTTCCTCTTCATTTACCATCTTTGTAACACGCCCATTCTTTGCCAGCAGTCCTGTGGTTTATTGAATAAATGCAAGTCTGGCACGGGCTCTGTTGGAAGCTAGGGTTTTAAGAGGTTGTAGTAAAAGAGGTATTAATGCCCTTCACAAGTATTTTAATGAAAATTGGCACTTGTGTTATAATGACATATGATAAGACAAGTGTCTTTCAAAAATCTGTTGCATTTTTGGAGGAACAAAAGGTATCTTCCCATTGTAATAATATCATGTCTGTGTAACAAGACGTATTTTCTATTAAACTGATACAGATAGGCAAGTATTCTTTTATTCTCCATTTTCTTTCTTTCCATCAGAAATGGACAAAGGACGGATTTGGAATAAGGGAACAAACTCAAAGCATTCTCTACATAACCCTTACTTTAGTTACACTCCTAATTCTTTTCAGCTTGCCTAGCAATTCATAAAAAATGAGTGAAGACTTCAACACTTGGTTCACCAATGGGAGGAAAAAAAGAAAGTAACAACAACAAAAAAAAAAGGTAAAATGGGCTGTGCAGTGCCCAGGGTATTCTAGTTCAAAGATTCTGACAGGTCAGTAATAACTGCACAATTTTGTGCATGGGCAGAGTTTGGCTCATTACATGGTCTGAGCGTCTAAATGACATTCATGTAACACTGAAGATTAAATCAATGTGAAGCTAGCTCCCTGTCAAAATAAAAAAAGATTGGCAAAGAGGAAGGAATTAAAAAGAAGTGACAAACACATCTACAGGACTTCGAGTCACTTCTCACTTTGCAGGAGAGAATCCTTGAAGTAATTAAAGGCAGGCCCAAGCTAGGCAGAGAGCATTCTCACAGAAGATGGATGCACATTTGAAAAGAAAACTTACCCATATTTCTATTGCTATCTAAAATACTTAATACTCAGCAATAGAAAAATTATACAGAAAAGTTCAGGAGCAAGGTAAGTGGGCTGTAAGTACTTTAACACTGTATGTAACTGTCTCAGTGTGACAAAAAAACCCATAGTAACTCTTTATACATTTGCATATAGAGTTCTATCTATATGTTACTTTGCTGCTTTACTGGATATCTGTTTTTCAACAAATGTTATGCTTAATAAGTTCATCTTTCAAAGTTTTAACTATTTTTCTGAAATTTAAAATTCATATTTAATACCACTGTGGATATTTAAAGAAGATTTTAAATCTCCTGAAAGAAAATTCTAACAAAAGCCATTTCTAAAATGCACACAAGCTGTTGTCATGTATTTGGGTTCTTCACACTTCCTTTATACAGCTAACCGTTACTATCTGCAAGAGTTGTTACTAGAATATGAGCTTTCTTAATATTTTTATTTAAGTTACTATGAGACTACATGTGGGGAAAAATCCAAAGGAAAAATAACACCAGGTAAGAGTGTACTGAGGACTGTCACTTGCCTAGGTGCTTCTTCAGGGTGGTTTTGGTTATATGGATTAAAGCCTAGGGGCCTATAAAAAGGGATTAAGAAGAGAGGGTGCTTAGGAAGGAGTGCGAGAAGCACGGGGCCCTGACAGATTTTCTGAAGGAAGACCTGCTAGCTGGTAAGGCCACAGGTGAAAAATATGTCAATGTGTTACTTAAGGATCATTTTTTCCTCTTTGAATTGGGCTGTTTGGTTTCTATGGACAGCTCTATACCTAACTCACTGGGTAAATCAGGATGCATCCCAAAGCCTGATGCTCCTACTGTTCAGACCAAGAAGTCACTGGATCAGGTGATGTTTTTCAGCTCTAGGCTGTATGAACAGGCTTCCCATCCATGGCACACAGGGTCTGGGAAGCAGACTTGCCACTCAGGACGTGGCTGGGGCATGGCGCCGGAGGAGCATGTATTGCTAGTATTCCCATGTATTGCTAGTCACAGCTATCTGAAGGGAAGAAGTACACGTGCCTGAACTCACCCAGACCTCCTGGACACCTCCAGGCCACAGACTGCCTGAAGAGTGAGAAACTTCCAAACTATGCTGAGATAGATAACAGCAGGAGACTTCACAACTGATGCCTCAGGATATGCCAATATTATGCAAAGTCATACTGTGTTACCTGAGACAGGCCAGAGTATCCTTGTACATCACCATGGCAGTCACAGCGTCAGGCAGGGATCCTAGCTCAGGTCCAAAGCCAGCACAGCCCGACCTCTGCTTCCTGTTCCAGCAGCACTAGGCTGTTCTGTGCTAGCTTGAGGGTCAGCAAACATCATCTGTATCAGCATGCTCGCGAGAGAGAGACAAAAATCAGCAGTAAGACAGTGGTACAAGAGCTCTTGAACTAAGACCCATCACTAATTTTTGCATCTGTTAATCTTCACAATGCCTATAAAGAAATTTTCCTCTAAATTACAACTGTTCTGTAGTGCTACAGGGTGAAATCCATGCCGGTGCCATCTGCCCTAATGACGGAGACAGTCCACCATCTCACTAATAGTGACAAACTGGCAATACAGGATACAAACATTAGCTTGTTTATAATGTGTTGGAACTGGAATGGAAATCATTCACAGATTAACTAAGTGAATAAACACAGCTCTCTGAAGTCCTAAATTAAAATATTTAATTGAAATGCTGGTCTTCCCCATTTATGAAACAAATGTTTAAACAGGATGAAGAAAAGCTTTTGCATTTTTTAATGTAACTGTTCTAAATGTAAGAGTGACAGATGCTGAAACACACCAAACATACTCAGTCTAGATCACAGGAAAGTATTTGTTACACTGTCACATTAAGAAATCAGTGGATAAATCAGGAAGGCAGTGATCAGCAGCAAGGTGATATCTATTTTTAATCCTTGTTGTAAAGCAGGAGGGTCACTTTGCTATAAACCAGCAAAGTTGCACAAGGCTTAGCACAATGACTGAGGAAGACTTGGATAAAGGATGACACCACGCCTGCTTGCTGAGCACATTACTCAAAAAGGGAGAAGGAAATCTTCCCTCCAGATTCCAGTTGTCCCCCAGGGCCAGGTTTTCCAAAGTTCTTTAGGTATATAGTGGTGTAAACGAGGACAAAGCGTGTTTTCTTAAAATTGCTCAGGCTCTTCTAAAGACCATCTCATCCCACTATTTTGGCACATCCTGGAGGACAGGCTTCTCTCCGCTGACAATATAGGAGACTTTGGGAGACTATCTTCTGTGCACAAACATCTACATCTGGTGTCCAAAGCCGATTCGTGTGGTTCCTCTGACTCAGGGGCTTCTATGCAAGCTCAGTTTCTAACTCACCAGAAGTCCCACTGGCCAGCCTGCTCTATCCAATACGTAACAGCTTTGCAAACCTGGCCATGTGTCCCTAATGTCACCTTCTGAAGACGACAAACATCCCCATGCCCAGGCTTCCCCACAGGCCCTCTGCACGCTGTCCAGTGCTACCTGCTCTAGACCTGATACTGTGCATCGCTCCTTTAAATCTTTTATACTGTATTTTCATTTTCATATGGTTATACACCGCAGAATCACAGAATGGTTGAGGCATTTAAGGTGCCTCTGGAGATGGTCTAGTAGGGTCAGTTAGAGTAGGGTCACTCAGGACCATGTCATCAGGTTTTGAGTATCTGCAAAGATGGAGACCCCACAGCCTCTATGGGCAACCCATGCCAGCACTCGACCACCCTCATAGTACAGGTAATTGTGACTTAACTCATTTTTAGGAGGCTCTGCTGCGAGTGAACAGCCAGCTGTAAGACTGTAAGACCAGCAAAGGGCTTGCTGGGCACAGCATCACATTATTGAAGGGCTTTTACTCTGCGATGACCGCCTCCTCCTCAAGGCGCACAGCTGCTGTTAACACCCAGCAACAGCTGCCACAAATTAGAAAGAGAGTCAAGAACGCAAGGCTGAACTGAGCGCTTTAATTTTAATTATTTTAATCACCAGCACCCACTTTGCCCCGACCCTCCCCAAACCCCTATCACCCCCTTCAGCACCTCAAACCCACGGAGGGTCCATCCCCTCCTTCGCCCACCCCTCGGAAAGCCGCCTCGATGGGGCGAGGGGAGCGATCGCCTCAGGGCGGTCGCGGCGGTACCTCAGGGGCGCTCGCGCGGGGTGGGGGGAGAGGGGCGGGGCGGAGCGGGGGGCGGCGGCG
>JAVKLA010000026.1:5895084-5922874 GCA_034782735.1 Sagittarius serpentarius
TCGGCCTCGCGCCGCGCCGTGAGGGCGGCCGGTCCTCTGCCGCCTTGAAGGGACCACGGTGACCCTGTGTTCTTCCTCCTCCTCCTCCTCCTTCCTCCGACCCGCCGGGGGAAAGCCCAGGTGACCGCCGCCGGGGTTGCGTGGCGTGTGTGCTGGTGCGTGGGGGTGTGCGTGTGTGGTGTCCGCGTTGAGTTTGTAAGTTCTCAGAGGATATCGGCCTCCCTCCTTCCAGCCCGGGCGGGGTTTCCTCACAGGGGGTCGGTGAAGGATATCCCTCCCAACTCCCCCTCCCCCCCCGCCACCCTATCCTGGCCGCTTCCTCCGTGACCGAAAATAATCCCATTTTGAAATCGTGGCTGCTGAGTAAGGGGGTTTACACCACCCCACAGCCGGCCCCCACCCCAAATTGCAGCGCTTGGGGGGAGGGGGGGTGTTCAGCTCTTTTATGGGCTCCCTCCCGTGCTTGTGCGTTCTTCCTTATGCAGGTGAAGGGAATTACCGTTAGGATCACTCAGCCTCCGTGTGTCGGTCCCTTTGCAGATAATCTCGGGCGGTTGTAAACATTTTTTTTCCTCCTCTGTTTTATTTTTTTTTCTTTAATTTGTCACATTTATGTAACAAGTGCCTGTCTGCACGTTAGATTGGTGTTGCCGTCTAGGGCGTTGCATGCTCTGGGTGTGATGTATGCAGTGCTGTGTCTGAACATTAAAAAAAATGTCTTTCCATTGAAGAAGACGGGTTAAAATGAATGAAGATCTGAAGGTTAATTTGAGCTGGCTGCCTCAGGATCATGTAGAAGCCAGCTCTACCGAGAATGCCTCAGCCGCAGGCTCCTCCCTGGTTCCTGTCGTAGACCCAGAGCCAGAGCTTTTGGTAAACCCCTGGGACATTGTCTTGTGTACTTCAGGGACCCTTATCTCCTGCGAAAATGCCATTGTGGTTCTTATCATTTTCCATAATCCCAGTCTTCGCGCCCCCATGTTCCTCCTCATAGGCAGCCTGGCGCTGGCAGATCTCTTAGCGGGCATTGGATTGATCATCAATTTTGTTTTTGCATACCTTCTGCAATCAGAAGCTACGAAACTGGTTACGATTGGACTGATTGTTGCCTCTTTCTCAGCATCTGTCGGCAGCTTGCTGGCTATCACTGTTGATCGTTACCTCTCCCTGTATTACGCTTTGACTTACAATTCAGAGAGGACTGTCACTTTTACCTATGTCATGCTTATATTGCTCTGGGGAGCATCTATCTGTATTGGACTGCTGCCTGTAATGGGCTGGAACTGCCTCAGAGATGAATCCACCTGCAGTGTTATCAGACCACTCACTAAAAATAATGCAGCTGTCCTTTCGGTCTCTTTCTTGCTTATGTTTGCCCTAATGCTGCAGCTCTACATTCAAATCTGTAAAATCGTGATGCGCCATGCCCATCAGATTGCCTTGCAACACCATTTCCTGGCCACTTCCCACTATGTGACCACCCGAAAAGGAGTGTCTACTTTGGCCATTATTTTGGGGACTTTTGCTGCTTGCTGGATGCCTTTTACGCTCTATTCTTTAATAGCAGATTACACCTATCCTTCTATATACACCTATGCCACCCTCCTGCCAGCCACCTACAATTCCATCATCAATCCTGTAATATATGCTTTTAGAAACCAGGAGATACAGAAAGCACTTTGGCTCATCTGTTGTGGCTGTATTCCATCTAACCTGTCTCAGAGAGCAAGATCACCCAGTGATGTCTGATTGGCAGCTAGGAGGACGCTTCTTAACATGTTACTTTCCAGACATTCTTGCAATGCTGTGTTTGATTTAGATGCATTCATTAAATGGTGTGTGATGGGTTCATATAAAAACCGCAGGATTCACTGACCTTTTTGTAAACCGAAAACCCCAGTGACCAAAATGAATCAAGTGGTTTAAGGGAGATTTCCAAAATCAAAATAACCAGTGTTCTTACAGATTTATAATGTTGCTCAGGGTCTTTTTGTTATGTTACCCAGACTTTGCCATGATTTTCATTAAGTTTGCTAATTAAAATTAGGTTGAAACAGCATATCTCCTTTGAAATTGTTTATGTGATTGAGTTCAGTCATACTGCTTGTTACAGTCTGTTGTCAGGATGGTTTTTTCCCTTCTATAAAACAGAAAAAAAAAAAAAATACCCAAGTCCAGTTACCCCATTTGTAGTTCATCAGAATACTCTTCAAAATAATGGCCAATCGTACTGATTTATATGGTATTATTGCAGTAATCTCAGTGCAACAAATATGCTTTAAGTGAGGAAGTATTTGTATAGCTTTTTATTTTACATCTCAGTATGAATTAGCTTGATAATTGTTTTAAAGGGTTACCTGTTCTGAGTTCTCGCTGGATGTTAAAACAGAAGATATGCTTTGCCTGCCTTTTCAAAAGTCAGCCGTATGTTTTCACTTAGATATGGGATAACAGAGCTCATTATACTGTTAATTTTAAAATGAATTGAGGGGGGGGATCTTCGAAATTGATGAAACAATGTGGCCTCTTTTGGCTATGCATTTGTAACAGATGCAAGTTTCTCAGACAAGTTTATCTTTTCAGAAGTGTATAAGAAAATAACTAATAAAATAGCCTACAAATTGCTTGCAACACATATTTAGCATCTACATGAAATGGTTCCCCTTAAGTTTGTTACCAAGTTAAAAATATTACCTCTTGTTTTCATTGTTCTGCTATATAATTTCAAATACTGAAGTTTATAAATTCTCAGAGCATATCTAGTTAATAATTGTATGCAACCAGAACTGCATCATGAAACAATACTTTCTCCTTTTCTGGCAGTTTCATCCATTACAGATTGTGATTCTCTGCACTGTACGCATGTCAGTTCACTTCATTATAGGATGATAGTTCTGGTCTAAAAAGCAGAACTTCCTCTCATGAAGGGTTAAATTTCAAACCGCTTCTAACCTTTTACTGAAGCCATGTTTGAATGCACTAGGAATAAAACATTGTTTCTAATTTGAAGTCTTGATTGTCAAAGAGAAAATCTTCCTGGCAGATCTCTTTGAGAAACTTAAGGTGTACCCTAATGTCAGTGCATGGGAGTTTATAGTATCACTTCCATTAGTGTTGATCGAGCTCAATGTGTTAATGCCTTGGCATCAGTAGGAGGTTATACTGTACTGTTGCTTCAGTATCTTCCATTACAGTTTAAAAAAACCCCAACAAACTCAAGTGTAAAAATAGCAATAGTTACAGTTCAGTGAAAAAATATACCTGTATAGTATAGATAGTAGAGACAACTGTGTTGCTGGTCTGGATTTTTCCTAATGGAATCTGTCCTTTTCAGACAGATGTTTGGATGACTGTAGCTTTTTGTGGCAAAGTTTCTGTGACATTAAGAATCGTATGCTATACACAAAGCTGAATCTCAAATGTGAATGAGTTGTCTGTAAACAAGACTCTGTAGAGATTTTTATGAGCAATAATTAATTTTAGTTGTAATGCTGGGTTCAAATTCCATTATTTACTTGGTTCAACCTTCATGATATTTGGCTCTTACTTTGTAAAGTGATTAGTTTAATAATTGCATGGCATGGTCCAGTAGAGCTATGAACTTGCAGCTCCCTTGGCTTCACTGCAATTTACAGATGCTCAGCCCAGTTAGACTATGGCCCCTGCTCAGTGTAGGATATTGGTGTTCTTTATCTGCTTCTGAATGCTAATGAAACTCTAGTCATTGCATTTTGTTATGAATTTTTGTATAAGAAATAATCACTTCATAAATGGCTATGCCATGTATGCGTGCAGTTTTGCAAGTATGCAAAGTATTGGGAATAAATGGCAGTAAAAGTCATGAGCTGAATAGAGAGGATGAATAATGTAGAATGACACTTTTAAAAGCAAAAAAATAAGTTAAAGTCATGCAAAGGTTACCTGGCCCCTTTTTTTTCCCCAAGTTGTTCTGTATCAAATTACTAAAAAGTGTGATGAAGATGAGCAGCTACAACTGTGACCAAAATTCAGTCCTGAGGGCAACTGTTCTTTTGCTTATGCAGACCTGTTCTGATCCTCTTGGATAACCTCGTAGGCGCTAGTGGTTTTCTCTCCACAACACCCAGGTGGTAGGGAAGCCAGAATAAAACAGCACAGAGGGAGATAATGTCATCTCCTCTTCTCATGCTGGTTCATCTAGTGTCCTTGTCATCTTCCTTGTTCAACAGGCTGCTCGAATACGCAGAGGCACTCCAGAGTGCCGGGGGAGCCGACCTTTTCCTTATGACAGAGCAGAGAGATTTGTAATTGGAAGCACCTCTCCTGAGAAGCAATGCGAGTCAAACAGAGGAAAGAAAGATTAATTATAGAGGTCCCACAAAGCTAGCTCATAGGGATGTGATTTACCCTCGTTTGAGGAGTAGCACATGGTTACTTTTCACCACAAGCAGATGAGAAACATGATTATGCCTCCCAAACTACGGCTGTGACCTCCAGTGAGGATGTTGTGTCTTCCAGAAATATGTTCTTAAATTGGGACTGCAGCATAGGCCAGAAAATTCTTCTGGAAGTCAATGACATAGGTTTGCCCACAGCTGTCAGACCAAACTTTTAACGTGGTTTGTAGTACTGGATAGATGCTATATAACACACCTGTGAACGAACTCTTGGGAGTAGGGGCAGAG
Source organism: Sagittarius serpentarius (assembly GCA_034782735.1). NCBI lineage: Eukaryota > Metazoa > Chordata > Aves > Accipitriformes > Sagittariidae > Sagittarius > Sagittarius serpentarius. The sequence goes on from JAVKLA010000026.1 coordinate 5,899,749, forward strand.
CTGTGGGTACAGAGCTGCCTACCTCACTTGCGGAAAAGAAATGCTTGACAAACAGCCACTTCTCAGACCCTCCGGAATTAAGCAATTCTCTGCTGTCACCTCAGAGTTACGGTGTAGGCTCTGGCTTTGTATGGTGAGGTGCCAGTATCCATCCAAGATCTCTCTGAAACTGGCAGAAATCCAGCCAGCTTGCAGGGTTCTGTCGTTTTGTTGTCCTGTCACACACCACCTGTGTGTAAGACCAGGGGTGTTACGAGTCACCATTCTATGTGCAGTGAAGTGTCTTTCATATCTCCATCGTAATGACAAAAGACTTTTTTCTTAATGCATAATTTAAAGAATTGCAGTTCATTTTTATTTATTAACACACATGACCCAAAGTCAGTAACAGGTTGTATCCTGATGGGCAAAATTTACTGTAGTCAGTTTTCCCATGCATTTATCCTCAAAGCTTGCGAGAGGATTTTTTTTAATTGTCTCTTTTTTTTTTTAAACCATTTCTCCTAACAGTAAGATTTCAGCAATAAAGGGAAATACATTTTTCAGCACAAGAGCAATAAAATCCTCCATGTTGCGGGCACTATAAACTGCTGAGTAAACTCAGAGCAACAGAGAGGAAGCAATATATTCTTTACACAAAATACAGTAACTTGCATAAGGACTTGAAGTAAGCAGAAGTCTTCCTTTGTTAAGCAATTGCTGTTGGATTGATGTGGGACATTATTTCTGGTTGGTTTGTGTTACAGTTATTGAGTTCCTGAATAGAATTACTTGGCAATAACCTTTTACCTTAGTTCTTGGATCCTGAATTTGTGCTATATGCAACAGAGGATTATGTACTGCAGTGGGGATTTTTATTCTTTTCATTGTTTGGCATTTAGTTGTACAGCACTGTATGGATAAATTCATTGCGTTCAGGATTTCCAGTTGTAACTTAAAACTGAGAATACTCTTCACCAAACAAAAACTGACAGTACCGAATTTGTCATGCCCATCAAGAAGGGTATGATAAATGGTGCTAGCCCATTCTGAAGACAGCTTGGCTTTTAAAAGAACAAGATTATGGTATCATTGAAGAAAACCCCTAACAATACCCAAGGTATTTGGAAGCAAGCTGAAAGGCCTGCTATCGCTGCTGTATCTTCCTATCATGGGCACTCGGTGACATAAGCAGCTGTGTCCATCCTTTGTGTTCAGGGGCCAGCCTTGAGGCTATCTTGGAGTCACTAAAACCCCTCTGTGGACAGCAGTGAACTTTGGCTTAGACCAGCAGCTGTTCTGTCCCCAAAGATTTATTTTTCTGTTGCCTCATTTTCTTAGGGATTGTTTAGCTTTTAAAGATAAGGTACTTGTGGATTCATTTCTCAAAAGTGATAAGCAACCTACCCTATGACTGGAAGTTGGGATAAAATAGCATTGCTACAAATCAAGCCCCTGAAACATAACTACATGCTCATTCCTTTTTTTAGGAAAAAAAAAAAAAAAAAAGTGGTTCTGTAACATCCAGAACCATATTTTCAAAATGTTGGCCCTGACTTTTGTGGGGAGAAAGTGTATATGATCTGGGTTTTTGTGTGTACAATAAAGAAAGAAAATAAAATAAGAATTGGACTGAGTGGTCACTATTTAAAAAAACACCAGCTATTCTGTCACTTTATCTGAAATACTGAATGGTTCTCAGTCCTTGTAACAGAAACCAACTCTGGCAACTTCCTAGAAAATCCTGAATACCCACAAGTCAGTGTAAAAGCTTTGTAGCAAAAGTAGGAGGACTGGCATGGTTGCCAGTGTAAAACAATTGATGCAACAGCTCTGTTGTGAGTGGGAACAGGAACAGTATACCTACCTGCACACCAGCTGTAGACAGCTCAAGTCCTAGGTGTATAGGAATAGCACCAGAAAAAGGTGAACAGCATTTCTTTAAATTAGACTGCTGCAAGAAGACAGTATCAGATAGATTCTCACTGGATACGGATCCTATGTTGTAAGAATTAAAGAATATTTTGAAGTGCTAGTGGCCAACTATTCAGGAAGAGGTATTGTGGTGGTGTACTTTCTTAGGGGGATCAAGAATGCAGCTAGATCTATGAAAGAAGTAACTAAGGATGATGTTAAATATCTACACATACACTCATCACCTCTCTTTGAGAGAAGGTCTGAGAATCATTTTAAGGTTTTACTTGGCTGCCTTTTGGAGCAGCTGATTCTAGAAGAAGAGATTGCCCCAGTACATACGTCAAATGCAGTAAATAATCTGTCCTTCTTTACATATTTATCAAAAGGAACAAATAGCTATTTGCAGTCAGAATTGTTGTTTGCAACTAGACAACATCTTTTTAATAATACAAACAGGAAGCCACTTTATAAAACAGTTTGATAACTTCAGTGGTAAACTTAGAAAAACAAAATTTTCACATGCTTAGCATCTTGCACACTTAGTGTATTGCATGTTAGCAAGAAGCCCTGTAACTTGATTGGTATTAGGCAGCAGGGCTACTCAAAAGTATGTGAAATTTGGTGCTTAACAGAAAAAAAGGCCAGTGCAGATAAGAGTGCATTGCTGTAATTGGGAAACACAAATTTAAATAATATTTCAATTTCCTGATTATTTTTCTTCTGGTTTTTGAATGCCATTATATAAAGCAGTGGTTTACCCTCCCTTTCAGTGCCACATGTAGTTTGGCTTAGTGGTAGTCCAGAGATGTGCAATGGAGAACGAATAAGATCTCTCAATCTCTGCTTATAGAGAGGGGACTAAAAGGAAAGGCTGTGATTTATACGTCATGAATAAGCAACAGTACAGGAAAGATAAATTAGGTATGCGTATCTCCCCCATCTGTCAGTAAAAGAATGGTGGGACTCCCAGTAAACTTGAAAGGTCTTATCTGGAAATACTTTTTTGGTGCAAAAGGAAATTACTCCATAAAACTGGGTGCTACTGGCTTCTTCAGACCAAGAATTTGCAATTCCTTTTAATGGATCAGAAATCTGGATGAACTGCAAGGATATCTGCTTTCGTATTAGGTGGATGATGAAAGGTGAGAGGATGGAAGTCTTTATGGCTTGCCAAATCGGCTGCGTACTCAGTGCTTGAGGTTGGATAGGAAGGATGCTTGAATAAATGCATCCCCTGTGAGAAGGTTATTTTGAACCTTACCTGACATACGTGGAGTGACTGAGAGGGGCCCTGGGGCAGCTGTTGTTCCGGGGTGTAGTGCAGCAGTCCTGTGTCCTTGAGGCTGGCGGTATTGCTGTTCCTGTTGAATGCTGTCCAGACAACAGAGAGGAGAAAATATGATCAGAATCGAGGTCCTCCTTCCTTGAAAACTTGACCTCATATGTTTTATTCAGATTATTACTTGTCTTGTTACCATGGTCTTACATGGCTCCACTTGAAATCAGAAGAGGGTTTTTTTCTGGAAAAAAATTGAAAATATGAAAGTAGAACCACCAGCAGATTATTTTACAGTAAGTCATTATGTATTTCTGTTTCTTCTGAGGAGCAGCTAAGTCTAACTTTGCAGTAACTTTCTTTGTGCCTTTGCACTAAAAACCTAAAAAAGTCTGTGCTGCAGTTTATTCACAACATTATTGTGATCTTGCAAGCCAGACAAGAAGAAGAAACAGTTGCATATTTCACTGTGTTACACAAACTTCTTGTAGAAGAGAAGGAAAAAAACCAAACCTGAATATAGGTTAGATGAAACCATATTGCAGTTAACTAGTGCATCACTGCTGTGATGCAAACTAATTCAGTGCCATTGAAAGGATGAGGGGAGATTTTCCAGTGGAGGTTCTTTGCAAATGGGTAGAAAGAGTAAAACTCATTTTAAAACAAAGGTCAGTTAAACTTGCCATCCCAGACTCCTTGAATTGGCTTTTAAGGAAATTGTCCTCACCTCCCCAAACCTTTTGTTTTGCACTCTACATGTGCCAAGGCAATTTCTACAAACTTGCTGACATGCTAGATACTTAACTGGACAAGATAGTGTTAGGGGTTTCCGCCTCCCAGGATGGGGGAGGACTTTTATGTCGCAGAACTAGTGAACTGATTTATTTATCTGATATCTCCAAGTAAAACAGACCTTTCTAAAAAGCACAGAGTACTTACGGGCATTCACTGCACATTTAGGGGCTTCATTAAACTACTAGTGTAGAGTAATTCAGCTGGTGGCCATAGGACTTATTTTCCTTTTTTTTGTGTTTTTTTGTTTGGTTTTTTTTTTCCCTGGTCCTTTTTGTTTCAAGACAAATATTGGTTTACGGTTGGACTCCATGATCTTAAAGGTCTTTTCCAACCTAAATGATTCTATGATTCTAAGAACCTGCCTCTCATAAGTACAGTGCTGCATTCTTAGGTAAAAGCTTATTTACAAAGGTTTTAATAGTTGGTTATAACCCTTTCAAATATATCAGCAGCACTTTTTCATTGAAGAGCTCTGGTGAACATTTGCTTTACACTGGAAATTGATCTGATTCACCTGCGGGTGGGGCAGGGTGAGGGAGAAAGCCAGCAAGTCAAGTACTACCGTTTTCTTTATACTGGTGATGCTCTTTTTTCCTCACACCATTTGATCCCAACCATATGATCTAGCATGATGTCTGAGCACAGGCCTAGTCCTGGTTTCTCACAAAAAAAGGAAGCCAATACTAACTGCATATGCTGAAGACTGCATCCTGCAAGGATTTACCTTAGAAAATGGAGGGGCCTTCCACTTTTAAGGAATAGATGCCAACAAAATAGGTTTGTTTTTTAAAAAAAAAGTATAAACTAGTTCTTAAAAGGAAATACTTATGTCCAGGTTTAACTTAAAGAACTTAAGTACTAGTTATGTTACATACTGAGTGGAGAAACGGTTTCTTAGAGTATTTTGATGCCATTAACTTAACTGAGTATTATGAGCTATCATACTTAAATAGCATAATTACATACTTAATAATCAGAATGATTAAATATATTATATTTTACTTTTTATATGTATGATATGCTAGATAGCATGCTCTATACCTTCAGTGTTGTAATGGTCAGTGTAACCTCTTTGCTGAGGCAGTTTCATACGATTAAAGAAAAACATTGCCAAACTTGTATGAATGTTGCAAACCCTGAAAGATTCAGTGCGAAGTAATCGATATTTCAACAAAGACATTCCAGAGGTTTTGGAAAGGAGGTGAATTTTTGTATCTTTAATTTGGACAAATCCCACTTCCAGCTTTGGGATTGCATGAATGTGTTTTATGGCCACATATGGGACAGAATACAAGAAGGATATTTATCACTAACGTGAGCCTATATAGCAGTTACATGTTCCTGTGCACACTGTTCCCTCTCTGTCTTTCGTAGGTGCTTTGTCAACAGGAGTGCACAGATGATGAGTTTAAACAGCAGTCCAAACAGTCATGTGACACAGGTGCACATTTTGCACTGGCTGATGCTAACCTGAAGAATATTACAGTGTCTAAAAAATCTTAAACGTTTATTTTCAAAGGGCACACGAAATATGTATATGCTTCAGGGGCGTTCTAGGAAAAGGGACTAGGACTTTTAAGATTTAGGGCCAAGGTATGGAGCTCTTAATGCATTGATTACTTACGGTCTCCATAGAATTTTCCTTAGTTCAGTGTTTGCTAAGATGAAACGCATTGAAATAATCAGGAATTCAGCTTTCCCTGCTTTCAGGGAAGATACATTTTATGGTACACAAATGATAGCAGCATGACCTGGCCTTTCAAAAATTGAGATACTCACATCCTGAAAGGGATGTACTGTTGTGTTTCCATGGAGCTCGGGGAGTTGCGCCCCATCCATGGGGTTTTGTTTTGCTGCTCTTTGCTTGCCCTCTCACACTGTACTCCCACAGTGTATGAGCAACACTCAAGTCCACCTTGTGGTGCCTCTGCCCCAGCGGGCTCACGAGAAAATAGCACGGAGGTGAGGCTTTTCTACAGCGTTGATTGCACGATCAAAGCTCGGTGGGTTTGGAAGGGAGGCTCTGCTCTCAGCAGAGAGCTTTCTGAAGACATGATAGAAAATAGTGAAACTTCTTCCATCACATTCCAACCTAATTTCAGCTCCTTTCTTTTGTATTTGCCTTAAGCAGAGACTTCCCTTAGTCTAGGAGAAGGAGACTAACTCATTGCTGGGAGTTAGCATGCTCCAGCATGCAGCTTTTTACATAGCAGCTGTCCCAGAGCAGAGCGGCTGAATGTACAAGTAGTCTAGTTCTGAACTCAGGCTGGTCCCATAGGTTCAAATATATAGGAGGAAAATGTGTTTTTCCAGAATGTGGAAACAGTATGAGTGATTTGTGCCAAAAATGTGGAATGGGTATTGCAGCTGAAGAGGCAGGTAAATTGCCTAGATTACATATACAGCAAAATACTCAGGCAATCTCTAGGGTTACTTGCCTGTGCTCAGCTGTATTTTCTGATGAAGCTGATAGCAGTCCCATGTATGTATGGAGGAGGAGAAGAATATGGACTTTTCTGTTGGGCCTTAGCCAGAGCCCACCAAAAGAAATGGGCATTCTTATTTTTGTCATTATTTCTAGAAAGAGCCACATTAGACCTCTATCCATTTTGTATGTCTCCATCTTTTTACTCTTTGGGGCTAAAATCTACAGTTGTGTTGTCCTTTGTTTGGTCTTAGCTTTACTGTCACAGCCAAAACCTACAACAGTTTATTGTAAACATGTTTACAAATAAAAAGAAACTTCATAGAATAAAATGTTTTATCTGTGCCTCTGAAATAAAGCTGTAAAACTCTGTATTTAACTTCAGGCCATGAAATTTGGAATACCCTGGGCTAGTAGAACCACTCGTAATTTTCTAGACTCACTAACTAGATCCCCTACTTTTTTTTTATTGCCAAATGCAATTTAAAATAACCTGTGGTTTACCATGCTCATCTCATGAAGTTCTCAGAACTTTTCTGAGGAAACAGTGTACTGTTCATGTAAACTCCTGATACTGCTGACTGCAGTGTGGTTCCATGCCAAATTCTAGAAGCTTTAGCAAAAGCAACTGCATGGGGCTACTTCTCATGCTACACATCTCATTAGGAGCCAAATGGCTTTAAACCAGTAATTTAAATTCTGCATGTTATGCTTTTCATATGAGAACCGATTACTGGTTTAGTACATAAAGGCCTGTGGTTATTTCTTATACTAATTTAGGATTTTTTTCATTTAACTGTGGTTGAAGTTTGAACCATAGCTTGCCAGTATATGAAAAAAATTTTAAAAGAAGTGAAACATCTTTGCCTCAGTTTCCCTTCAGATTAAAGCTTTGGATTGCAACTACAGAGCTTCTTGTTGTATACAAGATAGTCATTTAATGCACTTTATTTAAAAAAGGCACAAATTATTTTGTTTATAAAATGTTACAATTGCACTATGCTGTAAGAATCAGTTACTAAATATAAACTGTACAGTTTTGTAGTCAACATTGTAGGTGTTTAGTCATAAATGAAACAAATACATGTTTCAGTTAAATGTTAATTTTATATGTGGTATATGTAACCATAAATAAATTTTCCTTTCTAAAAAAAGAATGGTTGTCTGTTTCATTTCATTGAATTTCACATTCTATTTCAAATAACAAAACAATATTCCTTCTAAAAATAGAAAATTAAGCATGTTAATTAAGAGATGGCAGATGACACTAACTAAACTTGGGGGATTAAGTTCAGATGTGCAAACTTCTGTTGAACTTCTGTAGATCCCCTGCATCCACTAACACTGCAGAAGGAAATACCAGGCACTACAGTTTTGTACAAAAAGTCTGAAAGAGCAGCAAACAGGAATTTTTTAATGTAGAGCTGTAAATGAAAGCCAGGGTGCCCTTCCAAGCCTACCTTTCTTATCCAAGTTGATTTACCTCTACTGCACTTCACTTCTGACACACTGCTATTTATTGTCATTGTATATGCTCAGTGTTGGAGAACAAAATTCAATATGGATGTACAAGAGGGTATGCACTGGGTCTTGCTAAATGGATGTAAATACTTAATACGTGAGAGTTAGTGATCATTAACTGGGAGAGGTAAGAGTTGAAAGAAACTATGTTAACCTAGATTTTTTTTAGAAGTTTGGTCCCAGTCCTCCAATTAAGTAACTGCAAAATCAGATGCATGATCAGAGTTCTGCTTTTCTAATTTGACTGTAACAGACAGGCTAAAAGAAAATGGTGGACTGTCTCATTTTCCAAATTAAATTTTTTAAAAAATGTTTATTCTTCTGAATGGTTTTCTTGAATACCCAACTTATTTTCCAGGCATATAAATAGACGGAATGAGCTACATATCTAACCGTAACACTGACTGTTGTGTACCACAGCCCAGGAAAATATGACTTCTGAAAGAAATTGACCAGTGACTGACAGACACCCAGGTAAGTAGCAGAGGGCCAGGCTGCTTCCTTTATACTATACAGGACTACAGTCCTGCAGCTCAGGAGGAGTATCCTGGAGGAGATATTAGTGATGTTTGCTTCTGCCAGGCAGAGCTGTCCTCTCTACCTCTCACATCAGGCATTCAGGCACCAGCTACTTCTCTACTAGAGAAGAAATTGGTATCATGGTGCAGCAGAGGCAGAGTCCCAGTTTGTCTCTGCAGTTAAACTACAGCCGAAAGGACTACAGCACAGCGGTGATCAGGATGTATTTGATAAATGGGTTTTGCTTAACTAAACATGAACTGCAATTATACAGTGTAGACCCTCAGGAACCATCAGTGATCCAATCTACTAAACTGGAAAATGAATAAAAATTAATGGGAAAAAACAATAGAGAGGGAGGGGAAATAAATGTTTCACCTAATGGAGAAGCCAATATTGAAATCATGTGGTCAGGGCTGTCTGGGGATCTCTTTGGGCTTAATTGCTGGAGCCTAAAGTAGGACAATAAACTGAACCCATTCTGACAATACAGCATGTGTTTAACCTGCTTCTGCAGTCAGGAGGACCAGGAACAAGCCAGGAACAGCAGGGACGGATGGTTCATGCATCTTGGCGTTGCTGTGTTGGTTCCTCTTCCGCACCTGACAGTATCAGCATCAGCTTAACAGCTTCCTAGCAGTCTCAGATGGAAATATCATTAAGAGGGCAAAATGGCTGACCAAATCAATAGATAGCATAGTAAAAACCTGCCAAAATTTAATAGTACTCATCCAGCATTGTAAAGCAATTCCTGTTAAAATTGTGGAAGTATTAATGGCGTTACAGAACTGGTAGGGATCCTGGCTGCGTTTTTGTTTAGTGCAGATGACGCCCCACTTACGAAGCAATCCAGCAGTATTGCAAGCTCAAGAAACAGCACTCTTCCTAAAAGTGTTTTGGATTAACTGGGAAATTCAGGCATTGGCAATGCTTAGACCACCCAGTAACAACTACTTCGTGCATCCTGCCAAGTGTATAGTGCTTTATGCACTGTGGTTGGATACCAGATATGTCAACTAAGTCTGGAATTAAGCAGAGGGTAACAGCAGGATTTTTAATAATGGATATGCAACAGAAAACTTCTGTGGCCAATAATAAATGGTCAGTGTATTTACAAGGATAAAATAATTGAAAGCTGTCAAGACATCAATAATTTCCATGCTACAGTAAGCAAAAGAAAGTTTCTTTACATGAGGCCCACAAGTGGAAATTAAAAGAGTGTAGTCCGGTGTTTTCTTTGGTTCAAGGAGGCTTGGCTGCAGCATTCCAGGTGCATGTGCCTGTTCTTACATTCTTCTCTTAAGTGACTATATGTCACATCAGAGATGAGCTGCTGCATTAGGTGGACATTTGGACACAGCACAGCCTATCCTACCTTCTTACTAAATTCTTACAAATCATCTTAAAACAGGATATCAAAGAGTGTCTACAACCTCACCACTGTTCTATAGCATGAATCTTTGATGTCTATGCAAAGTGCGAGGCCCATGCAGTTAGTGGATATTTACATTCATCACTGAAAACTGTATAGGAAATATCATTGATCTGGCATGTATGACAAAAACAATTCCATTTGCAGGTACTCAGGCTTTTAAAAAAAACTCCAATTCATATATACCTTTAAAAGTTATTTTGAAATTATCTAGGATCATGTGGATGTAAATTTTTTTTTCTCTAGAATTGCTTTTAAAGCTAGCAGCTCCAACCTAATTATATTTTTTAAAAATTGAAATGTCATCCTCGTAACAGAAATTCTCCCTGGGGTTGTTATCCTTTGCGTTCCTCTGACTTAGATGCGAGCTGAGCAAACCCAGTGCTGTACAGCATGTTACAACCAACACTTGGTTACTACATGCAAATCAGCTCTTACTTGAGCATCTTCTGTTTGTGGATTTTATTGGGATTTTGTTCTTTCATATCTGCCAAAGCGTTTCACCCCCTTATTTTGTGCTAATTGCAAAGATGGTGGCCTTTCAAAGCAGGGAATTCCTTATCTGAAGACAAAAGGTATTTTAATGTACCCGGACACAGTCTTCCCACCAGTGGCCTAGCAGAGCTGGTTGCATCTTCATTTTTTATCATGATATATGGGGTTTAAATGATGCTTGACAGACAGCCTATATAAATACATTTTTAAGATGCATTGAGTTTGCCATCATCATCATTTTGAGCTGTCAAGCTCAAAAGCATCCTCTTACAATTTCTAGAACGAGGATCATCACACTCCCAAGTCATTCAGCTTACACAGAGAATGCAGAGGATGTGGCAAGCTAAGGCAGGCGAGAGCCCTCACAACTCCAGTTTCAGGCATTAGGCGAGTCTAACTGGGAGCAAGAAGATTCTAAAATCTCAAACTAACCTCAGGATTCCCCTTGCTCCCCTGCATATTTTTACTCTTTCACCTTTGCAAGAGGGGTGACAAAGAGGGGGCTGGTGTTCAGGAAGCCTTCCTGTTCCCCCCTTCTCTCTTACATGCCATCCATCACTGCAGCTTCCAATTCCCGTGTAGTTTTTTCCAAGAGCTGGCCTTTCTCAGTGGTGCCACTGGCGGTGCAGTGCAAGGACATCGATGGAAATTAGTGTGAGCAAAACCGTGCGTCTCCAAGAGCATGAGGCAGGAGTGCCAGTTTAACCCAACACAAAAATACTTCCTTCCTTACATCCAAGCAGATCAGATAGACCCACCGCTCTTGAAAGAGAAGCAAAGGGAAGCTTCCCCTTCACTCCCACTGACCAAGAGGCAGGGGACTATTGGAGAGGAGAGGCTGGTCCCTGCACAGCCTGCAGATTCTCCCTTGGCTCTGTTACTCTGCAGATACGGGTGAGTTCACTGCCTGGCAAAGTAGCACAGCCTGTGCTGAGCCAGGGCCACGCAGCAGCAGCTCATCTCCTCCCTTGACGCTTTGGCTCCTTCTGCAGCCTAGTTTTTGTTGAAATGGACTCCAGGATTTATTGTCAACACTAGATGCCCAATCCCTTCAGACAGCTTTCTGCGAGAACTAATAAAGCAGATCTAGATTTTGTTGTTGTTTTTTAATTAAATAGCCAATTTTAGGGTCCCTGGAGTTCTCTGTGCTGAGGGTGGTTTTGGTTTGGTTTTTTTTCCCCTCTTCTAGGAAGAAGTCACAGAAAAATGTCACGACTCCTTAAATGCTTGGTCCATATCATTCATCCTGCTCTTTCTGGATAGTGTTTACCTTCTATCCAGCCATAGCTTGTGCACAGCCTTTACAGAAACACAGTCAGCCTTGCCAATAGATGTGCCTGGTCTTAGATCTGCAAACACCCTTGCCTGCCGTCACAGGGTTGTTCAGTCTGGCTCAATTTCAGCAGCCGTATGTCAGCTCCAGGTCTGCTCTTGCAAGCTGCCCCCTTCCCCAGGAGCAGCAGCAGCCCTCCTCAGAGGGCAACAGCGACCTACCTCTGCATCCCCTGCAGCGCATTTGCTAAAGTTGTCCGTTTCTGCTAGCAGAAGGGGAGGCCAAGGGAGCGTTCCCAAGGTGCTGGTGGCTGCTGGTGTGGTCACCGCATCCTTGGAGCCTGGGAAGAGTGGGGTGTGAGAGGCAGACAGCAACAGGCACTGGTCAGGGTGGCTGATTTTCCTTCCCTTGTCGTACCAAGTTGCAAACAGGCGCAGGAACAGACATTTGCCTGTCCAGAATATGTTTGCTGCTCAGACATCCATGGTGCATCCCCTAGAGGGAAGAGTCACCAGGCTAGATGGGTAGGTGACATAAGCCAGACTCGTCCCGTGGACGTGCAGCAGCTAGGCTGTGCTGGTAGGAGTACGTACACGGCAGACCCACAGCAGCTTTTGGTTTCCAGCTCGTATCAATTCGGTGTTTTCTTCGCATTTACACATAACTCATTTTACTAGGCAACGTTGTATTCTTCTTCAGAGATGAAATAAAGCATTCATCAGAGCCCAGTAGTTTCCCCTATTCTCTTTAGCATTTTTCCGCTTCTACTTGATTCTATTAGAGGCTGTTTTAATGAGCACTCATTAAACGCACACATCTCTCTCCAGAGATGTAAGCAGCGGAATCTCCATCATTTCTGCTGCTTCACAAACTGATGCAACACTTTGTTTTAGTCAAGTTAAAACCAGAACAAAATGCTGCTCTGCATCCCTTCCAATCATCTCACCTTCAGCAGTCATTTGCAAAAAGACTGTTGCTTTTTCCTCCGCTTAGAAGTTATTTTTACACCATTTAAATGACAGCTTAATCGTGTGATAAAGGACTTCCCCAAGCACAGGCCTTTCCTATGTGTCAAAATACCAGTGGATTCCATATTTAACATCAGACACAGCTGCGTTGCAGCCGTAGGTGAAGTTTCCCTTGTGAATAGCTTGCGTGGTATTCTGTCACTGTAGAGAGCACTTCCTTTTGGAAAGCTGTTCTGAGACAAAATTCAGCAGGGCTCTGACCCCCACAGTGGAAATCGGCAGCAAAATCCTGAACAGCAGCTAAGTACCTGTAAAGATGTCAGTACACATGGAAAGGTAGGGCCATATGTAGAATAATTCAGGCTATTTAGGATAAAGTAGCAGTATTGTTTTCAAAGATAACAGAAGTCTTGGCAAACGCATGTAAAGTGCTTCACAGCAGATGGCAATGTGAGCAGAAAGAGGTCATATCAAGCATGTGGCAAATATACAAATATCTGCTGCTCTTCCTTCTCGCTTCCCTGCCTAAGTGCTTGCTGCTAGAATGTGGCAGATGAGACTAGTGCTCTCTGTCACTGTGCATTTGCAGCATTAATGCCTACAAGAAATTATTACAGTGAATTTAACATCTACTTAAAAGTTTTGTCCAATTTCCACTCCTGCAAACGGCTAGGTTCCATCACATTACCTGTATGTCACCGTTTCAGTAGCTTATATCATCTGGAAGAGCGCACCACCACATAGAGGTTGTAAAGCTTATCATAAGATTACCATGTTGTCAAACTTACAGCGCAGAAGAGACTGGTGTCAGCCTTCTGGTGATGCAGAAGCAAACTTGAAAGGCTTCCAGTAATAGTAGGGGAAAGTACGGATGCTTCACGAATTCTGTGAAGCTTTGGGCACTGTGCGCCACCTCCCCTTGTGCCCTGTAGACACGTCCCCAGCCTGAACCACTGAAAATCCAAAGGGGGACACAGCAACTGGGAGTTTCTGGTCAGTGGCTCAGGTAAGAAGCCTAAGCTTTACTTGACCCATTAAAAGTTACAAAAAGCCTCACCTCCAAGAGGGTTTTACCAGATGCTTGCTAACACAGATTTAACAAAGAATGGCTTCATTTTTTCCCAGTGAAGACAGAGCCCAAGAGGTGTTTTGCAACCAGCGTCCACTGGTTCAACTGCAGCAGCAGTACCATTCCCTGCAGAAAGGTCACAGGCCATCTGCGGCTTTCTGAGTCAGAAACAATCCTTAAAACTCCAGCTGAAAACCACCTAGCAGCTGTGTAAAGCACTGTAATTGCCCCCAGGTTGCAGCAGCTGACTACAAGAACCAGAACTAGAAACCAAATCCTGCCCAGGAGAGATTATGGGTTTGTTGCTGATGGTAAAACCAGAGCAAATGTGTTAAGTAGAAGAGCAGGACTGTACTTTGTGTGCACAGCATCGCAGCTAGGATATGGTGTTTCAGAAATAAATGGGGCAACAAGCTGGTACCTGCATTATGTAAGAGCTCATCCTCTCTAGAGTGAACATTGTAAAAGAATTCAGGAATCAACGTGGAAACCTCTTGATAGCTTTGTTTTCTCTCTGGTTCGCCATCAGGAGAAACAGAGCTCTGGGTAGCTGGTGAGGTATGGACATGGTTATTTGAGATGACTGTGAGACAAGCAGCTGGGAAGCCAGCAGGGCAGCTGAGAGGGACCCAGCTTGGACCAGCCTGGACGAAAGGGTTTTAATCTTGATGCCTGAGCTTTGAGCTGGAGGGAGGGCAGACAGGTGGTGAGAGGAGAGCACAGTCCTAGAGGCACCAGTAGCCCAAGACAACATCTTACCAGTGTATAGAATCAGATTTAGCAGATGGATGAATAGAGAGGAACTGATGGGAAGCTTTGACATTTATATAAAATGTATAGACATCTGCGCTCTGTCCTACAAAGGCTTTATAATACCCAAATTGACATCAAGATAACCGAGATCCGACTGCTCAACAAATCAGCATCACTTTGTGCTGCATTTTGATGTTAAGGGATTTGTTTTGTAAACACATGCCCACATGGGAAGGTAACAGTGCAGGTAAGTCATGGGTGGTTCTGCAACAGCCTGTGAGGAGACACTGGGGGAGCTCGGCTCCTTCAGCCTGGAGAAGAGATGGCTTCCTGGGGACCTAACAGTGCCAACAGGGAGGTTATTGAGACGACGGATCCAGGATCTTCACAGTGGTGCATGAGGAGAGGGTGAGAGATAACAGGCATAAGCGAAACAAGTGAGGTTGAGACTAGGTATAAGGAGAAACTATTTCTCCATCAGGACAGTCAGGCAGTGGCACAGGTTGGCCAGAGAGACTGTGCAGTCTCTCTTGGAGGTTTTCAAGACTCCACTGGATAAAGCCCTGAGCAGCCTGGTCTGACCCTGCTTTGAGACAGAGGTTGGACTAGAGACCTCCTGAAGGTCCCTTCCAACCTGAATTATCCTATGGTCCTCATGGAGAATGCGACACACCTGTGGCCATCCAACCATCTTACCCCTCAGTTCATGAAAGGCAGACTGAGGTATAAAACAAGAGGGCTTTTTGTTTGTTTTTTTTCTTTTTTTGCAAAGTTTGATCCAAGCTGTCCCACAGTGCCCTAGCAACCTTGAGTCAGAGACCCGTAACACAGCTGCCTTAAGCAGTAACAAGCAACTTTGCTGCCCACATTTTGGGGGAGGGCAGAGAAAGCATGGGCCCTGAGCCATTTTTTTTTACCTTTTACATGACACCCTTCATAACTTTAAGTATTTCCCCCATTATTCATAACATTGGGTGCACACAAAAGGTAACACAATCATTTTAAAATTTTAAACATTACAGAAAGATCTGCCTTGGGGCATGAGCTTTGGAAATAAAATTAATTAAAATTAGACCAAGGCCTTCCTTGGCCCCCAGTGTGGTTAGGTCATATCAGAGGCATAAATAGTATTTGAAACAAAAAGTTAACACTTGTGTATTGGTCTCCTCAACAGATAAACCAGAACAGCACAAAGATCAGAGTTACGTCATGAGGCACTATTAGCATTTGGATTCTGAGCAGGAAAAATCTCCCCCTACCATTAAAAGCATATCCTTTGTGAAACCAAACGGCTCACGGTCACTCGGCTCCAGCCCAAGTTGTTGGCATATTTCAAGTCCTCAGCACCTCGTCATCTGAAAGAGTTAAGGCAGGACTTTGTGTCTGCAGAGTACCTGGCACAACATACCCTGCTCCTCACCTTAGAATCGTAGATAACCTATGCTTAATACAAATAAAAAAAATATGAAGATCAATTACAATTATCAGTTCACCATGATTTACTTCTCTACTTGAAATAATTTGGGGATATCTGTCTAGTTGGTGGTGACTGACCCATAATTGCTCTGACGTTTGGCTCTTTTATTCACAGACTGGAAAAGAACCGAGGGCACTTAAGTGACTTAAGACGTCATGCCCTCCCTAAGACTGAGGCGCAAGGAGAAGCTTGCACAATTTCTGGAAGGAGTGAGCCTTCCAGTCTCCAGCACTACCAACATGACATGTTCACAAACACTGAAGTCACAGTGAAAGAAAGAAAGAAAGAAAAAAAAAAAAAGGAGAAAAAAAAATCCTGCCACTGCCAGCATTACCAGTCAAGCACTAATGTTTACGAAATGAAAGTTTTCTATGGCAACTGGTGTTTAGATAAATATATATTCCTTAATACTATTTTCCATATTATCTCTAGCATTATCTCTCTGAATATAATTTTGCTGCAGTAATAGAATAAAATACCACACATCCACAGTTTATAGAAATTCCTGTTCCCTGCTCTAGCTTGACAATGCATCAAACCGCCTGAGTAAGTGAAGTAACGGCTTGTTTGTCACTGTCCCAGATGGTTGTATAAACCACTTGCTAGGAGTCCTATTCAAACTGCTTTTGTGTCTGATTTTAGGCTTTTGTCCTGTTGGAAAGTCTCATTGAAAGCCTTGAGTCTGCAACAAGAAGTTGTTCCTAACTTATATGCATTTTTTAAAAAAATTCACACTTAAAACTATCTGATGGAAATCTCCATGTAAGCTGCCTGGACTGACTGCAAGAGGCCCACCACCATCCTGCCCAGCCAAAACCTGCTCACCTGGAAGCTTCCATCTCCATCCGACTGGGAGAAAAACATTTCCCCAGTTCATTTGCAGTGCCAACTGCTGAGCCACACGTTAGCCCACCCTGAAACACAGCAGAAGTTGCCCTACACCAAACTCTCAGCAATTTGCCCTTGGAGGGGTGTGAGGCTGCCGGTGAGGTTCATCGCTCAGCCTGGGGATGAGGGAGGGTGGGGGGAGGCTTGTCCTGAGGAGAATATGGGTTATAAACTGTGCCAAGTGTCACCTTAAAAGAAAAACATTCTTTCCTAACTTTTCCTGTAGAAAAGGAAAAAACACACACACAAAACAGTGCAAAAAATGTCCCTCCCTGCTTAGCACTGGTGTTTCCACAACTGGTGTCTGTGCAACAAAATGAAGTATAGCTTACACATGCCCTGCAGAGCTGCATACACACTAGCTGGGTGTAGTGTAACTGCCACCTACCTCTGGTATAGCATGAAATCCTGCATGACTTAATTCACCCTGCCAAGAAGCTGTTCTGAGGATGCACCAGAGCATATTCTCACTCGAAAGCCAAAGAAACTGAAATAAACTGAAGGAAGATTTGTCTTCATAAGTACAGCTCACAGGACAGTAGGGCTTTTCCTCAGCTCTACAGCACCAACAAAAAGGAATTACAGAAACTACGTTACTAAAATTATCTTAGGCACGTGCATATTCCCACAAGAAATTAGGAAAAGATGAGGAAAAAGCTAGTAACAGCACTATCTCATCTAAAAGATTTGCCTACCAATGAGAGACAGGTACCGTTTCTGTAACTCTCTCGAGGAGAAGCCGAGCACCAGGGGCTGAAGGACCCCGAAGCTGCCGCAGTCCTGGCACGAGCGGTGTAGCACAGAGGCCCTTACCAAAGCCCGGGGTGGGGCTGTGCAGGACAAGCTGCGGTGCCACCTCCCTTTTTGTCCTGGTTTTCGCTTCTTTCCCCATTCTGGCAGGTATTCTCTTCTGCCTTGTTTCTACTTCCTCTCTGCCTCCTGCCAAAGTAGTTCAGGAATTAGCAGGGGATGCTTTTTGGCCTCCTTGTCATTGCATCTAATTAGAAGACACCCTCATCTGCTTTGCTTTCGCTCTCCTGCCTGGCAGAGTAATTTGCATTTCACAGGCAATTCTTGAGTCTTGTTGAACATCTTCTGTCTGAAGTGAGCAGCGCGGAGAGTCATGCTGAATGGCGCGACAGCTGTGGCACAGCCAGAGCCAACAGCTGAAGGAACACCTGGAAAGTCTACAGGATAGTTGTTAACTAATAAAAAAGGAAAAATGCTGCACATGCGGTAGGCCTAGGCTGTCAAAGGTCAGAGCAGACTCAGAGCGCGTCACGACTAGGTGGCACACAGAGAACAAACCAAAGCCCACAACCCCCCTCCAATGTAGAGCAGTAAGAAATTTATAGCAGTTGTGCCATCTACACCCTTTGTTCGCAGTTACGTGTGTGCTGAAATACCCCTTGACAGAGAACATAGTTCTTGAATCCCCACCTCCTCTTTGAATGGCACAGCGGTGAGGCAGCGGTTCAGTTTCCATGCTCCTTCATCATCAGGTTTTGCCAGTGCTGCTACCCAGAGCGATAACTCATTCCAGATCCAGTGCCGAGTCACTTCTTCAGTTTTGTTGCATATTTGCATCACCAATATCATAATAAATCATCTGCTTTCAGAGACCAGGTAGCTTTGCGATGCCATGCCCCTTACCAGCGAGTCAATAAATACAGCAACTCTTAGGTGCTCAGATGAAGATGATCACAAACACCTCCCATAACGTATGAAGTAAATCAGATTTTTCAGGAACAGTTACCTTCTCAGTGGGTGCTTAATGCTAAAAGCTTTTCAGATCTTTGCTACAATAGTACGGATTATGTTGTACCATTTCAGATTGCTCTTTACTTCTGTTTTCTCCATGCCTATTCTTAAGCCATGCTTCCATGGCTGAAACTTCCAACCTTCAGCAGTTACAAGTGAAATTTCCAACTTTTGACATACACAAGCTTTTCTTCAGGTCCACTCTTAAACTGTTCCTGAATTATTAAAATTACTAGTGGGCCAGGAAGAATCAGTACATTGCTATGGGTGTGTCAAATACACCCTTTGTGGCATCTGCATACATGTGTTCACCCCGTGCCCAGCACAGGGCAGCCTCTCATCAGAGAAAGTGGATCTTCACTAGAAGTGAATTAGAAAGCAGCAAAGCGTGTACACATCAAATCCTGAAAGAGATTCATTGTTGAGAAGGTACTTTAGGAACAGAATGCTGAAAAGAAGCCTGTCTGCTGTATTTTTTGCCACCTGTTCACATGAGGTTTTTTTGGTCTAGTTCACTTCAAGAAACTGCAGTCATCTGGCAGAGCTGAAATGCAAATACAAATTAAAATGTCAGCCCTGGAATTTGTTTTGGCTAGAGATCTACAGAGATAGGAAGATATGATAATTGTACAATTTGCAGACTGTAGGCGCTTCAATAGAATTATCTGTGGATAAAATGAAGCAAATTGCCTTGAAAGAAATAATTCATTGGAATAACAAATTAAATGGGCTGCTGCTTTAAAAAAAGTAGTATCAGAATCTGCTCTCTTTTCTATAAAACATCAATCTGTTTAATGGGATTTGCAGTACCTAAAGCTTTCTTCCGTGTTTTATTTGCCTAGTTAGGGCACAACCAAAGAAATCAAATTACTTGCCCATGACAGCATGAGAAATAAGGAATGCAAAGTAGATATAGGCTTTAAATGCTGCAGTAGAGACACGGTTTTACAGAAGGAACAGCCTGTCTATACATGTATCGGCTGTACACGCAAAAGCTACATTACAGAAGGTTATTAACCAAGCTGGCTCAACACTTCAATTTTATTCTCCAAGAATTTCTGAGAAAGCCTTAGTCTAGAAAAGTCACAGTATTGAGTAATTCACTTGGAAACCATTATATGCACTCGGAAAAAGGTGATTTTTCAAGCTATTAAAACAGCCTGCCTGAAAAGCCTTCCAAAATTTCATCATGCGCCCAGCGCTACCATCCCAAGGGCAAACCCAGCGGGACTCTCAACGTTCTTTACAACATGAGCTAGTGGACAACGTGCAGCAACCTGTGGCCATGTTGGATTCAAGTAAGACATGGAAAAAATGGGCTCTGCCTCTGGTTCCCAAGACTATTCCCAGCAGTAGAAGGACTCTGGGGTTTCATTTCAAGGCACGGCAATGATTTGTCTAGGAGGCGCGGACACCCCTGCCCCTTTCCCTCACACACTTTTCCTTTGCCTACCTTCTCCAAACCATGCTTGCCCCACTTGCGGCTCATCCTTTAGTCGACTCTTTGTACCAGGTTTCTCTGCTTTTGGTATCAGCTATCCCAGCTCCATCCTTCCAAACTCCCCAGACCCCTCCACTCCCCGCTGTAGCCCCCTTGCCTAGCTGGTTCCCCACCCCTGCTCGGGCAACCAGCCCTACTCCCATCACATCATGCGCCTGTTCTCCTCCCAGTCCCACAGTTTTGTCATCCTTCTTCCCCTATTTCTGTCCTCTCCCACTGGCTGGTTCTTCTTGCATCTTTCTAAGTTAAAGTAGAGCAGATTTAAGACAGGCCTAACTTGTTTGTGCAAAGCTGATTAAAACCAGAGGAGGAAAAAGTGATGTAAAAAGAGTCTGAATAAAATTAATCTTGGACTAACAACTGTATTCATCATACAGAAGAAGGGAGAGCATCGGGGGGGCAGGGGAGGGGAAATAGCACTGCAACTTGGACTTGCAGAAGCTGCAGAGATCCAGCCAGGGAGCATCAATACTCCGGCGCATCCTGTTCACTGTGCTCTGCTACCGCGCATCACCATAAACTGCACAGCGTAAGATTTTAGGTACCAACTGTGGGCATTCAGTCAATTTAATTGTATTTCATGTTGTGACAAGCCTTTGGAAAGAGACATTGTTCTGATGGAAATGTTTTCTTTCATTGTCACCTTTCCCATCTATTCAAGATCAAAGCAAATTGTAGAAAAATAGAGCCTGAAGAACAGAACAGCTGAAGCAGATTGTTATATGGCTCCTGCCAGCTCACAGGAAAGAACAAAACCAAGCGGCAGCAACACCTTTCTAAGACACGGTGCAGACGGATGCTGTGGTGACTGACCCTACGGGCAGACCGAGACCAGAAGCAAGCTGGACTGGGAATCACACCGCACGCTGCAGGAATGCACTGGCAATGTGGTCGTTGCTGGGATGGCTGGGTTTAATCTGAATCCACTCCCTGCTTGATATCATGACAGCATTAAATGAAGTACAGTTTGGTCTATGGCAGATTTCTTTGTTCATGGGTGGGCTTTGAATTAAGAAAGAGCCAAGGCTCCTGTTCAGGTGATGTGGCTGCCCACCAACTACCCCTCAAATTTGGGTTAGACTGCAGGGATCACCTTTTCTTTCTGTGTTTATACACCACCTGGCATCGCAAGCTTCTGGCCATAACCTCAAATGCTAATAAAATGGTAACACCTGCAACACATTTCTTGTTCTGAAAGAACAAAAACCCCATCTGGAAACTGCAGATATATCAGGTTTATTAAGAAAGGAAAAAATGATCCTTTTTACACTATTAGTACTATTGGCTTGTAATCTCTTGATGCAGTTTAGATATTACGGAGTTTCAGATTTAATATTCTGCCCAGAGGACGATATAAAAGCCACTATTGATTTCCACTCCCTGTAAGCAGGCTTCATCTCTATGTAAATTACAGATTCTATAATATATTTCACAATATAGATTAGGCATCATTCAAGCGTTGATCTGTTCTCATACCAGCAGGCTGACTTATTGGCAAGTTCCAGACAATAACGCACCTAATGAAATCTGGTTAGGCCTTTGCGCATTAACACCTGCATCTACAGACACATCATCAACCATCCTAAGGAAAATTTGGGATGGATTTCTTATGAGAGGAAGAGAGGTGAACACAGCAACGCTGCAAAAAGCATCACTTTACCATCATTGTCCCAGGGGAAGAATTACCCTTTTTTTTCCACCGGAGGTGGACAGGGGAAGATGCCAACATCTTCCATTTACCAACTATTCAAAGCCTTCAAATATTTGGAAAAGTTCCAGAAGAGCGAGCAAGCGAAGCAGCAGCACAAACGTGCTAAGGTCTTCCACCCAACACCCCAGCTGGCTTCTCCCCTGTCAGCACAGTGGCGGGGGCAGGGAAGGTGGGCACTGCACTGCCAGCAGCGCTCCCCGTGCCACAGCGAGGGTGTTTCCTATGCACTCCTCCCTTAGCGAGCAGGAAACATTTGCCTTCTCCTCTTCCGAGTGACGGTGGAGGCAGCAGCGGGACCTCCATCCTCAGTCATTGCAGTTTGGGAGGGGAAAGCTTAGCCCCATCTTGAAGATCCTCATTACACGCTGGGGGAAAAAAACCCACCTCTTACCGGAGGCACCAGGGACCGCACCAAGCCCCAAGGAGCTTGGTATGACCTCAGGGCTGATCCTGCTGCAAGCAGGACGTTGGACCAGAGACCTCCTGAGGCCCCCTCCTGCCTGAATTACCCTGTGATCCTATGAAAGTAGAGAGCCTTTCCTCTGATCTAAGATGCCTTTCCACCACACAAAAGGGTACTGGACTCTAAGGAAACAGCATTAGCTCTTGCTGCTGAACATACTTCCCTTCTCGGCTAGGAGGTGGGTTCTCAGTTACCTCCCCATCCGAACCTGTGCTTGCTCACAAAAGAAAGCGGAAAAACCTCACTCTGTCCCTCCAGTCCTTTTCTAAAAGGCAGCCACAAAACTCTCCTCCTCCTTGAAAAATAGCCCCATCAAACTCTACAAGGCACTCAGATTATTTCTCATTAGGCTGCTGATGGGCACTGGAAAACCTCTCAGCACGGCAAAACTCAAAGCACATCTCCCAAGCAAGGCTGGAGAGGAACAACCTAATTTCATCTCAGGCTCAGCTACAGCTATTGGAAGTCCAGTGATGAAACTTGCTGTGCAAATGCAGTTTGTACAACTAACTTTTCTTTATTTAGTGATTTTTATTACTGTTTAACTGAGAAGCAGAACAGCCCATCCATTGCCAGCCATACCTAGTCTCCCCTGTAGAAAGAGGGAGTCACACCAGTTTTAACTCAAGCATTGCATTTACAGCAACACAGCCGGCGAGCAGAGATGCTCAGCGTCCCCAGGGCTCATGCACACAACTGACAGCACAAACAAAACCACACAGGAGGTTCCCTCTGAACAGCAGGAAACACTTTTTCACAGTGAGGGTGACTGAGCACTGGCACACAGGTCGCCCAGGGAGGTTGCGGAGTCTCCCTTTTGGAGATAATTCGGAAGCCGTCTCGGCACAGTCCTGAGCGACTGGCTCTAGGTGGCCCTGCTTGAGCGGGGGGGGGGGGGGGGGG